>JAANYP010006320.1:83109-420442 GCA_020465985.1 Centrapalus pauciflorus | reverse complement strand
TCCAATCTACTACTTCTTCAGGAACAAACTCGCCTTCTTCCAATTCTCCTACATCTTCTTCAAAATCAAAGTCAAAAAGTGTTTCTTCTTCTTCTATATCCATGAGAGCGTTTATCATCTCACTCTCTACATCTTTAGAAGAACTAGCTTCACCTCCTTCAACTCCAGACTGACTAGGCTCCCCCTGAACTGTCGCATGCTGAGCAGATGGAAAATTTTCTGGCTCACTATCTTTTCTAGCATCAGGATCATTGCCATCGTCATCTTCTCTCCTAATCTCTTCAACTTCTCTGTAGCTGGTCTCCCCCTGAGCCTGAAGATTTTTCATTAGCTGCTCGAGGAGGGACTTCATGGTTTTGATCTCGGCAGCTTGATCAGCAATAAAGGTTTTCAATTCAATATTTTCCTGATCAATTTTTGCATTATGCGCTTGTAGCTCATTAACTACTTTGGACAGCTGGAAGATTTGGATTGTCTGGAAATCTACTTTGCTTCTTAGCTCTGAGAATCGCTGGTTATCTGTGAATGTGGATGAGGTGGATGGAACGGATGTTATTGGAGATGGCGTGATTGATGGTTGAACAGATGTTTGAATGGATGGTTGAACAGCAGGAATCTCAGGCTCTGAAGCAGAAGCAGATGAAGCTCCCTGCATGAACCTGTGCCTTTTTGCCCTTTGTCTTGGCACTAAAGGAGTAGGATCTTCAGCTTCAAAATCAGAGTCATCGTCATCTGAACCTCTAGCTGCTCTCTGTCCTTCCTCTCTTTCACTTACCACAACTCTTGATCCGTGTCTGCCTATTCGAACAGACGGATTAACAGATTCAGCGGCCACTTCTTCAACTTGTATCTCTTCATCTTCCTCAGACTCAGATTCTGAGGTGGTCACTGCTTGACCTTCTTCCTCAGGCTGATATTCATCTATGTCTCGCATAAGATCATCGTGATCATCTGGAAGCTTCAAGATAGAACCAATAAGCTCAGTAGTAATATCTTTTTGTGCATGAGAACCCTGTGCCCAAATTTCCTCCAGAGTCTGTACTCGTGGATCTATTTCTGGGGCAACGCTTGAGGGGCCTGCAGCATCCACTGATGGACCTGCTGCCTGTGGCTGGACTCTGCTTGACCAAGGCCTTGATGCCTGAGTTTGTCTTTCTTGAACTCTTTGTCTTCTTCTCTGTTGTGGCTGAGGGCGTTGTTGTTGTTGTGCCTGTTGCTGCTGTAGCTGTACTTGCTGCGGCTGAGGCTGAGGCCATTCTCCAGCACAGTTCACCCCCTCTGGGGCTACAAACTCCGGATCTACCACTGCACCGAAGAGAGGTGCATCCAGTGGTCTAATCTGTTCTGCCCTTCGAGCGTTATGTGATTGGCAATCAACAAAAATGTGTTTATCAATAATAGCCACACTCTGAATATCCGGCAATTGCGGCAGATTCGGCAAAAAGTGGCGGATTAACATCATGACAAAGCGTGGATACATTAGGAATCTCTCGCGCGCTGGAGCATTTAGAACATTTCGGAGTACCTGAATTTCTTATTATACACCAATGCAATCATCGCCGACTGCATCTTGGATACTATATAATCAAAACAGGCCTTTTTAGGTGCAAAGCACACCATAATGACGTGCGATAGGTACCTCCATTGGCCTATCAGACCGCTCTTCATATACGAAGCTTTAGCTATATCCAGTCCATTACCCATTCGTAAAAAGGCTGCTTGCCTTATGTCCAATGTGAAATCGATTGGCCCAGCTTCCTGTTGTACAGTCCCCAGCTGCAAAATCCGACGTACCATATCAGCAGAAAACACAAGGGGCTGCCCGGTAACTCTTCTCCTTAACACCGTTGGCGTCACGGTACAGTCGACTTGCAAGTGATCCCAGAATTGCCTAACATATGGCAATATGATCTGTACATTATGTGAAAGTGCATATGACACCCTGGAATGTGCCAAGAAATCCACCATTGGTCTAAAAGCCTGAGCTTCAGGAAGCTCCCGATCTGGCGATATGACCATATTATGCTTCTAAAAGAAGGCTCTTTCACCCATATCTGCACATTAAGCAGTAACATATATTAGAAGTGAAAAATAAAAATGAAACTTGATTAAATTCAAATTTATTTTATTTTGAACTTACAAAGTTCAAAATCCGACACATTTGAATTTCTACAAGATTGAATTTAAAATTATGTAAACATTTCGACTTTAATACTAAATTCGAAGGACATGTTCGAATTTGACTTGAATTCGAGTTTGCTGACAAATTCAAATTTACTGACAAATTCGAACATGATGAACAAAGTCGAATTCGGTCACTTTCAAACACAGATCCATGATTTAAACCCCATTAGACTTAGAAAATTGTTAGTCCTAGTAGGTTCTAATCGAAGATATATGTAACTTATTTGAAGTTTTACGGGTTAAAACTTGTGATTTTGAATAACTAAGTTTATAACCTTAAAACTTCAAAATCCGTTGATTTTTTGCAATAAATGAGTCCTAGACTACCTAAATCTTGTATAACACTTATGTTTATAGCTAGATTAACAAGTAGATTCGAACACAAGTGGACAAAACTTCGAGTAATAGGGAAAGAATCGAAATGGCAAAGTCGAAGAATAAGTTCGAAATCGCACAGAGCAAGTTCGAAACAACAAAATCGAATGTAGGTGACATTAATGAGTCACTGTTGACCTTTATATACTGACCACCTTCGAACTTGAATTAAATTCGAATTTACTGATAGAATCGAATATTTATTTGACTTTGTCTTAAATTCGAACATACTTGAAAATTTTGAAAATCTTTGAATAACATTCAGCTTTTTCAACTTTTTCAAGTAACGGAACAAACTATGCAAAATTTATTCACCCAAAGCAATAGATTTTTATGCAATGTATGTTTATTCAACTAAAAAATGCATCCTCAGTAACTTTGACCTTTTTCCTAAAAAATAAAAATAAAAATAAAAATAAACTAAAAATAAAATAAAATAAAGTAAACTAAACTAAAATAAAATAAAATAAAATTTTGAACAAAATTTAAACTTAAACTACTCTAAAATATTTTTAAATTTACATCCTATGTTTGTCGTGACACACATTTCTAGGAGATTGTTGGTATTATTTTCCCTTTAAACATGTTACACTTTGGAATATCCCTTGGCCTTTTTATTTATCAAGAAATTACCTTACGTGACTCATACTTAGACATACTTTTATGATCAAGGCATACTCACAATGATTATAACTTTTCGGTATTGCAAATTTTCTTTAAAAGGCAAACGTCGGACACAGTTCTGTATTTACATACAACAGAGTGTCTTAGTTTGTCTTAAAGTTTACTTTAAAGCTAGCAAGACAGCGGTGACAAATTTGTACCGACGTAGAACAAAGCGACTTATCTTGCTAACTCGAGTCAAACCAGAGGCAACAGGACTGTACTTACGTATAACAGAGTTACTTGTTTTGACTCTCAATTCAGTATCATGATTTTTTTATTTTTTTCTTTTCTTTAAGATGTATCTGATGTTGCTATACATCCCCCAGAAAATTTGCATACCTCATTTAGAATCAATGTCTGTATGTCTCTAACATTAAAATTAAGACCATTTGGTCATACATCTAAGTTAGTGACACGTCTGACTTTTTCTTGATTATTTTATTAGCCTTGAGATTCTCTTTGTGTATTATGTCTACCAACACATCAAACTAGAAAATGGACATCACTAAGAATTTTAGGTGAATTATGTGTGAAAGCTTAACACTTAGAGATTGTATCGACTGTGCTAATTTTCGTCACTTTGAACGTATGTATCTAAGACTAACTTACTATAAAAAGAAATTCTTCTAAGCTACTAAACTTACTATAAAAAAAAATTTTACTAAGGTTTAGTTACTCTGGATTACGCATTCCACTTAGTTGAACTAACAACTCAAAATGTGACTTATCAAAAGATTTGGTAAATAAATCAGCATTATTATCTTCGGTAGCTACTTTTACCAGCTTAATTAAGTTCTTTGGTAAATAAATCAGCAATAAATTTTGTTGGTATTATTTTCCCTTTAAATAAGTTTGAACTTCAATTAAAATCGAAACAAATGACAAAGTCGAAGGTAAGACTAAATTCAAAATCCCTAAATTCGAATTTAATGGAAACTCGAAACTGAGCAAATACGAAGTGGCCAAACTCAAATCAAACCCTAAGGAACTTCGAAAGGAGCGTATTTTTCTAACAAACTCGAAATTTGAGTAAACCCTAATACCCCGTTGATGTTCGAGCGCCGCAAGTTCGAAAAACGGCTAATACTTCGAATTTTTCAAGGTTTCAGATTAAACCAATATTTTTAAGAGTAAAAATATTAATTTCGATCAAAAACTTGAACTAATGCAAAGTATTTTCCGATATTTTACTTGATAAACTCGAAAATTGTCACATCCTTGCTTTAAAACATGCTTGCTTATCCCAGGAATAATAACAAATGCATAAAGCTAAATAAAATATTACAATAAGTCTTGCACTACACATGCTTCAAGGTTACAGTACTAAGTTGCTAAAAACATCAAAACATAAATAAAAGAAGCTACCCAAAACCTAAGGCATCATAAGCTATACCACAAGCTGAAAATGGGCTAAGTCCTTTGGGCAGATCAGATAATAGACCTAAGCAGAAGGTCCAGCTTGTTCTTTACCTTTTCCTGTAAAAATTGTGAATAGCAACTGTAAGCTAATGCTTAGTGAGTAAACAGATATTCAAGAATGCATGTAAAATATGAGGCGAAAATGCCTATAAAGGCTGTTATGCTTGCTTGCTTGCTTGCTTGCTTGCTTGCTCATTTGCTTTAATACCCAGAAAGAACGATGCACAATTGAGACATTTCACGCAGAACAGAGATGCCACCACTATGGGTTTACCGCTGACAGATGATCAATCTGTGATACGGGGCTAGCTACCCGTATAATGCTCAAGGGATAGTGGTGAACATCAGAATTGCTTGCTCGCTAAATATAATGCTTATGAGATGCACAAAGAAACGCTAACACAAGGTTTGCTGTATAGTATGCAGAACAATAAACAGATAGCAGATAAATATGCATATTAATAGATCAAATGTAAGATCCGGCTAAGCTGGGCATCACCTGTACCACAGTGTTCGCCTTCACTCACAAAAGTCTATTGAATTCCAAAGAAGTCACATAGAAGCAATTTATGTCTCAATTTCATATAAAACATGTAAACAAGAATAACTGTTACTCACTGTACTGAAAATGCTTTGAAATGCTCTGTAATGCTTGCTCAGGCTTATTTACGCTTTAAATTGCTTTATAAAGCTTGCACTTGCTTATCTAGGCTCAATATAGACTGGCACTGGCTTTGACTCGCAGCTGGGCTAAACAACTTATGTATAATATCTGAAGTTTAATATTTACAGAACATGTGCTAAATTAATATTGTAGCTCAATATTCCAACATCTATAAGCCATAACTTCTAGCTAAATATTTTGCTATTTATTTTGCTATTTTATGCGTTGTTCGTAAATTTTATCAATTAGATTCGAAATTTAGGGGTTAGATTCGAATCTGAGCATCAGATTCGAAGTCAGATTCGAATCTGAGTAACAAACTCGAAGCCAGACTCGAACTGGGTTAGATTCGAAGCCAGACTCGAACAGGGGAGGGGTTAGATTCGAACCTCATTCGAATCTGAGGATAGATTCGAGACCCATATCTCGAATCTAGCTCTATTCGAGTCTGTTCTTGGCATTTCGAGTCTGTTCTATACATACTCGAGTTTGTTCATAAACTACAGCTTTAAACATGCATTTTCAAGCCTCAAATCCACAAATAATCTAAGTAATAAGCCTCGGTTTAGTTATATTATACATTATCTATCATATTCTAGCTAAAATTCATACGAAATTAGCTTTAAATCGCCTAAAAATAATAAACTCGAATTTTGTACTTCAAACCGAAAATGCAGAAGTCGAAAATGACATTTCTTACCTCAAATCCGTATGAAATCGTACTTGCAATAGGAGATTCACGTAGTACTCTTCGAGATCTTTCCGTTAACGTATAGAACACGAGATTTGGCCGGTCGGTTTGAGAGAAAAGTTAGAGAGATGTTTCGGGCTAGAGAGAGAAGCTCTGGAATTTGCTAGAAGGATTTTGCAAAAGTGAGAAAATGTAACTCCCGACTCCTATTTATACTAAATCTCGAAATTACATCATTTTACGCAAATTGCTCAAAATTACTAAAAATAAAAATGCAAGTAAAAAGCAAGGTGTTATAGTATGAGCCCACCACGCTTGCACTTCGTCCTCGAAGTACCTAAGGCTCAAACAGATGCGGGTATCGAATTCTCATGTCCTGCTCAGATTCCCAGGTCTGAGAAGTTCCGTGAGAAGTTCTCCATTGCACCAACACCATCGCTACCTCTCGATTTCTCAACTTCTTCATCTTTGTCTCTAGAATGACTTCAGGCTCGTCACATTGCAGCTTCTCATTAATCTTATAAGTCAGATGATCGGCCCACTTTTCTCTGTCATCTTCTTTGCACTTCCTTAGTTGCGAAACGTGAAACACGGGGTGTATGTTGGACAGTTCGCTTGGCAAGTCCAACAGATAAGATTGAGTTCCAACACGCTCGGTGATCTTGAAAGGACCAACGAATCGTGGTGCTAACTTGCCACGCTTGCCGAATCTGAACACACCTTTCATCGGCGAGACTTTTAATACAACATAGTCGTCCTTCTGGAATTCTAAAGGTTTATGGCGTCGGTCGTGATACGATTTCTGTCGAGATTGAGCAGTTTCCGAATCATTGCCTTCGGGTAAGGCCAAAATAGGTGCTTCGGTGAGTTTTTGTTTTAAAGTTTGGAAGGCGGTCTCTTGAGCTTCTTCCCAAATAAAGGGAACATTCTTGCGAGTAAGAGATGTAAGAGGCATGGCTAGTTTTGAGAAGTCCTTAATGAATCGACGGTAGTAACCCGCCAATCCCAAGAAACTTCGGATTTCAGTGGCTGATTTGGGAGCTTCCCAGTTCTGAATGGCTTCTATCTTAGAAGGATCCACAGAGATTCCTTCACCAGATATCACATGACCAAGGAATTGTATCTGTCGCAACCAAAATTCGCATTTAGAGAACTTGGCGTAAAGTCGCTCTTTGCGCAGCAACTCTAGCAGCTCTCTAAGGTGCACAGCATGCTCAGCTTCGGTTTTTGAGTAGATGAGAATATCGTCTATAAAGACGATAACGGACTTATCGAGCATTGGTCTACAAACGCGGTTCATCAGATCCATGAACGCCGCAGGAGCGTTTGTAAGGCCAAAGGGCATAACAAGAAACTCGTAATGCCCATATCTGGTACGGAAAGCCGTTTTAGGGACGTCTTCTTCATGAACTTTGAGCAGATGATACCCAGATCTAAGATCGATCTTTGAGAAGTAACTGGCTCCCTGAAGCTGGTCGAAAAGATCGTCTATTCTGGGCAATGGATATTTGTTCTTTATTGTTACCTTGTTCAACTCCCTATAATCAATGCACATCCGGAGAGTCCCATCTTTCTTCTTAACGAATAAAACAGGAGCTCCCCAGGGAGATGAACTTGGTCGTATGAGTCCCTTATCTAGCAATTCTTGCAATTGCTTCATCATTTCTTGCATCTCTGCAGGTGCAAGTCTATAAGGGGCTCGAGCAATCGGTGCCGCGCCGGGCACTAAATCAATTCTGAACTCCACCTGACGGTCTGGTGGGAGTCCAGAGATGTCCTTGGGAAAGACATCGGGAAACTCTGAGGCTATCGGAACCTCGGCTAATGCTTTCTTTTCAGACTTAGCATCTATTGCATATGCTAAGTATAACATGCAACCCTTAGCTATATGTTTCCTAGCTTTGACTACAGAAATTAAACATAAGTCACCTTTCTTTCTATCACCATAGATGCAGATACTGCGGCCATCCGGTGTAGTGAGCTTTATCAACTTCTTCTTGCAGACAATGTTGGCGTCATGATGATCAAGCCAATCCATACCGACGATGACGTCGAATTCGTGAAAGTCCATAGGAATGAGGTCAAGTTGGAACGTGCAATTATCTAACAGAATTATGCAGTCGCGGTAAATTTTATCGGTGGACACGCACACGTTACTGGCCGTTTCGATATCAAATATAACAGGCAGAGTTGTCGGAGTAATTCCAAGCTTAGATGCAAATGCACTTGATATAAAAGAGCGATTGGCTCCTGAATCGAAAATAACTCTAGCAGGGATAGAGTTAACAAGAAACGTACCAGATACCACATCTGGTATTTCCTTCGCTTGCTCGGCTGTTATTTGGAATGCGCGATTCTGACTCCGAGCTGGCTCGTTACGGCGACTAGAACCTCCTCGTGATGTGCTATGCCGGGCCGGTTGATTTTGTCTTTGCTGTTGATGTTGATGTTGTTGCTGAGGTCGGTATTGCTGTTGCTGCAATCGCGGATGATGCTCTGCACTCGGGTAAATCATGCTGAACGGATGCGTACATGCATGCTCATTATGTCCAGGGCGTAAACAATTGTTGCAAACTTTAACTCTGTTAGGACATTCTTCACTGCTATGTCCTATTTCGTTGCACACATAGCACCTCACATCATTGGGGTTACAACGCCCAATGTGTGACTTCTGGCAGCGGCGACACTGCCTCGGCTCGGAATGCACCGCATAAGATCTAGATTGCTGCGCCGGAGGCGAGCTGAACTGTCGGTAGTGAGACTGCTGTGGCTGAGAATATCTGGATGAAGATCCAGAATAGCTTCCGGTGCGCGATTTCTTGGGCGGTGATGGACATGTCGGGTTAATAGAGGAAGTAGGAACTCCTCCAGCTCGAATAAAATCCTGCTCGAGAATTCGAGCAGCTTCAACACAGTCAGCATAGTTGGTATATCCCCGGTGCTTCAAGAACTTCTGATATTCAGGATGCAGACCCATCAGAAAACGGTCGATCTTTCGCTCTTCAGTAGCGACTTGATAGTCAGACAGCAAGCTTAGTCGGGTGAATTCAATCTCATACTCAGTCACCGATTTAGTTCCCTGAGTAAGAGACATCAGCTTCTCTTCCAAACGCTTCTTTTCATCAGCTGGGCAGTACTGACGAAAGAAAATAACTTTGAATTCATCCCAAGATAGGGACTTAATCCAGTTGGCTCCGTGCATGTTTTCCTGAGACCTCCACCACATAACAGCGCCACCCTCGAACAGTGTTGTAGCGAAGCTGACCTTTGATTCTTCAGCACAGTCACTAATGAGAAATATCCGCTCGATGCCAGTGATCCACTCAAGCGCTTCGATCGAATTTGCAGCACCCTTAAAAGGTTGAGCTCCGCAAGCCTTGAAATAACGGAAGTTGCAGCCCTTAGGAGGGACTACAGGGGCTTCCTCCTCGTCGGTGTCGTCGTTTCGGCGTCCAGTGTCTTCATGCTGCTTCTTCTGGCGTTCTTCCCTTCGCCTAGTTTCGGCTTCATCACGGGCACGAAACTGGTCTTGCAAAATTTTAGCTTGACGCTCGTTGTTTTCATTGAGCATCGTTTGCATTATTTGCATGATCTGTTCAGGAGTGAGTCCACCTCCAGCTCCTTCACCAGATCCAGACATGTTCTGAAATTATATAAATAATACTTGCATAAGAATAGGCATAACTCCTATTCTACCCCATTTCCCAATTCCTAAAGCAAAGTCAAAGCCTATCTCAGGTCAAGTTAAAGCCTAGACATTCAAAGCTAATATCTTTGCTTAAAAGTTTGAGTCCAAGTGTTATTGCTAACACTTGAATCCCTCAAACTAACGTCTCTGATACCATCCTGTCACATCCTTGCTTTAAAACATGCTTGCTTATCCCAGGAATAATAACAAATGCATAAAGCTAAATAAAATATTACAATAAGTCTTGCACTACACATGCTTCAAGGTTACAGTACTAAGTTGCTAAAAACATCATAACATAAATAAAAGCAGCTACCCAAAACCCAAGGCATCATAAGCTATACCACAAGCTGAAAATGGGCTAAGTCCTTTGGGCAGATCAGATAATAGACCTAAGCAGAAGGTCCAGCTTGTTCTTTACATTTTCCTGTAAAAATTGTGAATAGCAACTGTAAGCTAATGCTTAGTGAGTAAACAGATATTCAAGAATGCATGTAAAATATGAGGCGAAAATGCCTATAAAGGCTGTTATGCTTGCTTGCTTGCTTGCTCATTTGCTTTAATACCCAGAAAGAACGATGCACAATTGAGACATTTCACGCAGAACAGAGATGCCACCACTATGGGTTTACCGCTGACAGATGATCAATCTGTGATACGGGGCTAGCTACCCGTATAATGCTCAAGGGATAGTGGTGAACATCAGAATTGCTTGCTCGCTAAATATAATGCTTATGAGATGCACAAAGAAACGCTAACACAAGGTTTGCTGTATAGTATGCAGAACAATAAACAGATAGCAGATAAATATGCATATTAATAGATCAAATGTAAGATCCGGCTAAGCTGGGCATCACCTGTACCACAGTGTTCGCCTTCACTCACAAAAGTCTATTGAATTCCAAAGAAGTCACATAGAAGCAATTTATGTCTCAATTTCATATAAAACATGTAAACAAGAATAACTGTTACTCACTGTACTGAAAATGCTTTGAAATGCTCTGTAATGCTTGCTCAGGCTTATTTACGCTTTAAATTGCTTTATAAAGCTTGCACTTGCTTATCTAGGCTCAATATAGACTGGCACTGGCTTTGACTCGCAGCTGGGCTAAACAGCTTATGTATAATATCTGAAGTTTAATATTTACAGAACATGTGCTAAATTAATATTGTAGCTCAATATTCCAACATCTATAAGCCATAACTTCTAGCTAAATATTTTGCTATTTATTTTGCTAATTTATGCGTTGTTCGTAAATTTTATCAATTAGATTCGAAATTTAGGGGTTAGATTCGAATCTGAGCATCAGATTCGAAGTCAGATTCGAATCTGAGTAACAAACTCGAAGCCAGACTCGAACTGGGTTAGATTCGAAGCCAGACTCGAACAGGGGAGGGGTTAGATTCGAACCTCATTCGAATCTGAGGATAGATTCGAGACCCATATCTCGAATCTAGCTCTATTCGAGTCTGTTCTTGGCATTTCGAGTCTGTTCTATACATACTCGAGTTTGTTCATAAACTACAGCTTTAAACATGCATTTTCAAGCCTCAAATCCACAAATAATCTAAGTAATAAGCCTCGGTTTAGTTATATTATACATTATCTATCATATTCTAGCTAAAATTCATACGAAATTAGCTTTAAATCGCCTAAAAATAATAAACTCGAATTTTGTACTTCAAACCGAAAATGCAGAAGTCGAAAATGACATTTCTTACCTCAAATCCGTATGAAATCGTACATGCAATAGGAGATTCACGTAGTACTCTTCGAGATCTTTCCGTTAACGTATAGAACACGAGATTTGGTCGGTCGGTTTGAGAGAAAAGTTAGAGAGATGTTTCGGGCTAGAGAGAGAAGCTCTGGAATTTGCTAGAAGGCTTTTGCAAAAGTGAGAAAATGTAACTCCCGACTCCTATTTATACTAAATCTCGAAATTACATCATTTTACGCAAATTGCTCAAAATTACTAAAAATAAAAATGCAAGTAAAAAGCAAGGTGTTATAAAAATCCGTCCAAAAGTGTGATGTAACCGTCCAAAACGTCAAGAAACCACAGATATTTCTAGTGAACCCGAAGAACACCACGAACACCCAATGGCTTTGATACGACTTGTAAGATCTGCTCTCTACGGATCTATCTTGACGCGACACCTTCCAACGACTGCGGAATCCTCGTTAGTGGCTTGACGGTAAGACCACGCACACCTAAACACGAAGACTACCACAGTGATAGACGAACAACTAGAACGCCCCAACACTATGATTCTCTCCGAACGAAACTCTCCAAATGCTAGCAAGTTCGAGATCGCCGTTTTGCTTAAACTCTCTAAAATCTGACAAGTCTCTGCAAAAGCCTAATAATTAATCGAATTACCCTTAAGTATACTAACCGGTTCGACTTTGTCTAGGACAACTTCGAACTTGGCCCAAGGCCTATTTGAACTTGTCCTCCTAGACAAATTCGAACTTAGCCTTAACTCGAACCTTATCTTTCAAACTTATGTTTTAACTTATGTTTTATCTTATGTTTGAATTTATCTTTGAGTTTTATGTTTGAACTTATTGTAATACGTTACCCTAAGTTCAAACATAAAATCAATCAATATCAAACATACATAATCAAACATATATATCAAACACTTGTTAATATTCAATATCAAGTAAAATGACTTACACAAAATGCTATCTAAACTTAGACTGCTATCGTCACACAGGATTTACTAACAGACTCCCCCTTGACAATAGCTTCTAACTTTTTTCATTTTGTCTAACTACTTGAACCATATAAACTACTACCTGCATATAAGCCTATATGGATACATACTCTAACTATCTTTTGGAATTTCCTAGCTTCAGATCTCCATCCTTCGTAAAAGAAGAAAGGCTGATCGTGTAGCATCTTTAGGTCGTCCTTGGATAGGTTTATTAGATGCAGTGGATCATACACTCGCAAAATAACTTTGTATTCTGTGTCTTCCATCACAGCTTCAGCAGTATCGTTAACTATGTACCATCACTTCATGTTACTGAGAACATCTTGTGGCATAGACTTCATAGGCACCTTCTTCAAACACTTTACAGACTTATACACCATTCTAGCCCATGGCCTTCCTGTATGTGGATCTATTCTTGTCTCATCTTCTACCCTCTTTCCTGATCTTGGCTTCAGCCTTTCGAACTTTCCGGACCGACCCTCTTTTCTGATTATCTTCCCAATCACTTCAGTGTAAGGGTCGTCACCAATATTGATCAATTCTTTCCAGGCTAATTCCTTACTTCTACCTTCGGCAATGTGTTAAACACTCTGAGCGTCCTCCTAAGGTATTGAAGTCCATCTGTTCTCTTTAGAATGTATAGCTGCAGTTCTCTGTCGAAGAACCAACTTATAATTTCACCAGAGAGATTTTCAGATCCTGGCACTTTCATCTTCTTTTTCCTCTTCGGCTCTCCCTTCTTTTCTTCCTTTCTGAACCATAGATTTGTCAGGATCTAAATGTAACTAACTAAGATTAATTAACTGATTTGAATTTATCAGAGTGTAAACCAATAATCTTGTATTGAATCAAAGTCCAATTAAGAAGTTTGCGGAATAACACTTAATTGTTTTAATAAAAGCTTTCAGAATCAATAACAAATAAGTATAATTGAATAAACAAAATTGCTTGTATTGCTGAACTGAATGATTACAATCACCTCTAATCTGTTTGATTAGACGAAGAACACAAATTGTTCTTAGGGTTTTACAACCTTAGAGGCTTATGAAAACTTAAACAAAAATCAATTACAAACTTGAATGTGCAGAATCTTAATTCAATATAAAAACCTATTCTATGTATTTATAATGCTTTCTTATTTGTTTCCTTGAAGGACTCTGACTTCTTTGATAGTAGATATGCTGGAATCTTCGTGTAAATATCTCTTCCTGAATATCAACACTTTCTGTTTGTGAAACTGTTGAGCAGCTTGAATCACTTAGCAGCTTGAACAGAGCAGCTTGAGTAATTTTACTCTGGCAGCTTGAACTTTTGTACTAGCAGCTCGAACTTCTTCAACTAACAGCATTAACTTTGTACTTACATAGAAAATCTACTAACAGTCTGAGAAATCTATTTAATAGTTTGAACTACTTAAAATATTTCCTAACAATCTCCCCCTAACTTAAATTCTTTACATAAGACTTCAAGTTCTATACAAATAAGGAAATAAAATCAAGTAAAACTGTTATTTACAAACCAAGGCTTCCAAAACCTGACAACTGTGCAAGTTTCTGATTGACTGCCTTCAAAAAATCTTTCTTCAGATCTTCTCTATCACAATATAGTCTCACTGATCTCATCTGAAGTAACAAAGCCTTTGGAAGATCATAAAATTCAAAATTGAAGTACATACCGGATCCATTTGCAAATTTGAGTCTTTAAGTCTTTGATTTGACAAACAGATCAACTTGTGCAATCTTCATCTCCTTGGCATCTTCTATATCTTTCCTTATAGACTCAGGATCAAAAATGCTCTTCATATCTTTGATGGCTTGCTTTACTTGTGGAAGAGACGATCTAACTTGTGTTACAGACCCAACATGATGCATTCTTGTGAGCTCATCTCTGGTTATCCCTTGGACTATATGCATTAAGCTTTTATACTCTTCCTCAGGACCAGATTCCCTTCTTACTATAAATTGATATCTTAAGTCAATGTTGTCCATTGGCTTAGCATACCAGTAATTAATAAGGGGTTTTGTGAAGTCATGCTGGTCTAAGGATTTCTCTATTTCCACCACTTTCTGCAGCTGATGCTCAAACAGCACCCTTTTAACCTGATCAAGCTTTTCCTGTGAAATTGTATCTGATTGGGGAATAGAAGCAGCAGCTTGACCAGAAGGAGCAGTATCACTCACACCAGCTTGATCCTTGCTTATATCAGCTTTCACTGGTTCTTGTTGACTTTGGACTTCTTGGGAGACTTTGGCTACCTTTTGTTTTTCCATCTCTTTATCATGAATGTCTTGTAGCCTCTCTGTGCTCATGGACTGAGCCATCTTCTTTGGAATACCAGCTGAAATGGCAAAATTGATCAAGAATCTTCTATGCTCAGCCTTTGAATGCCCTGTTGGCATTTTCCTCTTATTCTCATTCTGCTTGACCACAAACCCTCTTAGGTAATCACCTAAGGTTTCATCATCTTGCATTGGAACATGGGTTTGCTGGTCTAAAACCTGATCTTGTTCTTATGCTATCTTTCTGGCAATTTCAGCATCATAGGCAATTTGGGCTTCTATAGAAGAAAATTTGTGCTTTGGAGACTCAATGAGAATACCCTTCCCCTTATCCTTGGCAGCAGAAGGTGTAACTTGGACTGTACTGATGGGATCCTGAATTCCTTCTCTGATAACAACTCCAGTTGTTCTTGTAGGAGCAGCTTGAGTTTCTAGGCTAACAGCTTGAGAAGCTGTTGGGACTGTTAGCCTAGAATCTTGGACTGTTGGAGCTGCTTGGACGGATTGAGGGATCTCCTGATTCTCCCCCTTTTTGGAAGCATTGGTTTGGTTAGGAGGACCTACAACCTTTGCCAATTGGGTTCGAATCATTTGCTCTAGTTTAATGATCTTATTTCCACAGAGGGTGAACCCTTTATGGAGATAATCCATTCTTTGGTTTTGAGAAGCTTCTGTCTGTCTGAGTGCAATAATTTGTGCCCCCTGTGCAACAATGATGGACTGATGGTATTCCAACATTGCTACAACAGGTTGCAGCTTAGGATTCGTCAATAGCATAAGTTGCAGACTAGCCTCAAGATCAGCAAACGAATGTGGTGCTTGTGATCTATCACTAGCATGAATACCAGAAGTAGAAACCCCTGGGCCCCTCTGTTCTTGGTACTGGGGAATTCCTGATGGTGCTTGCACACCTTTTGTTGCCATGGGTGTGGTCTTATGGATGTTGACCCTGTCCTGTGCCTCTTGTGGAGATGCAACAGTAGTGGCAGCCACAGAACCCATATGGACAATCTCTGTTGAGATGTCCAACTCCAGATTGAGGTTAGGAGTGTCCTCAATGGGTGCCCTTTGGGTATTCTGTGCAGAAGTGTTCTCCTACACAGGGTTATTTGCCTCTTGTAAGAGGGCTGAGGAGGAAGGTGCTCCTGGTCCTCTTTTCCTTTTGTATAACATTATTGGGGATGTGGGCTTAACAATTGGAACAGAAGGCATTTGAGTATCATGAGAAGTGGGTTGGGGTCCTGGGGGTGAAGCAGTAATGTTAGGCTGAGCCTGCTCAGGACCCTCTCCTCTGTTTCTTGGAATGATGTCCAACATTGCAGAAGGCAATGGGACATCAACAGTCAAAACATTGGCACTTGTTTTTAGAAGTCGTTTTATTGATGGTAAGGAGTGCCTATGGGAAACATGAATCCTTTTATGTATATTGAAATTACTGCAAGTTCTTGCAATGATTTCAGCCAAAAATCTAGGATACATCAAAAATTTCCCATGTTTTAGCGCATGATGCCTTAGCATACCCTGAAAAATCATATTAGAAAAATTGAACTGTTGGCCCGTTGATAGACACACTAAGGCAGTGGCTATATTTGATGAAAATTCTGACCAACCAGTTTTTTTTGGGCTTATACATTGCTGAATAATATGTACAAGATACTTCCACTTAGGGGCAAAATTTGTTTTAAAGAAAGTAAAAGATTCAGCATGTCCCCTATATCCAATATTATGAAGACCGTTATGTAAAGCAGTAAGGGATAAGTCTGTTATACATGAGGCATCTTGAAGATGCAGGTGTTGGCGTATGATCTCCTCAGTGATAGAAACAGCGTTGCCATCAATTTTGGATGTCAGAGATGTGACTCCATTAACGGTTTTGAGGGAGGCATGTTTCCAGAACTGTTCAATATGAGAGATGTAGATAGTGGGATTGATAGTAAGGGCATGATGGATATGGGAACTTCGAAGGAAGTCCATCATGTCGTGGAATGGTGCAAGATCAGCGTGTTTTAGAGAGTAGGGTAGACAATTGTGTTCTTTGACGAACTCCATTGATGATCGATGAATTAGGGTTTCAGTGATGTGCGTGGGAATTGCTCAGAGAGTCGAAGAAAGGGTGTGGAAGATATTTTGCAACTGGTAGTTACAATAGAATGAAACTCGAACCTTTAAAGGTTTTGAAAATATCTAAACCCGCGCACACACTTATGGAAATTACCATATTACCCTGCACACTTTGACAGATCAAGTGAAACAACTAGCAGTCCGAGAAAATGAACTAGCAGCTTCAGAAAAGACTCAAGCTGTTATTAAAAATTAAGTAACTGCTAATGAAACAGTGACTCCCCCTTAATCAAGCATATATATAATTGTCATAAAGAAAAACAAATTCATCCATATTAACCATGCCAATATTTGATACTAGGAAGGTGAATCTTCCTACATCAAATGGTTTTGTAAATAGATCAGCTAACTGATCATCAGTATGAATTTTGGAAACTTGGATTAATTTCTTCTCATTACAGTCCCTTATAAAATGAAATCGAATGTCTATATGCTTGGTTGTGGGAAATTTCACTGGATTTTGTACAATGCTAATTGCACTTGAGTTGTCAATATAAATGGGAGTGGATAGGAAATTCATACCATAGTCTCTCAGTTGATTCTGAATCCACATCACTTGGGAGCAACAACTTGCAGCTACTACGTATTCTGCTTCAGTAGATGAAGTGGAGACAGTTGTTTGCTTTTTGCACTGCCAAGAGACCAATCTTGCTCCCAAATATTGACATCCACCAGTTGTGGATTTTCTGTCAATGTTGCAACCTCCATAATCACTGTCAGCATAGGTTGTTAATTCAAGAGGGGAGTCTTTAGGATACCAGACGCCTAAATGTGGTTGGCCTTTGAGATATCTAAAGATTCTCTTAACAGCAACCAGATGGGAATCCTTTGGAGAACATTGAAACCCAGCACAAACACAAACAGCAAACATAATATCAGGTCTAGAAGATGTTAGATACATAAGAGATCCTATAAGGGATCTGTATAGATGAATGTCCACATCTATTCCATCTTTGTCTGTATGAAGCTGCTTGTGAGGATCCATAGGAGTACTTACAACTTTGGTGTCTTTGTACCCAAACTTTTCCAGTATATCTTTAACATACTTTGATTGACTTATGAAGAGACCTGAGGGCTTCTGCTTGACTTGTAATCCTAGAAAGAAGGTGAGTTCTCCCATTGAACTCATTTGAAACTTTTTATGCATCAAGGCCTCAAATTCTTTGCACAGACTGTCATTGGTTGACCCAATGATGATATCATCAACATATATCTGTACAAGCAGAATCTCAGATTTGATGGACTTTGTGAATAATGTTTTGTCCAGAGTACCTCTCTTGAACCCATTCTGTAGAAGGTATGATGACAAAGTGTCATACCATGCTCTGGGGGCTTGGTGGAGTCCATAGAGGGCCTTGTCTAGTTTGTAGATTCTATCTGGATACTTGTAGTCCTCAAATCTAGGAGGTTGACATACATAGACCTCTTCTTCAATCGTGCCATACAGAAAAGCAGACTTCACATCCATTTGATACACTTTGAACCCTTTGAAGCTTGCATAAGGTAGGAACAGTCTGATGGCTTCAATTCTTGCCACTGGAGCAAAGACATCATCATAGTCTATGCCTTCCTCTTGAGTGTACCCTTGTGCTACTAGTCTTGCATTGTTCTTGATGACTATCCCTCTCTCATCCTTCTTGTTTCTGAACACCCATCTTGTACCAATGGCTCTTTTTCCCTTAGGAAGATCAACAAGTGTCCAAACATTCTGAATCTTGAATTGGAGTAGCTCTTCCTGCATTGCCTCAATCCAAGATGAATCTTTTAAAGCCTCTGATGCCTTTTTAGGTTCTAGCTGAGACATGAAACATGCATGTTTAAATGCAGCTAGACTAAATTTAGGAACTGCTGGTTCAACAGCAACAGTCTCCTTGTGAACCATTGTCCTTATTTGCACAGGTGTGCGTGGATCACCCATTATTTGATTGAGAGGATGATATTTGTGAACCCTGAGTGTAGGCACTCTATCGGTCTGAAAAGAGGATCCAAGATTTGTATCATCTCCATCAAGACCAGTTGATGGTTCAGCTTCTGGCACAGCTTGACTTGAATCTGGGACTGTTTCCCTTTGTGTTGGAACTGTTCTCTCACGACTTGGGAGATGCACTTCATTGTCTGGATTTGAATCAAGTTGATCATTTAGAACCCCTGGAGGGTCACAAGACAGAAGTGGTATTACTGTATACTCATCCCAATTATTTTAATCTGCAGTAGTTTGAAACTTTGGACCAACAGCTTGATCATTTGTGCTACCAGCATGAGAATTTGTGTTGACAGCTTCAATTCTGTTGCCATCAGATTCTGCAGTATACTCAACAAAGCTCAGAAAATTTGTTAGTGAATCTAAATCAAGCAACCAATCAGGACCAGTGCCTTTGATATTTGCAGTATTTTCATTAAATTCAACATTGGCACTTTCTTCAATGGTTTTAGACACACTGTTATATACTCTATAGGCTTTGCTGTGAGTTTAGTATCCTACAAAGAAATCTTCTTCAGCTTTACTTTCAAACTTCCCTAAGTGAGTCTTAGTGTGAAGAATGGTACATGGACAGCCAAAAGATTTGAAAAAGGCTATTAGGGGTAGTCTATTATGGAATAACTCGTATGGAGTTTTCCCTTGTGATTGAACAACCTGAACCCTATTTAGTACATAACATGTTGTATTGACTGCTTCTGGCCAAAAGGTCATTGGCAGTTTTGAATCAGCTAGCATGGTTCTAGCAGCCTCAATTAATGTTCTGTTCTTTCTTTCAGCTACACCATTTTGCTGTGGTGTTCTTGGTGCACTATATTGCCTAGCAATACCTTTGGACTCACAAAAACTGTTTAAAATATGGTTTTTAAACTCAATTCCATTGTCTGATCTTATCACCTTGACTTTTGAGTTGGATTGGTTTTCTATCTTGAGAATAAATGACTTAACTAGCTCAACAGTTTCATCTTTAGACGTAAGAAAGTAAACCCAAGTAAATCTGGTGAAATCATCAACAATGACTAAACAGTAAGCCCTTTTATTCAAACTCAAAACAGATGTTGGACCAAATAGATCCATATGAATCAGATGAAGAGCAGATGAGATTGAATTTACTTCTTTGGCCTTATGAGAAGTTTTGTGTTGCTTGCCTTTAAGACATGCTACACAATGATCATCACAAATGAACTCCTTTTGTGGTAAGCCTCTTACCGAGTTCTTTTTGACTAAAACATTCATGGATTTGAAGTTCGTGTGACACATCCTTCTGTGCCAAAGGGCAGACTCATTGGATGATGCTTTGGATGTCAAACAGCTTAAAGTACTTCATTTGGATAAAAGTTCTGCGTCCAAACAGTATACATTGTCCTTTCTTGGTGTTCTTAGTAAAACAAGATTTTCAGAAATTTTAAAATCTTTTGAAAGGACAATGCACTCAGAATCTGTAAACAAAACAATATTTTGTTTGTCACAGATTTGAGACACACTCAATAAGTTATACTTAAGCTGTTCAACATACAAAACATCATTGAAAATCATGTTGCCTGCATTAACAATACCTTTACCTCTAACCTTACCTCCTTTCGAGTTGCCTCCAAATGCAACAAATCCTCCTTCAAAGCCTTTGAAATTTGACAGGCACTCAGAATTGCCTGTCATGTGCCTAGAGCATCCACTATCCAAATGCCATCTTGTTTTATGTGGTGACCTGTTGTTGCTCTACACAAATAAAAGCTTAGTTAGTAGTGGAATAAACCCAAACCAAGTTGGTTTTGGGTTGTCCTTGTGCATTAACATAACTGAAAACTGTCTTTGATTTCTTATACTTAGTGAGATCCACTGATGGATTTTGTGGAGAGTACTTAGTTATCACATGAGGTATCCAGGTATTTTGTCCATCCTTTTCAATAACAGTCTCAGATGATCCATTACCAGTCCCAATTTTGAGCCTAACAGTCTGAACTGAGTCTGTAGTGCTAACAGCTTGAGAATTTGCACTAGCAGTCTCAACTTTAGACTTGGCAGTTTCAACAATTGTATCAACAGGTTCACCTGAGTTTTTACCTTTAACACACCATATTTGTTTAAAAATTAATTGTGGTTTAGCTAAAATTTGTTTTTGGTGTGTGGACTGTTTCTTAGTTACTTTTGAGAACCTGTGATCAACTGTTTTCTTAGGAACTGATGCAGTAGGAGGTTTGGCCTTTGAATATTTTGAATTTTGAGAGTTTGTCTTTTTATGAATCACAGTCTGTTTTGCAACAGATGGTTTATAAAAGCAATCCCTGGCCAAGTGATTTTTCCTGCCACAATGGAAGCATTTTTTGACTGTTTGGATTGGAGAACCAGTTTTATTAGACAATATCTGGTTCTTGTTCCATTGATTTCCCCTTACCTGCTGCTGTTTGGGAAACTTTTGGACACCATGGCATGTGTAGATTTGAACATTCTTACCCCTTTTATGATTCTTTGATGAAGATGCAGTGTTACAGTTAGAAGGTACAGAAACCTGTGGAGCAGCATTGCATACACTCATCTTCTCCTTTCCTTTCTTATTGGGGATTTGGATTGCTATAGGTGCACTCATTGTTTTGTTTTCTTTCTCAACTTTTGTGCACTCACAGTCTCTATTTTGAATCAGATCATCTTTAGATTCAGGACTGTTTTCAAGGATAGGATCTACAGTGGTCATACACTTATCTAATATTTCATTGACAAGCCTATCAGCAACTTCACTCATTGGATGAATGTATTTGTTGTTGTATGGAGGTGGAGTGGCTCTGTATCCTATACCTTCTTTGGGATTGAGTTGAGATTTAACCCTATCATTAAATTGGACTTCCATTAGGTGTTCCAGCTTTTGATTTGCCAATTTGAAGTTTCCTAGATCTATATTAACAGATTCTAGTTTCTTATTAGCCTCTAACACCTTTTGTTCAGTCTCTTCTAATTTTTTATTTAGGGAATCTATTTTCTTATTCAGCTCCTTTTTCTCCCACTCATGATATGTTCTATCATGTCCCATTTGATTCTCATGATCCTTATAGTCATTGATCTGTTTTTCAAGATCTTCTATGGCCTGCATGTATTCATATCTCCTTTCTTCCATCTTAGCTAGAGTTTTACACATGCTCTCATTATGATCTCTGTACTTTTTAACCATATTTTTGCATGTTTGAGAGCAAAGTTTAGAATTTACCTCAGATGGTAGTTCAGTGGAGGTGACATTTGATGTTTCAGCCATTAGAGCTTGATTTTGAAACTCTTCCTCTGTCTGATCACTCCAGTCAAACACATTGTCTTCTTGAGAGACAAGTACCTGTGATGATGAAGCCTGATTAGTCTGCTGAGGTCTTGATGGCTGTTGACCTTGAGATTTGCATTCTCTAGCAAAGTGGCCAAGTTTGTGACATTTAAAACACTCAACTTTTGACTTATCAAAAGCTGGTTTGCCCTCTCCTCTGGCTTGAAAGTTGGTTCTGCCAGTTCTTTTCAGAAACCTTTTGTCCCTCATGGTCAGCATTGCATGTTGCCATTTCAGATCCATCTCTTCTAGGTCATCTGGATGAATCTGTTCTAGATCTTCAGCATTTAGAGCAAACAGTCCATCATTGGCAACAAAAGCTTCATAGTGAGCTTCAGTAGAGTTACCATCACCACCTGAAAAGGAATCACTGCAATTAGATTTTTCAGATGACAGAAGAGCAGTGTTGTGATTATAAGAAAAAGATTTCTTTTTAGTGTCAATCTCAGTTTCAAACACTCTCAGACTGTTGTACAGATCATCCATCTCTATTTCATCAAGAGTGTCTTTTGTTCTCCATTGAGCAGCATAGACTGTCCACTCTTCTCCAAGAGATCTAAGGAACTTTCAATTGACCTCATCTTGATCCAGGCTGACTTTTGCACTTTCCAATTCACTTATCAGTTTGTTAAACCTGTCAAAGATTTGAGTAAGGTTTTCATTCTTGCCACCAGAAAAGTTATCATACTGCTGTTTCAAAAGATCCTTTTGATTTCTCTTGGTATTGGCATTGCCAGCAAATCTTTTCTCTAAAGCAATCCAAAGAGAATGAGCAGTATAAAACTTTTTAAACTGATGTTGATAAGCATTAGGAATGGCTATTTGTAGAAGTGTAAGAGCTTTCACTTCATTCATTCTAGCCTTTCTTTCAAGTTCAGTTTTTGGAGGAGTTTTGATGGGTTTACCCTCAGCATCAAGTTCAGGATCAACTGCAGGAGGAAATTCAACAGCTTCCCATATGGCATAATCAATGAATTGAATATGCTGTTGAATCCTAAGTTTCCACATCTCAAACTCAGTGGGCTTGAGCATAGACACTTTTAGTCCTTGCCCAGATCCACTACTGCTATTATCAAATTCCATTGCAGAAAATAAAAGAAAAAGGTTAAAAGAAAGCTTTTGACTTTGAAAACAAAGAACGACCTGTGGCTCTGATACCACTTGTCAGGATCTAAATGTAACTAACTAAGATTAACTGATTTGAATTTATCAGAGTGTAAACCAATAATCTTGTATTGAATCAAAGTCCAATTAAGAAGTTTGCGGAATAACAATTAATTGTTTTAATAAAAGCTTTTAGAATCAATAATAAATAAGTATAATTGAATAAACAAAATTGCTTGTATTGCTGAACTAAATGATTAGAATCACCTCTAATCTGTTTGATTAGACGAAGAACACAAATTGTTCTTAGGATTTTACAACCTTAGAGGCTTATGAAAACTTAAACAAAAAGCAATTACAAACTTGAATGTGCAGAAACTTGATTCAATAGAAAAACCTATTCTATGTATTTATAATGCTTTCTGATTTGTTTCCTTGAAGGACTCTGACTTCTCTGATAGTAGATATGCTGGAATCTTCGTGTAAATATCTCTTCCTGAATATCAGCACTTTCTGTTTGTGAAACTTTTGAGCAGCTTGAATCACTTAGCAGCTTGAACAGAGCAGCTTGAGTAATTTTACTCTAGCAGCTTGAACTTTTGTACTAGCAGCTCGAACTTCTTCAACTAACAGCATGAACTTTGTACTTACATAGAAAATCTACTAACAATCTGAGAAATCTATCTAACAGTTTGAACTACTTAGAATATTTCCCAACAAGAATTAGCAATTCGGCTCTAGTTGGTTCTTTCTCAGCTTCCTCTAGCTCTGAGTCTTCTATAGAAGCCAACTTAATCTCGTCAATATCAATCACATTGTGCTCATTCTGCACGTATAGTTCTTTGATAGGTTGTAAATTAATGATCACTTCGTCAACATTATCGTTTTCATCATCCACGACCTCATCATCAGACTTCCAGTCTACTACTTCTTCAGGAACAAACTCTCGTTCTTCCAATTCTCCTACATCTTCTTCAAAATCAAAGTCAAAAAGTGTTTCTTCTTCTTCTATATCCATGAGAGCGTCTATCATCTCACTCTCTACAACTTTAGAAGAACTAGCTTCACCTCCTTCGACTCCAGACTGACTAGGCTCCCCCTGAACTGTTGAATGCTGAGCAGTTGGAAATTTTTCTGGCTCCCTGATGGTTTTGGTTGAAGGGTCATACGAACATGTGTACCAAAAATCATAAACCATCTCCTGGTACAGGACACTAGGAGAGGCAGTCATAGCATAGTGCAGGGGGTGGTTTTATAGAAACTCCACCATTTTTTCATAACCCTTTCCCACATAGTTTTTGGGAATGGTTAAGTTGGATATGTAGTTGGTGGGTTTGAGTTTTAGCATTGTGGTGACAGAGGAATGTTTTTGAACATCGTCACCAACGAACACTAGTAGCAGGGGGTTGTTTTGGTGAGCCATTTGGAAAGTAGTAGGATGAAGGATTGCTTGACACTTAGTCGATTTAGGGTTTTTCAGGTAGTTATGGAAGCAGTAGAGAAGAAGAAGATGATGAAACAGTGATTGAGGTATTTATAGGAATCGAATGTGAGTGAATAGGAGAGAGAAAGGTTTGGGCGGTTGATTTGAAATGTTCTTTAACGGAAAACGGAACGGTTTGCCATGTCAGAACGGTTGTCAGACCACTTGACCTTTTTAACTACTAACAAACGTTAACAAACGTTAACAAACGTTATCTGCAGGTAATTAATTTAAATAAATACATACATTAAGTAAGTTAATTATGAAAAAATGTAGTTAAAACTAATGTTCTAAGCTGTTGTTCAAACCTGTGATGAACAGGTTTCATCACAAGCTAATCATCCCTCAAGCAGTTCATTCAACCTGTGCAGCTAGATGAGAACAGGTTTCATTGTAAAGCTTGATTAATAACTTATCAGGTTACAAGACAATGCCTTGTATAACAAATTGAGAGAGTGAGCATGTTGGAGGTTTGTACAACAGAACATGTTTGGAGTTGAAACGTATTTTAGCAAACTTGTTATATGTCCAAGCTGTCCAAGTTTTCAGAAACTGACTAAGTATAGAACAAGTACAACCTGTTCTATCCAAGCTGTTCTGAGAAATCTGGACAAATTTAAACCTGTGATTTTTAGAGCATCATTGACACTTAGTCACTTTTATTTAACATGCTCAGCTTGCCTACAAGGTAATTAAACCTGCTTTCATCAAGAGGCTTGGTGAAATTGTCTGCAAGCTGTTCATCTGTGGAAATAAAACGTACCTCCACATTACCTTTCTGGATGTGATCTCTGATAAAGTGATGTCTGACTTCTATATGCTTTGTTCTGGAATGAAAAACTGGATTGTTGGAGATAGCTATGGCACTTGTATTATCACTCAGAATAGGAGTTTTCCTATAAACAATTCCATAATCCTCAAGCTGATGCTGCATCCATAGAATCTGCCTAGAGCAACTTATCAACTTACCACAAATAAGTTGACATCCACCTGTTGTGCTTTTCCTGTCTAGCCTGCAGCCTGCAAAATCAGAATCCGAGTAACCTATTAGTTCAAGGCTGGAGTTTTTGGGATACCAAAGACCCATACCTGGTGTAGCCTTTAGGTATCTGATGATTCTTTTTACAGCACCTAGATGTGATTCCTTAGGACCAGCTTGAAACCTAGCACATAAACAGGTAGCAAACGTAATATCTGGTCTACTAGAAGTTAAGTATAGCAAGCTCCCAATCATGCCTCTGTAAGCTATTACTGAAACAGCTTTGCCACTAGCATCAGTATCCAATTTTACATTGGTTGCCATTGGGGTTTTGATGGGAGAACATTGATCAAATTTAAAATTTTTCAAAAGATCTAAAGTATACTTTCTTTGATTAATAAAAAATTCCATTTGAGGTTTGTTTAACCTGTAATCCTAGAAAGAAAGTAAGTTCACCCATCATACTCATTTCATATTTTGATTTCATTAGTAGTGAAAAATTCTTGCATAGCTGCTCATTAGTAGAACCAAATATTATGTCATCCATATAAATCTGAACAAGCATAATATCAGACCTCACCTTCTTTATGAACAATGTGGTATCCACTTTTCCTATGGAGTAGCCATTGCTCATAGGAAATCAATGAGAGTGTCATACCAGGCTCTAGGGGCTTGTTTTAGACCATAGAGAGCTTTGACCAACTTATAGACAAAACCTGGATGTTGTTCAGTTTCAAAACCTGGAGGCTGCTTCACATATACTTCTTCCTTCAGCTAACCATTCAAAAATGCACTCTTCACATCCATTTGAAATACCTTCATGCTCTTGTGGGCAGCATAGGCTAGAAACAAACAAATTGCTTCTAACCTGGCCACTAGAGCAAATGTTTCATCATAGTCTATCCCTTCTTCTTCTCTATAGCCCTGAGCAACCAGTCTTGCCATATTTCTAATGACATGACCTTGCTCATCCATCTTATTTCTGAAAACCCACTTGGTGCCAAGTATGGTTTTACCTTTAGGAACAGGGACCAGCTTCCATACTTCGTTTCTCTCAAACTGATTAAGCTCTTCTTGCATGGCAGAGATCCAATTGGCATCTTTTAGAGCATCACCCACTTTCTTTTGCTCCACCAGGGACACAAAGCTAGAAAACATACAAAAGTTTCCTAAGATTTCCCATCTATTATTTGATCATTGTGGTGACACCTGATCCACTTAGGATCATGTCTCAATGACGATTCTCCTATATCATTTTCATGTTCATCAGGTCTCGTCGAACAACTTTCAAGATTTTTAGACACACTGTTATCTTGAGCTTGTTCACCTGTTGAACATGAATCTCTATTGTTGAACACATCAGCAGAGGATCTAGGGATATCAGCATTTAGTGGTTCTTGACATGATGTGTGGATTATGTCAGTACACTTAATCACACAGGGTGTATTAACATAGTCATCATCATGTTCATTGTGGTTAACAGGTTCCATTCTGGGTGAAGTGGAAGCTTTTGAGTCCTTCTCTTCAATGATGGAATGCATGAGATCATCAAATCTGAACTCTCCTGAAACTGATTCAGGAATAGCTTTTGTGGGGGCACTCCTAGACACTTCAAAGGTGACATTGATAGATTCAATTTAGCACTTTTCTTTTGTAGTTGTATACTCTGTAGACTTTAGAGATAGCAGGCACATCCAAACACATGGAAATAGCTAATGTTTGGCCTCCTCCCTTTGATTAACTCAAAGGGAGTCTTGTTGAACCTTTGCACAACTAAGGATCTGTTTTGAGTGAAGCAGGCAGTGTTGACAGCTTCAGCCCAAAATGATGAAGGCAAACCTGATGCACACAACATGGTTCTAGCAGCTTCATTGAGAGTTCTGTTCCTCCTTTCAGCAACTCCATTTTGTTGTGGAGTTCTTACAGCTGAAAAGTTTTGTGAGATTCCTCTTTCTTCACAGAAATCCTCGAGAGTACTGTTTCTGAATGCAGTACCATGATAACTTCTAAGCTGCTTAACTTGAGCAGAGTTTAGAAGCGCCATCTTTTTGATAAATCGAATAATTTCTCTAGCAGCTTCTCCTTTGGTCTTCAGACAGATCACCCATGTAAACCTGGAGAACCCATCAACCATTACTAGAGTGTATCTTCTACCTCCTAGACTTAGGACACTAACATGTCCAAACAAGTCCATGTGGATTAAGAAAAAAGAAGTATCAATAGAAAAATTAGGCTTGGATTTAAAAGATCTTTTTCTTTGCTAGCCTTTCTCACAAGCTGTGCAGAGTTTATACTTAACAAAGGTTATAGAAGGCAAACCTATAACCAACTCTATCTTACAGAGTTTGTTGATATTTTTGAAGTTCAGGTGTGACAGCCTTTTGTGCCATAACCAGTTGAGGTCTACATTACTTCTTGAGATAAAGCAGGTTTCAGTTGTGGGATCAGCAGACTTCATGTCCACAACATATACACCTTTCTTCCTTTGTGCTCACGACACAACTTTGCCTTGGGAATCCAGTGTGTACCCCAGGTGCTCATCAAAGTTAACCTTATAGCCAGCATCACACAGTTAACTGATGCTTACAAGATTGTGTTTTAGCCCAGACACATAGGCTACTCTTTTGAATATAGCCGCACCAGCTTGAAGGGTTCCATATCCTTCTTTGGATCCCTAAACAGTATCACCAAAGGTGACTTTTGGCCCTTTTTCAAGCCTGAGATCACTCAGCAAGTCCTTACAACCTGTCATGTGGCCTGAGCAGCCGCTGTCTAAGTACCTAACCTGGGATTGTTGTATAACCTGCAGAGTGTCATGGGAAAATACTAGTTATTTTTAAGGGAACTCTTCATAAGGATGAGTTCTCCTTCTTCATCAACATTTGTTGATGGACCAGTAAGATCAACACTAATATTTCCTATCTGGGTTGTATAAGCTTGGATATTATCCTCATTGAGCATGTTACTTCGAACACTGCTGGTTTTTGCAATGTTGGAACTAGCAGTGTCAGCAGACCACATGTCCTCAGTTTTATGACAGTCTTTTGCCATATGTGTCTTCTTCCCACATGTATAGCATTTTATCTTTTTATACTTTTTGGAAGAAGTACTTCTAGAAACACATTCTAAAACATTTTTGTTGGACTCTCAGCAGGTTTAGCAAACTTATTACTATTTTTAGAAGAATCAACAGTTTGAGTGGAAGGCACAACAGCAACAGCTTTACATGTGTCCTCTTTCCTCTTTCTAGGAGGGCAGAGATCAAATATAGAAAGTTTGAAAGGCCTTTGTCCTTCCACAGGTTTGGGAAACTTATTCCCAAGTTCTCAGGTTGAGCAATGGCTTTGCCTTTGCCCTTACTGAGATGTGACGGATGTTGCCTATCAACATAATCACTGCTTCTAGTTTTGAAAGACTTACCTTCATTTATAGCCAGTTTTCCACAATGATTTAAAAAGTTATTTGAAATCACCGCAGATTTACCTTACCCTTGTTGAAAGCAGGCTGCTTACCTTTTGAAAACTTTTTCTTAAAATGCTCAGCATCAAAAGGGTTAACAGGTCTCTTCCCATCAGCTTTAGATCCCGAACCTGTCTTATTGAAAGGTTTAGTGTCCAAAGCTGCAGTTTGAACTTGTTTTCCATTCTTTTGTTTGTGTGAACCAGTTGTGCACTTAGCAGGCTATTTTGGTAAAGAACACATTCCATCATCAGTCTTTAGAACTTTTTCACACAAACTGTCATTGTTTTGAGGCATGACAAACCTATTTGTTGAGACCTGCTTTGCATTTACTCTTTGAATAAAAGTACTTGGAAGCTCACCCATAGAGGATAAGTGTTTTTCCAGATTATTTATCTCATCAATTGAAGCTGCTGTATCAACATCCCCTCCAAGATAGGCTTGGATTTGAGCAGGGTTTTGTTGACTGATACAATGATTGACTTTCTGTGTAGATTAGAGTAGCATAGACAGTTTTTGTCCAGCCTGTTCATCAGAGTAGAACAGCTTGAACAATTTGCCTTCGTTGCAACATATACAACAGGGTAAACAGCTTGACTAATATTGCAAATCACTTATCAGGTTTCAATAAGGCATTAACAGGCCTTAAATTATACATTCAAGTACATCAAACAGGTTTGATTAATAATCTCCACCTAAGATATAGAACTGGTTTGACTGAAGCCTTTTTATGCCTAACACCTATTTATACAAAATCTAAACTAACTGCTATTTAAAATTAACCCCCTTAACTTATACATAATATTGTTTTAAACTCTATATTAATTGTACCCAACAATCTCCCACTTAGAGATGAAAACAAATTTCAAATAAAGTTTTGTTCAGGTTGATTCTTTTCATGAATCTTCTTCTTTTCTTTGATCTCTTCTGTGTCTTCAAATCTCTGTCTCTCTTCTCTTCAATCTCTGAATCTTCAGTTAAATTTATTCTTTATTTGTCTCTCTCTGATCTTCTCTTTCCTTGTAAGCTCACACCCCTTAAAATCATGAATAACTTTTTATATTTCTCCCTTGATCAATACTCATGATATGATGTAGCAATTGTCTTCCATTGATTTCAATCTACTCAACTATTGTCTCTGAACTATAGCTTTTCTCCCCCTCATGATGATCGTAAAAATTATGAACATCATGCAAAATCGTCAGAGACATTGAAGCATTGAAGTTACAGTTGAAGAGGTAGAACAACAAGTACAATTTCAAAATATTAGAAATTGACTTTCTCCTCCTCAAACTGATATACTCTCCCCCTATTCTGAACAATTTTATCACTCCCCCTCAAATTGATGCTCATTCCTTACATAAAGAATTAAAGTCAAAGCTTTTCAACTTGACTTAAGAAAAATGAAACACATTCATTTGTAAAATGACGAGTCCAGGTCCACATAGGAGTCCTGTTTGCACACCAGACATAATCTGTGTGATGTTAACACTGGTAGGATTTCCAAATAGTCCTCGTGAAATCCTTTATCATGATAGAATCACTCTTATTTGTTCCGGCTTAATCACTTTGGACTAGCAGTTTATAGTCATGCAGACTGTTAGACTTGATGTGTCTTAAAAGTGTATATTATCAGCTCTAGACACAATGTGCATCAACTGAAGTCACAGACCGGAGCAAATGTCTTCCTTGTTTCAATACCAATAATATCCAAATGATATGTCAATAGACATGTGCTATATCTCCGTGATTATTGAAACAGAAATCTTTTGAGCGATAACGGAGTAGTTGATGGGGTTACGTGCATGCGTCACTGGGTCCATGATGACTTTTTCAATATCAGGTCGCCTAGGGCTTGATAGATTATGAAGTTTACCCAACAGACACAGTGTAGGTAGGATTATCTTTTAATCTAATCCTTTCTTAACTCTCAACTCTCAGCATTTTCAACTAAGATATACCCCTCTCACTTACATTTTACCTTTGCTCGACCCTGTCAGTATCCCGTGATAACTGACACTTCTCAACTAGTAGACCAAAAGAACCCTCACCCACACAAATAATAGATGGTTTGCTCCTTTGGTAGGTCTTCCGGTTCTGGTTAGACCATAGAAGCGATAATTATGCCTATCACACAACTTAGGTATAAAATCGAAGTCAACAGAAATAATTTCTGCATTTTAGCTCATGGGATATCATACAAACATTAAATAGAATTTTCAGCTCTGATAAATTAGGAGATGAAATTCAAAATAAATTTGGAGATGATGAATTGGGAGATATTAGAAAGAAATGTAAAAGATATATGATATGAAATTTATCAGATTTTTATTAATGAATTAGCACATGGGAGAATATCGGAGAATTCGATATGAATGGGAGAATATCAAAGAGAATCTCAGAATCAATGAGATTATTGTAGGTCCCAAAAGGTTTCCCTAGTGTATTGTTATAAGCTGTGGAGGGGGGGGGGGTGAATACAGCAAATAAAACTCAACACTCTTTTCTCAATGTTTGTGTATAATATTAACAAGTGTTAATTACAAACAAGCTTGACTGCGAAAAGGTTCAAGCTGAGATGACAGATACAACAGATGTTCAACTAATCTAAGTCACACTAAGACTAGATACAATGAATACACTCACTTAGATGAACTCACTGATTTTACAAGGCACAGATGAATAACTTGAATAAGAACAGCTTAGACACACGTTACTGTTTTATTCAAGCAGACTTGCATGCATGGAATAACACACTTCAATGCACGATCTGAATTTCTCACTCTTGGTTATCTCACACTCCATAGAAGCTTCCTTTTATACTCTCATTGAGAATCTTAGTGAAGCTTCTTCATTGGACGATGAGATAGTGAGATGTCTTTCCAAAAAGACAAAACAACTTTTCTGCACATTCTGAAAAAGTAGACTTGTCTTCATGTGGCAGAATCTTTGTCTTTTCCTTTTTGTCTTTGTTGCATAAGGCTTTAACCAAAAGAGGAATGTCAACTTTGCACCTTTCTTCTTTTTTTAATGCCATTTTGATATAAGAAATGGTCTGTCACCCATTTCAAATATCCTTTTTTCTTCATGTAACTGAACAGCGTAGGCAGGCTTTTGCAGTTTCTGATTTCCACTTTGTCTTCGACTTGTAAACTGATCTTGTAGCTAGAAACAATACATGAGGACTTGGGAACATATTCAATGAAGTGTTTTGCCTGTTCACAAAGAATAGGTTCTGTTCACAAAGAACAGAACACTTAGAATCTATCCAAGCTGCTCAGTAGAATAGAGCAGCGTAGACAGTTTATGTCCAGCCTGTTCAGCAGACAGAACAACTTGGGCAATCTGCCTTTGTTGCAACGAATGCAACAGGGTAAACAACTTCGACTTATATTGCAAATCACTTTTCAGGTTCCAATAAGGCAATAACAGGCCTTAAACTATACCTTCAAGTGCATCAAATAGGTTTGATTAAAAATTTCCCACTAAGATGTAGAGCAGGTTTGACTGAGGCCTTTTTGTGCCTAACAATCTCTCCCTATTTCCAATAATCAGTCTAAGCTTATTTTATCGATAATCACTATATATTTTTACATTACATTTTGCTGAAATGAAATTAAAATCATCCAAAAAGATCAGTTTATATATATACTGATTTTTTATTAGATAAACAACACATGTTTTTATAAAAGTACAACTAATGTACTCGTGCATATTATAACTGATGTAAAAATAAAAGTTACAAATGATGTAACAAAGTACAACTAGTGTACATAGAAATTCAATAATTTGGACTGTTGATGATGGGAGCAAGTAATGGAAAGCATGTCCAACTGATGGACAACTTCGATTCTTCATCTACTCAGATAGTAGATGGACTTTAAGGCAGTGGTGGCACTCCTTCTTCAATTTCTCCATTTAAACTCTGAGGAACATGAAACTGGGATGTTGAAGCTCCCCTTTTTCATAAAATCCTCTAAGCTGATCCCAGATGGCTGCTCTCCACTTTATGGAATGCCTAAAGGACTTTGCAAGTCTGAATGCGACAAGCTATTTGAGAGCAACCTTGTGCAGGTTTGATGCTCTTTGAAAGCACTTCTTCTTTGTAAGGGGATCTACAAAAATACCCTCAGCTCTGGTTCTTCAATCAGCTAACCTTCCTCATATTCCACTCCTTTAGGCAGCTCCTTTGATTTCTACTAAAACATCACATTGTTCAATCACCATCAGGAATTCCTCCAGCTCTGTTTCCTTTCTGTTCCTCTTGGCCTTTATCTTAGGGGTAGGCACTAAGATACCCTTAATCTGTTCTTCTGGGATCAGGGCAAGATCTCTTACTCTTTCCATCAACTTTTTGACGTATGCCCTGATAGTCTTAGCTGTTTCAGACTTAGACTGGCTAATGGCAACTGCCAACTCAACCCATCTTTAGTTGGACCTGTTTGTGATGCACCTGCTGCTTGACCAACAAATGCTGATTTCTCCTTAGAAGGAGAAGAGGTTTTCTCCCCCTTAGACTTAGTCTTTGAGGTAGACAACTTCACCCTCTTTGAAGAAGATGGCTCAGAACCTTCAACAATTGGTCTGCCTGGAGAAACAAATTCAACAGGCTTAGCAGCAGTTTTGGCAGCAGGATGTAACAGAGAGTCTTGCACATCATCAAGGTTTGTTGACACAGAATTAAACAGAGAGACAATGAGAGTGTTTAAGCTGGCCAGCGTAGTAGGAAAGGTAGTTGTGCAAGTAGTGAGGAGAGTGGACAGCTGTTGGGATATGGCTGTCATGGAGGACACAGAGTCCTGTTGGTTTGATAGGATATAGGAGAGAGTGGTGGAGATGTTTTGCAGCTGTCCAGTTGGTGCAAGCAGCTGTGAGGACTGATCAGCTTGGGGAGTGGTTGGAAAGGAATTCTTGAAAAAATAAAGAATCCTTTGAGCTGTCCAGACACAGAGTCTGAGATTATTGATGGTAGTGAGGTCTTGGAATTTTCCAGAGAGCCAACTTTGTTGGTCAGCAAAGAAAACTGATCCTTCAAAGGAAGATCTTTGGGGGATGGAGGAGTATGGGTGGACTGTTTGGATTGTGTAGATGGTGAGGAATGAGAGTGGGAAGAGGATGAGGCAGGTGTTTGAGGATGTGATGGAGAGGGAAGGGTTACTTTTGATAGAATTTCCAAAGTTTGGGCATAGGTAAGATGGTCCAGCTTGGAAAGGTCAATGGGTCCTTCAGCAGTGGCTGTAGCTGCTTCATCAAGAGAAGGGATAGAAGATGGTGGCCTTTTAGATGCTGCTTGTGTTGCAGCACCCTCATTAAAGTCTTGGGAGGTTCCCTCAGCAGCACCTTGGTTTAGAGGTGCCTCATCATGGGGAGATGGGATGTGTAGTTCAACATTAGCAGTGGTGAAACCTACTGATGGAATTTGCATTTGAGGTGCAGCCTCAGCTTGGGAGGTTCGTCCTTCAGCAGCTGTTGGGTGTACAACAGTTGTATTATGAGGAGCAGATGTTGGAGGCTGATCTACTAGATGGTCTAATCCAGCAGGTTTGGCACCTCGTGCAGACTCAGGTTTTGTAGGAGAAGTGTGGAGTGGAGACTTTGTGGACTCAGTGTGGAGTGGAGCAAACTCCTGTCTTTCAATATTCTCAGCCTGTTGGGAGGCTGGAATAGTTGATGTGGTAGTCTCCATATGTACAACTCGCTCCTGTTGGGACGAACAAGAGGGCCTAGGCTGACTCAGGGTAGACTCTGGTTGGAGTGAAGCCTACTCCAAGTGTGCTGAACCTTCCCCCAAAATAGGAGAAGCAGCAGGGGTTGCTTCTTTGTCAACTGCTCCCTGTTGAGAGGGGTCAGAGGGGCTAGTATGGTCTGTTGGTTTGATTTTGGCTAAGGAATTGCGTCTGTTGTAGGATTTGAGGGATGAGGTGGAGGATTGATGTTGAGGAGAGGTGATGAGGGGTTCTGTTGGGACTGGTGGTGAGACTTGGTCAGCAACAGGAGGGTTCGCCTGTTCCATAGTCTCAGGTGCCATGGAGGCACCAGCCACAAAGGCTTCAGGTTCGACATATGAACCAGGGTGAGAAGCCTGCTCCCCCTTAGGCACAGAGGCTGATGTGGTAGACTTGGACTTAGCTGTTTTTGCCTTCTTGCTGACAGGCTTAGCTTGAGTCGATTCTAGGACCCTTTTCACAACTTTGGGCCGGGATTTTGATTATCCTTGGGTAGCAGTCACTGGATCCACACTCACAGTAGAGGGTCCTACCACCATACCAAGCAACCTCCTCATTGGTGTAGATAGAGGAGGCTCATTTGGAAGTACAGGGGTGTAGAAAACTCTATTCCCAATCACTAGGAAAGCAACAGTACGTAACATAGGCTGAGAGTTATATAAATGCTCACCACAGACATGCTTGAAAATGAGACTCAGATGTTGTGGATATCGAACAGTAGCTGGACGTGTTTCCTGCTGCACCAGGTTCCTAAAAATCCATGAAAATCCACAGAGCCATGTTCATAGTAGTCCCATCTACGAGCTGTATGACTATTGGGATCTCATCACGGCTAAGCTGGTCAAAAGAACCAACTTTGCTGCTGAAGCACATCACCACTGAGGCAAATAAGAAGCTGTAAGTAGGTGATAGATCCTTCCTGAACAGGGTGGCTCCAATCTTGGGCTCTGCTTATATCATTTTCAGGCTGTGGCTGATCATAAGTTTCAGCCACAGGGAGATGAAGAACTTCCCTGATAAGACCAGTAGTGATCTCAATGGTCTGAGTCCCATTGAGAATGTCCTCAGGAATGGATTCCTCCCCTTTAGATGGTGTAGGGCTTGGAGATCCAGCCTGAGTAAGCTGAGCAGCTTCAAAAATTTTAGAGACACCTGCAACAGGACCTGTTTGGGAAAGACCTGTTGCTTGCCCTGTTGAAGCTGATTTCTCCTTAGAGGTACATGAAGATTTCTCCCCCTTTGACTTGGTCTTCGAGGCAGAGATCTTTTCCCCTTTGAAGGAGATGGCACAGAGCCTTCAACAACATGTTTGTCTGAAGGAACGGATCCAACAGGTTGAGCAGCAACAGTTTTGACAGCAGGCTTGGAACCAACAAGGCTATGCACTAAGAAAGCCAAGTTATCCTTAACCTCTGGAAGCTGGGTAACACAGGTTTGAAGAGAAGTAGAATGAGAATTAGCAAGGGAGGACAGCTGAGAGATAGCATCCCTGTTTGAAGCTGTGAACACCAAACTTTGAAGCTGTGCAAGAGTCAATTCAAGGGAGTCTTGCATATCATCAAAGTTGAGGACACAGAATTGGACAGAGAGACCACTAAGGTATTCAGGCTGTCCAAAGTGGAAGGGATAGCGTTTGATCAAGTGTCAACTAGAGCTGATAGCTGTTGGGAAACAGCTGACAGTGTGGACACGAAGTCATGTTGGGTAGAAATAATTGAGGATAGGGAGGAGGATAATTTTTGTAGCTGTGCAGTGAGTGCAAGCAACTAAGAGGAATGATCAGCTTAGGGAGCAGGGGTTGGGAAAGAAGTCCTGAACAAATCAAGGAACCCCTGAAGCTGGGTAGACACAGAGTTTGAAATAATGGAAGGTAGGGATGTCACAGAAGTTTCCAAAGAACCGACTTTGTTGGTCAGCAGAGACAACTGACCTATCAAAGGTGGATCTTTGGGGGATGGTAGTGTATGGGTTGACTGTTTAGATTGGGTGGATGGTGAGGAATGTGATGGTGAGGGTGAGGATTGAGGAGTATGTGGTTCAGTAGGTGAAGGTATAGAGACTTTGGATAGAATTTCCATAGCCAGGGCATAAGTCAAATGGCCCAACTTGGAAGGGTCAAAGGGACCTTCAGCAGTGGCTGTATCTGCATCATGAGGTGAAGTGGTAGAAGTTGGTGGCCTTTCAGATGCTGCTTATATTATAGCACCTTCATCAAGACCTGGGTTTGTTCCCTCAGTAGTACCTTGGTTTATAGGCACCTCTTCATGGGGAAATGGAATGTGCATTTCAACATCATCAGCGGTGAAGCCGGATGATGGAATGTGCACTTGGGGAATAGCCTCACCAGAGGGATGTTGTATTCCCTCAGGTTCATCAGCTTGAGTTGTTGGTCCTTCAACAGTTGTTGGGTGTGGAACAGCTGAATCACCAGGAGCAGAAGTTTGAGGCTGATATGCTGGATGGTGTGTTCCAGCAGCTTGGGCACCTCGTGCAGACTCAGATTGTGTATGAGAAGTATGAGGTGGTGATTGTGTGGACTCAGTGTCGAGTGGAGAGGACTCCTGCCTTTCAATGTCTTCAGCTTGTTGAGAGGCTTGGACAGTTGATGTGGTGGTCTCCATTTGTACAACTCGTTCTTGTTGGGTGGAACCAGAGGGCCTAGGCTGACTCAGGGTGGACTCTTGGTTGAGTGAAGCCTGCTCCAAGTTTGGTGCAGTTTCTCCCAAAATAAGAGAAGTAAAAACAGCAGGGGTTGCTTCTTTGTCAACTGACTTCTATTGAGAGGGGTCAGAGGGGCTAGTTTGAGAGGATGACCTCTTTTTCGCTAAGGATTTGTGTCTATTATAGGATTTGAGAGATGAAGTAGAGGATGGATGTTGTGGAGAAGTGATGAGAGGTTCTGTTTGGACTGGTTGTGAGACTGGGTCAGGAATTGGGAGGTCAGCCTGTTCCATGGTCTCAGGTACCATAGAGGCACCAGCCACAAAGGCTTCAGGTTCAACAGATGAACTAGGGCGAGGAGTCTGCTCCCCCTCAGCCAAAGAGGCTGATGGGGGCAGACTTTGCTATTTTAGCCTTCTTACGGGCAGGCTCAACTTCACCAGTTTGCAAGGCCCTCTTTATCAGTTTGGGCCTTGATTTGGATTTTCCTTTGGGAGTAGCTATTGGATCCACCTTCTGAGTAGAAGGTCCTTCCACTAAACTAAGCAACATCCTCATTGGAGTGGACAGAGGAGGTTCATTGTTGAGTTCTGAGGTGTAAAACACTCTATTCCCAATAACAGGGAATGTAATAGTAGTTAACAGAGGTTGAGAGTTGTACACATGCTCACCACAGACATGTTTGAAGATGAGGCTCAAAAACCTTGGGTATCTTACAGCAGCTGGACGATGTTCTTGCTGCACCAGGTCCTCAAATTCATGAAAATCCACCTTGCCATGTTCAGAGTAGTTCAATCCACAAGCTGTAGGACTATGGGGATCTCATCCCTGCTAAGCTGGTCAAAAGAACCAACTTTGCTGCTCAGGCTCATCACCACTGAGGCGAAGAGATAGATGTAAGTAGGAGATAGATCCCTTCTGAACAAAGTAGCACCAACTTTTGGATCTGCTACACCACAGAAGCGTAGCAGGTTGGCCATTTGCTCATTCTCAGGCTGAGGTTTGTCATAAGTGTCAGCCACTGGGAGATGAAGAACTTCCCTGAGAAGAGCAGTAGTAATTTTAATGGTTTGAGTGCCATTGAGTATGGTTCCTCTGATGGTTTTGGTAGATGGGTCATAAGAACATGTTTACCAGAACTCATAAACCATCTCCTGGTACATGACATCAGGAGAGGCTGTCATTGCGTAGTGCAGAGGATGGGCTTGAAGGAAATATACCATTGGTTCATAACCTTTTCCCACATAGTTTTTGGGAATGGTCAGGTTAGCAATGTAGTTGGTGGGTTTGAGTGTGAGAATGGTGCTGACAGAGGGATGTTTTACTACATCATCACCAACGAACACAGGCAAAAGGGGATTCTTTTGGTGAGCCATTTGGGAAAGTAAGATAGATGCAGGATGTTTCAACTCTTAGCATGTTTAGGGTTTAGCAGGAAGTTATGTTATTAGTAGGAAGAAGAAGAAGATGAAACAGTAGTTTAGGTATTTATAGGATTTGAATGTGAGTGAGTAAGAGAGAGAAAGATTTGGGCGGTTGATTTGAAATGTTCTTTAACGGAAAACAGAACGGTTTGCCATGTCAGAACGGTTGTCAGACCACTTGACCTTTTTAACTACTAACACACGTTAACAACCATTATCCACAGGTAATTAAGTTAAATAAACACATAATCTAAGTAACTTAAATGTGAATAAAGGTAATTAAAACTGATGATCTACACTGTTGTCAAACCTGTGATGAACAGGTTTCATCACAAACTGATCACCCTTCAAGCTATTCATGCAACCTGTGCAGCTAGATGAGAAGAGGTTTAATTGTGAAGCCTGTTCAATATCTGAACAGGTTACAAGGCAATGCCTCGTATGACAGATTGAGAGAGTGAGCAGGTTGGAACTTTGTACAACAGAACAGGTTTGAGATTTAAACGTATTTTTCCAAGCCTGTTATACGGCCTAGTTATCCAAGTTTTCAGAAACTGGCTAAGTACAGAACACGTAAAACATGTACTGTCCAAGCTATTCTGTGAAATTACAAATTTGAACAAGTAATTTTTTAGATCATCAATGAAACTTAGTCACTTTTATTTAACATGTCCAGCTGGCTTACAAGGTAATTAAACCTGTTTTCATCAAGAGGTTTGGTGAAAATGTCTGCAAGCTGTTCATCTGTGGAAATAAAACTTACCTCCACATTACCTTTCTGGATGTGATCCTTGATAAAGTGATGTCTGGCTTCAATATGCTTTGTTCTGGAGTGAAACACTGGATTGTTGGAAATAGCTATGGCACTTGTATTATCACACAGAATAGGAGTTTTCCTATACAAGGCCATAATCCTCAAGCAGATGTTGTATCCATAGAATCTGCCCCACAGCAGCAATGTACCCAGCTTCAGCAGTAGAAGTAGAAACTGAATTCTGCTTCTTGCTACACCAACTGATCAACTTTCCACCAAGGAGTTGACATCCACCTGTTGTGATTTTCCTGTCTATCCTGTAGCCTGCAAAATCAGATGCTGAATAACCAATTAGTTCAAGGCTGAAGTCTTTGGGATACCAAAGACCCAAACCTGGTGTACCCTTTAGGTATCTGAATATTCTCTTAATAGCAGCTAGATGTGATTCTTTTGGATCAGCTTGAAACCTAGCACATAATTAGGTAGCAAACATAATATCTGGTCTACTAGCAGTTAAATATAGCAAGTCTCCCAATCATGCCTTAGTAAGTTGTTACTGAAACAGCTTTGGCACAGGCATCAGCATCCAACTTTACATTGGTTGCCATTGGGGTTTTGATGGGAGAACTTTGATCAAATTTAAAGTTTTTTAGAAGATCTAAGGTATACATTCTTTGATTAATAAAAACTCTATTAGAGGTTTGTTTAACCTGTAATCCTAGAAAGAAAGTAAGTTCACCCATCATGCTCATTTCATATTTTGATTACATGAGCAGTGAAAAATTCTTGCATATTTGTTCATTTGTAGAACCAACTATTATGTCATCTACATATATAATGTCAGTTTTCACCTTCTTTATGAACAACGTGGTATCCACTATACCTCTGGAATAACCATTTCTCATAAGGAAATTAGTAAGACTGTCATACCAGGCTCTAGGGGCTTGCTTTAGACCACAGAGAGCTTTGTCCAACTTATAGACAAAACCTAGATGTTGTTCATTTTCAAAACCTGGGGGCTGCTTGACATATACCTCTTCCTGCAGCTTACCATTCAAAAATTGACTCTTTACATCCATTTGAAATACCTACATGCTCTTGTGGGCAACATAGGCTAGAAAAAAACGAATTGCTTCTAACCTATCCACTGGGGCAAATGTTTCATCATAGTCAATGCCTTCTTCTTGCCTGTAGCCTTGAGCAACCAGTCTTGCCTTATTTCTAATAACATGACCTTGCTCATCCATCTTGTTTTTGAAAACCCACTTGGTGCCAATTATAGTTTTACCTTTAGGAACGGGGACCAGCTTCCATACTTTGTTTCTCTCAAACTGATTGAGCTCTTCTTGCATGGCACTGATCCAATTGGCATCATTAAGTGCATCATTTACTTTCTTTGGCTCCATCAGGGACACAAAGCTAGAAAACATACAAAAGATTCCTAAGTTGTCCCATCTTGTTTGTACCCTTTGTTGATGTCACCAATTATTTGATCATTGGGGTGACACCTAATCCACTTAGGATAATGTTTCAATGAAGATTCTATTATATCATTTTCTTTTTCATCAGGTCTTGCAGAACAGCTTTTAAGATTTTCAGACACACTTTTATCTTGAGCCTATTCACCTATTGAACATGAATCTCTATTGTTGAAAACATAAGCACAGGATTCAGGAAAATCAGCATTGATTGGTTCTGGACATGGTGTATTAATTATGTCAGTACACTTATTCATACAAGGTGTATCAACATAAACGTCATCATGTCCATTGTGGTTAACAGGTTCCACTCTGGGTGAAGTGGAAGCTTTTGAGTCCTTTTCTTCATCATTTGAATGCATAATATCATCAAAGCTGAACTCTCCTGAAACTGATTCAGGAACAACTTTGGTATTGGAATTCCTAGACTCCTCAAAGGTGACATTAATAGATTCATCTATCAGCTTTCTTTTGTAGTTGTATACTCTGTAGGCTTTGGAGATAGCAGAATATCAAACAAACACACCTTCATCAGCTTTGGGTTCAAAATTTTCCAGCTGATCCCTTTGATTCAGAATGAAGCAGGAGCATCCAAATATATGGAGTTTATGTTTGGCCTTCTCCCTTTGATTAACTCACAAGGAGTGTTGTTGAACCTTTTCACCAATAAGGATCTGTTTTGAGTGAAGCAGGAAGTGTTGACAGCTTCAGCCCAAAATGATGAAGGCAAACCTGATGCACACAGCATGGTTCTAGCAGCTTCAATAAGGGTTCTATTCCTCCTTTCAACAACTCCATTTTGTTGTGGAGTTCTTACAGCTAAAAAGTTTTGTGAGATCCCTCTTTCTTCATAGAAGTCCTCAAGAGTATTGTTTCTAAATTCAATACCATGATCACTTCTAAGCTGCTTGACTTGAGCAGAGTTTAGAACTTCCATCTTTTTGATAAATCCGATAATCTCTCTAGCAGCCTCTCCTTTGGTCTTTAGGAAGATCACCCATGTAAACCTGGAGAACTCAACAACCCTTACTAGAGTGTATGTTCTACCTCCTAGACTTGGGACACTGATAGGTCCAAACAAGTCCATGTGGATTAAGAAGAGAGGAGTATCAATAATAAAAAGTCATGCCTGGATTTAAAAGATGTTTCTCTCTGCCTTTCTCACAAGCTGTGCAAAGTTTATCCTTAACAAAGGTTATAGAAGGCAAACCTGTTACCAACTCTTTCTTACAGATTTTGTTGACATTCTTGAGGTTCATGTGTGATAGCCTTTTGTGCCATAACCAGTTTAGGTCTGCATTGCTCCTTGAGATAAAGCAGGTTTCAGTGGTGGGATCAGCAGGTTTCATATCCACAACATATACACCTACCTTGCCTTGGGAATCCAGTACCCCAGGTGCTCATCAAAGTTTACCTTGTAGCCAGCGTCACACAGTTGACTAATGCTAACAAGATTATGTTTTAGCCCAGACACATAGGAAACTCTTTTGAATATCGGAGTACTAGCTTGAAGGGTTCCATATCCTTCTGTGGATCCCTGAACATTGTCACCAAAAGTGACTTTTGGACCTTTTTCAGGCCTGAGAGCACTCAGCAAATCTCTGCAACCTGTCATGTGGCCTGAGCAGCCGCTGTCCTTGTGTGATTCCTGTTGAAGCATATACTCGGGGGTGGGCGGACGATTTGAAAGCAGACTCCCCATTCATTAGATAGAGAAGATGAAATCGATCACTGATCCAATTTGAGTACCTCTACAGGATAGACCTCAACAGAAAGCAAAATATACGAGATCACAAACGTAGATTGCTCGCGGCTAAGTATGAATTGAGACCTGGAAAGTCATTTTTTTATTATTGGCCCAGGTTAGAAGCAGATGTCCAACGGTGATGGGGTGTGTGTGCTCTATGCAGCACGTCGAAGCCGTCCAACAGGAAGTTGGGGCTTTATCAGCCCAATCATGGGAGAATATTAGTTTTTAGGGGAACTCATCATAAGGATGAGTTCTCCTTCTTCATCAACATTTGTTGATGGACCACTTAGATCTACACTAATATTTCCAATTTGGATTGTATCAGCTTGGATACTCTCCTCAATGACTATGTTCCTTCCAACACTGCTGGTTTTTGCAATGTTGGAATTAGCAGTGTTAGCAGACCTCATGTCCTCAGTTTCAGGACAGTCTTTGGCCATATGAGTCTTCTTCCCAAATTTATTACATTTTCTCTTTTTAGACTTTTTGGAAGTACTCCCAGAAACATATTCTGGTATATCCTTGTTGGCCTTGTCAGCAGGTTTAGCAAACTTATTACTATTTTTTAAAGGAGAAACAGTTTGAGTGGAAGGCACAATAGCAACAGCTTTACATGTGTCCTCTTTCCTCTTTTTAGGAGGACAGAGATCAAATATAGGAAGTTTAATTGGCTTTTGTCCTTCCACAGGTTTGGGAAACTTATTCCCAGCTTTCTCAAGTTGAGCAATGGCTTTGCCCTTGCCCTTACTGAGATGTGAAGAATGTTGCCTATCAACATAATCACTGCTTCCGGTTTTAAAAGATTTTCCTTCATTTATGACTAGTTTTCCACCATGATTTAAAAACTTATTTGAAACCACAACAGACTTACTTTCAACATGAGACTTACCCCTGTTGAAAACAGACTGCTTTCCTTTTGAAAACTTTTTCTCAAAATGGTCAGCATCAAAAGGGTTAACGGGTTTCTTTCCATCAGCTTTAGACCCAGAACCTGTCTTGTTGAAAGGTTTAGTGTCCAAAGCTACGGGTTGAACTTGTTTTCCCTTCTTTTGTTTGTGTGAACCAGCTATGCACTTAGCAGGCTGATTTGATGGAGAACACATTACATCATCAGTCTTTAAAGCTTTTTCACACAAACTGTCAGTGTTTTGAGGCCTGACAAACCTGTTTGTTGAGATCATATTTCCATTTACTCTTTGAATAAAACTACTTGGAAGCTCACCAAGAGTGGATAAGTCTTTTTCCAGATTGTTTATCTCAACAATTGAAGTTTCTGCATCAAGATCCCCTCAAAGATAGGCTTGGATTTGAGCAAGGATCTGCTGACTGATACATTGGTTGACTTTCTATGCAGATTGCCACCAAGAGTCAACAATCTTTTGAAGCTTGGCATGCTTTGAGTCTGTTTCTATCTTTTCTTCTAACAAAATGGTGTTGATGTGTTTTACTTCATCAAGTTCAGTATTCAACTTATGAAAGCTGTCCAGTTCATTAGATTTTGTTTCAAGATCTGTTTTGAACTTAGAGATCTCAGACTTCATAGCATCATGCTTCTCAACAGTAGCTTTTAAATCAACAAGTAAATATTCAAAGATTTTAACTTTTTCATCGTAACTGTAATCTATAAAATTTTGTACCTTACACATCATAGTTGGGTTCTAGTTCTCTAAGCTGCTGAGAGCTTCAGCTTCAGCCACGTCCTGTTTGAAGTTTCTTGTTGATGGGACATCAATGTTGGCCATCAGACAATTGTTGTCCTCTTCATTAGATTATGAATCAGACTCCTCACAGTCACAAGTCTCAGCCATGAGTCCCTTCTGCTTGTTGGAAGCCACTGAGTCTTCCAACCTTCTCAGCTTAGCCATGGCCATTAGGTACTTAACCCTGTAGCCATCGTCTTTATTTGTCTTGTGTGGTTTGGATGAGGAGCCAACAGCTTTAGACACACAGTCAGTAGCTATATGGCCTGTGTTGCCACATTTAAAGCACTCAGCCTTAGTTTTGTCAAATGCTTTCTTTTTTATGGCATCTGACTTCTTTTGCAGCATCTTTCCACAAAACCTCTTCTTATTGAATTTTCTGACAAGCATAGCAATTATTTGTTCATCATCAAATTCAGTAAGGTCTTCACCGTCATCCTCCTCTGACAATTCTTCCATTTCATCATCAGCCTGTTGATCAGCTTGTGTGAACACATCACACACCTGATGTAACATCCCAAATTTTAATTAATTTTAATTTACAATGATCCAATTGGCATCTTTAAGGGCTTCATCCACTTTCTTTGGCTCCGTTAGGGACACAAAGCTAGAAAACATACAAAAGTTTCCCAAGCTGTCCCATTTTGTTTGCACCCCTTTGTTGATGTCACCAATTATTTGAACATTTGGGTGACACCTGATCCACTTAGGATCTTGCCTCAATGAAGATTCTCCTTAGTTGTTTGCATCTTCAACAGGTCCTGTTGAGCAGCTCTCAAGATTTTCAGACACACTGATATATTGAGCCTGTTCACTTTTTGAGCATCACTCTCCATTATTGAACATATCAGCAGAGGATCCAGGAAAATCAGCATTGATTGGTTCAGGACATGATGTTGTAATTATGTCAGTACACTTATTCACACAGGGTGCATCAACATAGTCATCATCATGCCCATCATGATTAGCCATGAACCGAGATACAATTTTACTAGTGCCAGGTACAAGAAAGAGTGGAGTTGATTATCACACAGAATAGGAGTCTTCCTATATACAATTCCCTAGTCTTCAAGCTGATGCTGCATCCATAGAATCTGCCCACAGCAGATACCAGCAACAATATACTCAGCTCCATAGTCTTCAAGCTGATGCCTATGTAAGCTGTTACTGAAACAGCTTTGCCACTGGCATCTGCATCCAACTTTAAATTGGTTGCCATTGGGGTTTTGATAGGAGAACTTTGATCAAATTTAAACTTTTTCAAAAGATCTAAAGTATACTTTCTTTGATTTATGAAAATTCCATTAGAGGTTTGTTTAACCTGTAATCCTAAAAAGAAAGTAAGTTCTCCCATCATACTCATTTAATATTTAGATTTCATGAGTAGTGAAAAATTATTGCATAACTGATCATTAGTAGAACCAAATATTATGTCATCCACAAAAATTTGAACAAGCATAATATCAGACTTCACCTTCTTTATGAACAGTGTGGTATCCACTTTACCTCTGGAATAACCATTGCTCATAAGAAAATCAGTTAGAGTGTCATACCAGGCTCTAGGGGCTTGTTTTAGACCATAGAGGGCTTTGTCCAACTTATAGACAAACCTGGATGATGTTCATTTTCAAAAACTAGTGGCTGCTTGACATAGACTTTGTCTTGCAGCTTGCCATTCAAAATCTGCCAAAATGTATCATATTCTTCTTCTGGTCCAGACTCCCTTCTTATCACAAACTTAACTCTTAAGTCACGATTGTCCAGTGACTTGGCATACCAGTAGTTGATCAGAGGCTTTGTAAAATCATGTTGATCAATCAACTTCTCTATCTCCATAGCTTTTTGCAGTTGTTGCTCAAACAACATCCTTTTTACTTGATGCAGCTTTGCTTGTGATGACGGCTCAGATGGAGGAATAGTAGCAACAGCTTGATCAGAAGGAGCAGGGGCACTGGCAGCAGCTTGAACATGACCTGTACCAGTTTGAACTGGTTCTTGTGATGGTTGGACTTCTTGGGAAACAAAACACTAACCGTAGCTTTTTCTTTTATTCTTTGTTCTAGGCGCTAGAACTTCATCAAGAACCTCCTGGGACCATCTCTAAGCCCATTTACTGCCTTAACCCAATATTATTGATTGTCATATGTACAAACAATTGGCGCCATCTGTGGGACCCGATTGGTTACGACTGTATTAGCATTGCTCTCGGGAGTTCAGAATGGATAAGCCAGATGCAGTGGAAACAGGTCCTCAAGACCCCCTAGGCATCAAACAGATCCCTTCCCATGCGGGTCTTCAGACATCCTCAGGGGTATCGGAGCCTTCTCTAGCCACTGAAGTGCCTCTTGCCCTACATCCCTTGACCAAGCACCACAGGTAATAAAACGTCAGTTTGTGGCGGCAAATTTCGAGCAACTCCAAGCCCTCATCAGAGAACACTCTCGTTCTGTTGAGGCGCCGTCCTTGGACAGGAGTAATGAAGTGATGATGGAGTACGAGCACGAAGACTCTGAAGAAATGGATGAACATATAGATACCGAGGAGTTGGAAGCGGGTGAGGGACCAACTCGAAGACTTTAGGAGATTCAAGCAACTAAAGCCAAAATGTCAGTTGGAAGTGAGGCTGACGCTTCCACAAGCCTTGGCTAAGCGAACAACGCAAGGCGCTAGGACCCACCTGATCACACCACCCATTTTGGTGTCAAGGAGGGAAAGCTACTCGCAGGGTAAGACCCCTGAAGCCACCGAAGAAGCAAGGAGATGGGAGCATATAGCACCACTACCCTAGGTCAGATTGAAAGACCAGGGGCGGCGGGGAGTCAGGGAAGTCTTCGTTCCTAATAAAAGAAGGACCTCTCAGGGCCATGCCGGCAGAGAGTTCCAAAAGAAGGCCAACCCCCTTAATCTAGAATCTCATTTCCAGGAGGTTGACATGGAAGACCCGTCCCGATTTGCAGAATGGATTGAAGACTACCTGTTTCCTGAAGGCCTTAAGTTACCTTCAAACATGGGAGTATATGGTGAGACTAGGGATCCAGACGATCGTTGGCGTTTATTTGTAGGTGAAATGAAGATATCTAAGTACGTGCCTCCAGTAGCATGTCACATATTCTCGATGACACTGAAGGGTACTGCACACTTATGGTTGGAGTCGTTACCGCCAGGTGGTATTAACAGCCTTGATGAATTGAGGGCTAAGTTCCGCTCTAAATTTATGTAACATCAGCTGTATAGCTAGACCCACCTAGGGCTACACAATATTAACCAAATAAAGGCGGATGGTCTACGAGCCTTCGTGGAGAGCTATAATCTAGAGAGCCAACAGATAAGGGGCCTCGGATATGATGCGAAAGTGTCTGGTTTCATACATGGGCTCAGGCATCGGCAACTCATTGAGTTTCTACCACAGGACCTTCCAGCGTCCTACCAGGAGTGCTTGGAAAAGACTTATGCGTATATCCAGTCCAAAGAGCTGTCCACTCAGATCAGCCTCCCAGAAAGACGTATCAGGAAAGGAATCATAAGTCTTTCCAAGGCAAGGAGCACGACACCTCGTTCAGAGGTCGTCGGGTTAGAGAAGACAAATATGCTCTGTATGGGCGCAGGAAAGATAGGTATAAGAGGAATGACACTCTCCTCTCGCTTACCAAGACCCCTAGGGAAATCTTGGCAATGGAGACGCTGACCTCTTCGTTTAAACCCCCAAATCGTATGCAAGGTGACCCTAAATAGAGAAACCAGGTGGAGTACTGCGAGTTCCACGAAGACAATGGGCACCACACCAATGATTGTATAGAGTTGCGTAAACGCATAGAGGGGGTGGTTAAAGCTGGAAAATTCTCACACTGGTTAGGGATATAAGAGGGAAATTTCAATCCAAGGAGCATAACCAGAAGAGGCGTTACACCTGGCAAAGAGATAAAGAGCCTGACGGCTCGAAGTTAAAGAGGCCTGTTGCTGAGATCCTTAAGGTAGGGGTAGCTGGTGGAGAAAGCCCTTCCAAACAAAGCAATCATCAATTACAGAAGACGCTGAGATTTGTTTCCCTCCTGGGGGAATGACAGATTATGGCCCAGTGGTGATCAAGGCTATCATTGAAGATGTCCATGTTTGGAGGGTATACTTGGACGGGGGAAGTGCATGCGGTATCCTTTACGGGTATTGTTTTCTACGTATGCCTGATTCTGTACGAAAAAGACTACACCCGCTTCAACGCCCCTAATAGGTTTCTCGGGAGAAGTATCCTTGCCTTTAGGACAACTCCGTCTGCGGGTATCCTTGAGGCTGGACCAGGTGGAGAGACAAGAGCAGGTAACCTTTTTGGTAGTGCGATCTAAATCTTCTTACAACGCCATTATAGGGCGTCCCTCATTAGGGAAGTTACAGGGTATTGTATCTACAGGGCATGGAATGGTGAAGTTCCCCACTCTAGGTGGTATTCCTATCATCTTGACGGAACGCTTGGAGTGGCTGGGGGAATGCTCGCAAGTGCAAAAGGTGGTGAGTCTTGATGGGAAAAATAAGGAAGTGTCACCAGCCACTATGGATGAGATTGTTAATCACGTGATCCTGAACAGACTATTTTTGTGGGGGTCAAACTCTCCGAAGCTTTGAGTAAGGAGATAGAAAGCCTGCTAAAGAAGAACAAGGATGTCTTCGCCTGGACCATAGAAGACATGACCGGAATTCCATGAAAACTTAAAATGGAATAGGGAAGGGTAATCAAAACAAACAACTCATTAAATGTAGAACCCCAGGCGACCCCGGTCTGTTATATGAAAAGACCCCTGGCACATGAACGGGACCAGGCGGTATGCAAGGAGGTGACCTAGCTTGTAGCGGCAGGAATACTAAGGGAGATCATGTATCACACATGGGTTGCTAATCCAGTAAAGGTGCGAAAGGTAGATGGCAGCTGGCGGATGTGTATTGATTTTAAAGACCTCAACAAGGCATGCCCAAAGGATTGCTACCTGTTACTGGAAATTGATTGGATGGTTGAATCTCTGGCAGGTTTTCCTTTCAAATGCTTCTTGGATGCCTACAAGGGGTATCATAAGACAAGATTTCACACTAGCCAAGGTATTTTCTGTTGCACCAAAATTCCTTTTAGGCTTAAAAAATGCGGGGGCCACGTATCAGCGCCTGGTGGACTAAGTGGTTAAAAATCAGAATGGGAGAAACCTGGAGGTGTATGTAGATGAAATGGTTATCAAGAGTAAGACCGAGGAATCTCTCCGTGGAGATATTGATGAGACGTTCCAGATGTTAAGAAATATTAATATGAAGCTTAATCCTAAGAAGTGCACATTCGGAGTGGAAGAAGGTCAGTTCCTAGGCCACCTCACCACCATGGATGCCATCAAGGCTAACCCGAAAAAGACTCGCTAGCAAACCTGAAGCCTCCCTCTACCGTCAAGGAGGTGCAAAGTCTTAATGGCAAATTGGCAGCGCTGAGTCAGTTCTTGTCTAAAGCGGCTGAGAGGTCGCTACCATTTTTTAAGACGCTTAAGGGCACATTGGAGAAAAATAGTATTAAGTGGGCAGAGGAGGCAGATAGAGCTTTCAGGGAAACGGAAAAGGTGATAACGGAGCTCCCCTCGATTACGGATCCTATTGCAGGTGAGACGCTGAATACGTACCTAGCCACGTCTGATAAAACTATTAGTGTCGTCCTACTAGCCAAGAGACACAAGAGACAAGTACCGATATATTTCGTAAGTAGAACGTTGCAAGGACCCGAGTTGAACTACCCGCCTCTTGAGAATTTATCTTTGGCCTTGGTTAATGTCACTAGAAAGTTGAGGCGTTATTTTCAAGCTCACACAGTGGTAGTTTTGACAGATCAGCCGATTAGGCAGGTGATTTTGAAGGCAGAAACATCAGGAAGGCTTGCAAAGTGGGCGATTGAGTTGGGGGAGCACAATTTCAAATTCAGACCTAGGTCTGCTTATAAGGTGCAACTTCAGGCAGACTTTTTGTCTGAAATAAATATGCTACCACACGCTGCTGCAACGACGAAAGACACGAGCGCTTGGAGTCTTTATACCGATGGGTCATCCGGCTCGGAAGGCTCAGGGGTTGGTCTAATTCTAACAGACCCCGATGGAAAAGAACACACGCATGCTCTCCGTTTAAACTTTGTTCCCTCTAACAACGAGGCTGAATACGAAGCTCTACTAGTTGGTCTGCTCATGGCTGCCTCCCTAGGGGAGGAGGACCTGCAGGTACACATTGATCCCACTCATGTGGTTAACCACGTCAATGTTCCAACTAGTGGCTAACCGAAAATCCTTGCAGGTATACATTGATTCTCAACTGGTTGCCACCCAGGTCAATGGTTCGTTCGAAGCAAGGGACAAGGCGATGATAGATTACGTGGCAGAAGCAAGGCGCCCTTTTGCAAGTTTCGCTAGCTGTCGGACAAGAACAAGAAGGCATATGTTTTAAGTAAACTGGAAACCTTAACTTTTTCTCATCTTACCGAGGAGGTTCTTGTAGTGGTGCTGGAGGAATGATCAGTGGCAGTGAAGCAGATCATGGAAATTCAAGAGGCAAATCCCACCTGGATGATGCCTATTTACGAATATCTGCTGATTGGAACATTGCCTAGAGATGAAAAATACGCCAGGAGCATACGAGTTAAAGCACGTCGCTTCACAGTCAAAGATAATTTTATGTACCACAAATCATACCTAGTGTTGGGTACAATTAATATAGAGTTGAAAACAATATTATGTATAAGTTCAAGGGGCTTAATTGTAAATCGTAAGTAGTTTACATTTTGTATAAATAGGTGTACGAATCTGATTGCATATAGGATTTGTTGGTAGAAGTTGACATACGGATCTAGAGAGAGAAGAGTACTGTGCAAGTTGCCCTAGCACCCCAATGTAATGTTTCTCTCTAATCATTCAGCAGTTTGTGTTTGATTGTTTTATATTGTTCATATGTGTTTATTGTCAATTGAATTGCATGAAATATTGAATTTATAATTGGTATCAGAGCCTAATATGGCTGAATTTGAGTGAATTTTGAATCTGAATATTGGATTTTACGAACACTTTTACATTCATATATGTTCGAAAATTCGAAAATTTCTTATGGTTTTTGAGTCAATGGATGAAATGAGTTGAAAATTGGATCGACGATGCGCTTTATAAGGACGATTTGATTGTGATAAGCATCAGTTTTTAACGCCAAACACACAAGATTTAATTTGGATTTTACTGACTTTTTTAAAAAGTATGTGTTGTTGAGGATTTTTGATCGATTTTCGATTTTTAATCTGAAATTAGCCAAAGTTGTTTTTCAAAAAGTGTTTTTTTTGTGAAAACCGAACCTTCGATTTAAATTTGGGATCAATTCGTGGATTTTTTTTTTGAAAATTGTCAGTTTGAACTTTATTTTGATAACTTTCTGTTCAAACTCGTGCAATAATGATTTTTTAGTGTTGATCGAGTTTCATAGAGTGTTGATCGAGTTTGATTAATGTTTTCATCGAATTTTATTCTTTCTTGATTGAGTTTCATCCTTTGATATTTGAGTTTGATCATTTCAATACCCGAGTGTGTTGATACTTCATTCGAGGAAGTTTATATTTCATCCGAGTTTGATAAGATTATTTCGAGTTTGATAAACCTATCACTCGAGAAAACATAAGTATCAATAGAGTTGTATAAGGAATCATTCGAGTTTAGTCTTTATTCATTCGAGTTTCATCAAAGTCCATTCAAGTTCATTCAAGTTGAACCAAGTTTGATTCGAGTTTGATACTTAACTTATCGAGTTTCATCCTTTGTTGATCGAGTTTAATTCTTTGTTATTCGAGTTTTATACTTCTTCATTTGAGTTTCGTGATTCTTTATTCGAGTTTGAGTCTTCATTATCGAGTTTGAACCTTCATTGTTCGAGTTTGATTATTCATTGATCGAGTTTGAATACACTTCATCCGAGTTTGATTCTTATTCATTCGACTTTCCTCATATCATTCGACCTTTACTTTGTTTGACCTTAGTTGCTTAAATTGGCCATAACTTTTGACTGTAACATCGTTAGAAGGTCTACCATACGTCAAATCAAAGGTTGAACAGAGATCTACGATTTCAATGTCAAAGTCAATACAGAGCTGTGTTTCAACGAGTTATCATTCACAGATTAATTTTTTTTAGAGCTTTAATCTGAAATCACTCTTCAGTCTATAAAAGATCTTTGAAATTCAATTTCTAGCAATTCAATATGTTTCAAGCTAAAGTCTTGAAAGACAAAGATATATAAATTCGAGAACTCAAAGCTACAACTGATGTTTATCAAGAGAGATAAAAGCTTGATAAGCTAGTGGTTCTTAAACTTAAAGAAGTTTAATCTTGTGCTGAAAACCAAGTTAAATTGTTGACTAAAGAAAATGTTGAACTCTTAACAAAATTAAAGTTTGCTGAATGTGACATAAAACTTTTAATTTCTGTAAAAGAAAAGCTTCATTGTGAAATATCTGACTTATCAAAGGAACTTCAAAATTCTAAGCAAGAGAATTTTCAGAATGCAACTCAACTGAAATATCTTTTGTCTGAACCATCTGAGTTGTACAAGAAAGTTAAAGATCTTGAAGAGACACTTTCCAAGACAAATATTACTCATCAAAGATGTGTTTTAAACAAATCTGAAGAACTTTTTGCTCTGGAAAAAGAGTTATCTTTAACTAAAGATTCTTTTGAGAAGGAAAGACATAAGTTATTTCTGAAAGAACAAGATTTTAAAACAAAATCTGAATTGTTTGAAGATGAAAGAAGATGTTCTTATTTAAAGAACAATCTTTTAAAACTAATTACCAATCATTTGATAATGACAGAAATTCTTATTTTGTCATTATCAAAGGATTGGAAGATCAAATATCTCATCTTTCTAAACAATTTAATGATTCTCCTTTTTCAAAAGAATCAGACGTTGAGATTCCTTCAGAATGTTTAAAACCTAAAGTTGATTACTGGGATTTATTTTCCGAAAGTGAAAAGAATCTAACTGAGACTCCTAATTTAGATTCACTTTCAGATCTTAGACTTAAGTATCTATTAAAGATACACAAAGGAAATGATTAGATAGTTGAAAGCTTCCGGTCAAGATTCACCCTGGTGAATCTTCGAGAGCAAAAATTTCTAAAGTTTTTGAATATACTAGTTATTCTTATAAGAAAACATTTCACTGAAAACCACCAAGTATTGTCAGAAACAAGCAATAACAGGACAGTTTTTCAGATGAAGAGTTCGCAAAGTTTTGACCATTCAAATTCAAGTTTCTTTAGAAATTCAGATATTCAATTTTCTAAAACTTAAAGAAATTTTTTTTCGGCTTTTGAGAGAGAAGATAAGAGATATACTCTGCATTGGGTACTTAAACCAAAGTACCACTGGGTACCAAAAGACGTTTTGAAATGGGTACCCAAAAGTGCTAACATGTCTGGATCCAAATCTGTTTGGATAACAAAGACATCTTGATTTTGCAGTTTACAGCCTTCCAGTTCATTACAGACTGGAAACCGTACTTCAATAAGGCTTCTACTCACATCAGTGCAGAAGCCGTTCTTAAATTCCAGTGGCTTCTAGTTACTACAGACTAGAACCCGGTCTTCAACGGAAATGGTTTTTGTACTTCTCAGTACAGAACCCAAGCTAAATGCTTTTAGTTACGTTGGACTGACACCCAAGCTTCCACAACAAAAGGCTTCTAATCACTTCTGATTAGACCCCGATTCTGAAAGACGAATCATTCTGGAATTTCTGCCTTGCATTCAACTCTGAAGTTGAATTAATAAAGAGGGAGTTTTATTTCTACAATTTTTTGCTATCGATTTATTTTCAATGAGTTGGCTAACTTTATGTGCTTATTTCCGGTGGAGTTTTAGACATTCTTTGACGATGACATTTTTCTAATAAAACTGTGTATGACTTTCACGAAAATATTTGATGCACACATAAAATGTTTTTTGAGCCGAATAGAAAATTTTTCATCTGATTCTCTGAATCTATCATTGAGGTTAATTGTTCTAATCTCTTGGATTTTCATAATTTTTAGGCACAAAAAGGCCCCAGTCAAACCTGCTCTACATCTTAGGGGGAGATTTTAGTCAAACCTGTTTGATGCATTTGAATGTATAATTTAAGGCCTCTTAATGCCTTATTGAAACCTTAAAAGCGATTTGCAATATAAGTCAAAGCTATTTACCCTGTTGCATTCGTTGCAACAAAGGCAAATTGCCCAAGCTGTTCTGTCTGCTGAACAGGCTGGACATAAACTGTCAACTCTGCTCTATTCTGCTTAGCAGCTTGGACAGATTCTAAGTGTTCTGTTCTTTGTGAACAGAACCTGTTCTTTGTGAATGGGCCAAACACTTCATGGAATATGTTTCTAAGTCCTCATGTATTGTTTTTGGCTACAAAGATCAGTTTACAAGTCGAAGACAAAGTGGAAAACTGATACTGCAAAAGCCTGCCTACGTTGTTCTGTTACATGAAGACAAAATGATATTTGAAATGGGTGACAGACCATTTCTTATATCAAAATGGCCTTAACAAAGAAGAAAGATGCAAAATTGACATTCCTGTTTTGGTTAAAGCCTTATGCAACAGAGACATAAAGGAAAAGACAAAGAATCTGCCACGTGAAGACAAGTCTACTTTTTCAGAATGTGCAGAAAAGTTGTTTTGTCTTTTTGGAAAGACATCCCACAATCTCATCGTCCAATGAAGAAGTTTCACTGAGATTCTCAGTGAGAGTATAAAAGGAAGCTTCTAAGGATTGTGAGATAACCAAGAGTGAGAAATTCAGATCATGCATTAAAGTGTGTTATTCCATGCATGCAAGTCTGCTTGAATAAAACAGTTTCGTGTGTCTAAGCTGTTCTTATTCAAGCTGTTCATCTGTGTCTTGTAAAATCAGTGAGTTCATCTAAGTGAGTGTATTCATTGTATCTAGTCTGAATGTGACTTAGATTAGTTGAACATCTGTTGTATCTGTCATCTCAGCTTGAACCTTTCCGCAGTCAAGCTTGTTTGTAGTTAACAATTGTTAATATTATACACAAACATTGAGAAAAGAGTGTTGAGTTTTAATTTGCTGTATTCAGTCCCCCCCCCCCTCTACAGCTTATAACAATACACTAGGGAAACCTTTTGGGACCTACAACTAGTATCAGAGCAGATAGAGTGTGTGTTAACTCTAGATTTCTCATTCTCCCTTCTTTCCCATGGACAATAGTGCTTCCAGTTCCTCCTTTTACTTTGACAATGGTTCAATGGCCAAACCCCCCAAATTAAATCATTAAAACTTCTCTGGTTGGAAGTGCAGAATGATGCTCTACATAGAGAATCTGGATGTACAACTACCAGAGATATTAATGGAAGGTCCCTATGTGCCAACTTCTGTTACTACTATCACTCCTGCTATTGAAGGAGCTGCCCCTGAGATCAGAACCTTTGAGAAGGCCAAAGCTCAATGGTCTGATGAAGACAAAAGGCTGGTTGCTGTTGATGCAAAAGCCAGGAATAACCAGGTCATTTCTCTTCCTGATGATGTGTTCAAACAGGTTCAGAAAATGAAGACTGCAAAGGAGATATGGGATACTTTGTGTACCGTCTATGACGGTCCCACAATCACACTGGATAACAAGATTAACAACCTTGTTAGACAGTATGAACTCTTCTTTGCAAAACCAAAGGAGTCTCTCACAGAAACCTATACCAGGTTCAGTACTCTTATCAATGATCTCAAAGCTGTTGTGATCACAAAGGACAGCTTAACTCTGGTGAACAAGTTCTTGGACATCCTGCCTGAAGAATGGAACTATTTTTCTACTATTTTAAGAAATTCAGGCACCATCAAAGGTATGGATCTTGTAAATCTGTATGCATCCTTACTAAATGATGCGCAGTCAAGGCAACAGAAAAGAAATGCCTTGGAAATGTCTAAGAGAGGTGCTGCCTTAGTGGCCAGCGTGAGACAACCTGTTGGTCAGGTATGTGATGTGTTCACACAACCTGATCAACAGGCTGATGATGAAAGGGAAGAGATGTCTGAAGAGAAAGACTGTGAAGATCTTGCTGAACTAGTTGATGAGCAAATGATTGCAATGCTTGTCAAGAAGTTCAACAAGAGGAGGTTTGGTGGAAGAATGCTACAGAGGAACTCAAATGCCATAAAAAAGAAGGCATTTGATAAAACTAAGGCTGACTGCTTTAAATGTGTCAAGACTGGCCACATAGCTGCTGACTGTGTGTCTAAAGCTGTTGGTCAATCATCCAAGCCTTTCAACACAAACATGGACGATGGATACAGGGTTAAGTACCTTATGGCCATGGCTAAGCTGAAGAAGTTGGAAAACTCAGTTGTTTCCAACAAGCAAAAGGGACTCATGGCTGAGACATGTGATTGGGAGGAATCTGACTCATCCTAAAATGAATAAGATAACAACTGTCTGATGGCCAACACTGATGTCCCATCAACTAGAAACTTCATACAAGACCTGGCTGAAGCTGAAGCCTTCAACAACTTAGAGAACTTGAATCCCACAATGATGTACAAGGTACAAAATTTTATGGCTTACAGTTCTTATGAAAAGGTAAAAATGTTTGAATATATGCTTGTTGATTTAAAAGCTGCTGTTGAGAAACACAATGTTTTACTGTCTGAAATCTCTAAGCTTAAAACTTATCTTGACAGTTGGAAACTGAACTTGATGAATTAAAACACATCAATTCCATTTTATTAGAAGAAAAGAGAGAAATAGACATAAAAAATGCAAAGCTTCAAAAGATTGTTGACTCTTGGTGCCAATCTGCACAAAACGTCAACCATTGAATCAGTCAACAGATCCCTGCACAAATCCAAGCCTATCTTGGAGGGGATCTTGACAAAGCAGCTTCTATTGTTGAGATAAATAATCTGAAAAATGACTTATCCACTCCTGGTGAGCTTTCAAGCACTTTCATTCAGAAAGTAAATGGTAAGCTAGTCTCAACAAAATGGTTTGTCAGGCCTCAAAATACTGACAGCTTGTGTGAAAAAGCTCCAAAAGCTGATGATGGAAAAGAAAGGAAAACAAGCTCAAGCTGCAGCCGTGGACTCTAAGTGCTCAGTCTGCTAAGTGCTCAGCTAGTCTCAACAAACAGGTTTAATATCCATCAAATCAGTCTGCTAAGTGCTCAGCTGGTTCACACAAGCAAAAGAAAGGAAAACAAGCTCAAGCTGCAGCCGTGGACTCTAAACCTGTTGACGAAACAGGCTCTGGGTCTAAAGCTGCTGGTAAGAGACCTTTTAATCCTTTTGATGCTGATCATTTTGACAAAAATTTTTCAGAAGGTAAGCAGCCTGCTTTCAACAGGGGTAAGTCTCATGTTGAAAGTAAATCTGCTGTGATTTCAAATAAGTTTTTTAATCATAGTGGAAAGTTGGTTATAAATGAAGGTAAGTCTTTCAAAACCAAAAGCAGTGATTATGTTGATAAGCTACACTCATCACATCTCAGTAAGGGAAAAGGCAAAGCCATTGCTCAACCTGAGAAATTTGGAAATAAACTTCCCAAACCTGTGGAAGGTCAAAGGTCAATCAAGCTTATTGTGTTTGATATCTGCCCTCCAAAAAAGAGGAAAGAAGATACAAGAAAAGTTGTTGCCATTGTGCCTTCCACCCAAACTGTTGATTCTTCTAAAAACAGTAATAAGTTTGCTAAACCTGCTGACAGAATCAACAAAAATAATTTAGAATATGTTTCTGGAGGCTCTTCTTCCGGAAAGGCTAAAAAAAGAGAATGCTACAAGTGTGGGAAGAAGACACATATGGCCAAAGACTATCCTGAAACTGAGGACTTGTGATATGTTTTGAACTTGAGGGATTTGGGATGGTTCAGAAGTGGCTTGTTGGGCAGGAGGAGGGGTAGCTGCTTTCAAAGCTGAAGTTATTTCATCTTGGGGCACATGAGTGGGAGAATTCAGGAAATCAAAGGATGATGATTTTTGCGGTGACTATGGCTTAGGCTTGGGTGATATTAATGGATCGTCTCGATCAATCTCAGAGTCTGAATCAGACACTAAGATGATTTCGACTTTGTCAGAGGGTGGTTCGTACACTACGATTGCCATCATCACGTCTCCTTCTGTTTGACCCCCCTGACTGTTTCTCCCCACTTTGCTTTATATCCTCTCCCCCTACACCTTGCATTTCCCCCATCAGACTGAATCCTGGGGTGTTTCTCCCCCTCAGGATGACCAGGGTCCTCCTGGTCATCATGCTTTCGTTTCAGGGATTCAGCCTGAGGTCTGTACGATGATTGCAGATCTATAATTGCGGATTCAAGCCGGTCCATTATGTTGTTCATTTGTTCCTCTACTCTCAGAACTAGCCTTTTGAGGCTTTCATATTGATCAAAAAGTACTGCAATTTGCGCTTGGACGGCTGGTGATGGTTGGACTGATGGGATACCTGGGGGCAACTCCTGAGTTGCAACACCCTTACCATTCAAGAATGAGAGAAGCGCAGTATGTTGTTCCTCTGAAGCCGCCTTGAGAGCCCGGGAAACAAAACCGGCGTCACGAAGAGTTGCCGTTAGCATCTCGGGAGTAATCCCTTGATGACCTGAAGCTGATGGCATTTGAGTTGCAGCTTCAGGTCTTCCTTCCATCCTCTCTGCCTCCCCAGTTTAAAGTACAGATCCGGAAGTTGTTGGAAACGCCACAGAGGCGTCTCTTAATTGCGGGGACACCACGGAGGCATGATGCGCTGTGATATGGGTTGAGGTTTCTGTTTTGATCAAACGAGGTTCGGTCACTGGGCAGGCGTGTGACCTTTTTCAACATCACCTCTCTCCGAATGAGAGGGTGATGGCGTATGTGTTAAAGTCCTGTGCAATGAAACATGCTCCCTTTGAGGGGAACCGGAGTGGATGGTTGAGGTTTGTTCGACCACTGGACTAGTGGTATTTTGGGGGCTTGTCCGGCTGATTGTGGTTTGGACTCCTTCACTTGTTGTGCCCTCAGCCCTCAATGGGTCAGAGACGGTGTGTTCAGAATCACCGGTCTCTGCCCCTCTCTCCTTCATCTCCCTCTCTTACTATTGACATCTCCCACTCCCCAGTACCCATGATATTTTGAATAGCCGCTACAACTCCCTCTGCCTCACTCATGCTTTCCTCACCTTTGAATTGGGTTGGCTCTGTCGATTCTGACAGAGCCTCATCCGAGTATACTCCCCGAAAGTAATCCCTTACCCGTTCCTCAGATTGATCGGCCGGTTGTAGCATGGATAGCAGGATGTTCATGACTGGTAATCATGGAATTTCCGCTTCTGGTCTCTCATGGATTTCATCATCGTTTTCCATGGCATACTGAATGAAAACCTGAAGGAATCGTTGAAATGGAATGAACTTCCTTTCTCTTTTTGTGCCTCGATCTTGGACTGCTCTTTTATGCTCCTCAAAAATGAATGCCGCATAGTCGAAGTGTCTATCATATGCGAAGGCGGCAAACATTGCAAACACGATAATTGAAGCCGAATCGTGGCTTGAGTACTTTCCCATGAAGCACTTGTTGATCACGTCAAAGAATACCCTCTAGTGAGACTAGAGTTGCTTGGTCTTGAACCCAGATGGTTTTGAAAGATTACAATCATAGCCGATGGATAGAATTTCTTGTAGGGTTTGGGGTGGGTATGGGGGCAAAGGGATATTTGCTGACGGAGAAGTTTTTGGTGGGTAGGCGAAGAATATGGCGGATGGCTGGAAGGGTGAGTCTGATGAGTACTGAGTCCACCTTGGTGGTGAAATGAGGTACTGCCTCATTGAAGAAGGTGAGATGGTGCCAAAACTATTGTGGATAGATTATTGGAACAGAGATGGCTGTGGTTAAGGAGTAGACAATGCGATGGCCTTTGAGGATATCAAAGATGATATCCTCGGCTTCAACGTGGAGAATGGATAGGTCTAGTTGCCAATTGAGGGGGACAAACTCAGTGAATTTATCAGATGATAGCAAAGTTTCCTCCGACAATTGGGTGTTGTTTTTTGGGATGGGAGGATAGGGGATGGTGAGGGTGATTTGATGATCCATAAGTCTTGTAGAAATGCAATACAGTTAGTTTAACAGACTTGTATAAAAATGATACATTGATATTAAGTCTGAAATAAGTATGAATTTAAACTCCGTCTAATCTGTTTAAAGCATCGAGATTTTTATCAGTAAAATGTAAGTTCTACTGAATAAAATTTAAAGTCGATCGTTAATAGACCAATGTTAGAATAGACGTGTTCACTCAAACACTTATTTGAACTAGAACCAATGGTGCAAAGGACATGGAATGTTTATTTTGTTTTTGATTTAAGTGAAATGGAAAAATGAAAAAAAATTATAAAAAGAATGCTAAGGGTAGAAATTCGGGTTAGGTGATCCGAGTTTCTGGTGGGATAGAAACTCGGATGGAATGATGAATGAAGCAAGTTCAAAATGAAAGAAAAGAATGTATGGAAAAATAGTTGGGGTGACCCGAAATTCGGATGGATCAGAATTTCGGGTGTAGAAATTACACTAAACAATTAGTCTACAAATGAGTTTACAAATTTCAGGATGTGCCAGATATTCGTATAGACCCCAATTCGGGTGGTCCGAGACATATAAATGTTATCATTTAGAACCGACCGAATTTCGGGTGATCCGAAATTCAGGTTAACCAAGGATAAAAAGTATACTTTCTAAGTATATTGTCATGTGATCCGAATTTCGGGTGAACCAAAATTCGGATGGGGTCCATGAAAGATGAAACATTAAAAGTGAAAATTTATTCTAAGTGTAGGGCACCCGAATTTCGGTTGGATCCGAAATTCGGGTGTATCCGAGTTTACACATAGCAAACTCTACAGTTAATGAGTTCATGCATGCATACGTGTACAATACAAAATATTCATAAAAATACATGAAAATGCAGATCCTAAAGCTAAACATGACGAGGAATATTTTATTTAACTACACAAACTTATAATAACTAGATTTAATAGCCTAAAAATACAAAAATTCAAGTTTTAAAACCTTTAAAAACCTGAAAATTTAAAATCTGTAAAATGAAGTAAAAATGAAAAATAAAGTGATAAAAATGTTACCTGGTAGTGGATTAGCGATGAAATGCAAGAAAAATGAGTGAAATCGGCGATAAACTCGAGCTTGAAACCTTGAAGACGGCGACAATGGTGGTGGGGGTCGTCGGAAGTTTTGAGAGGAAGAAAAAAAGAAAGCGTAGGGATGAATAAATCAGATCCCGCCTATTTATATAGGCGGGTCGGGTCAGGTAAAGCAGGATCCGCGCAACATTTTTCAGAGAATGGGCTAAAGAAATCGATTAAAGCAAAGTTTTGGGCTTAACTAAAGTTAACTAATGAAAATAAAATTAAAATGGGCCCAACTAAAAAATGTTTTTGAGTTTTTATTTTGTTTAGATAATTCTAAGACACCATTATGAGAAAAAAAATAAAAAATAAAAATATTTTTGATTTTTCAATTAGACTATCAAGTAAAATTAACTTAAGCAAGAAAAATTAAACAAGGACCTAAAAATAAAAATAGAAATACTTTTGAGTTTTTCTTTAAAACTATCCTAAGACACAATTAAAAAAAAATTAACTAGGAAATAAAATAAAATATTTTTGATTTTTTCATTTAAACAAATAAGTAAAAATTAGCTAAATACACATTAAAACAAAGACATATATAAAATCTTTTTGACATTTTTCAACATAGTTGGAAAAGAAATAAAATTTTATAAAAAAAGAAAAAGAACTTAAAATCTTTTTGGGTTTTTTAGAGTGATTACTTAAGAAAAATATAAAAGTATTTAACTTAGGAATCAAAATAAGAGAAAATGAAATGAGATAAAATGAAATCGAATAAAGTACACTATACATCCTGTTTTTACTCTCCCTCAATTAAAGAATTATCCTATTAGATCCAACCAGAAAACCTTTTACCCTTTAAAAGTCAGACAAACCTGGATTTATTTAGCGTCCCACTCAACTTTGAACAATTCACATAACAATATTGAGGATCATCTACATTAAAGATATACATAGATAACGAATTACTGAACAGAATTTTGTGACACAACCTTAAATTGTAAATAACAGATATTTTATAAATAAAGGTATCTCAAACAATGACTTGTTTGAAATAGAATTATTTAGAAAATGTCTGGAATTTAACTAGAAGGTGGATTCAACATGCCGATTTGGGATACTAAGAACTGAAAATGAGGTTCATCTCAAGCCTTGGTAAAAATATCAGCAAGTTGAAGTTCCGTGCCTACAAAATTTAATTCAATTGCTCCTTTTTCTACGTGATCTTTAAAGAAATGATACGTGATATTTATGTGTTTTGTTGGTAAGTGTTGCACGGGATTGCAAGAGTGACAATTGCGCTTCTTGAATCACAATATATTGGGATGTTGGTGAGAGAAAATCCATAATCACGTAACTATGTTCTCATCCACAGCACCTGAGAGTAACAGCTTGCAGTTGCTACATACTCAGCCTTGGCTGTGGATGTTGAGACACAATTATGCTTTTTAAAAGACCAACTCACTAGTCTGTCACCCAAAAACTGAATTCCGCCTGAAGTGCTTTTCCTATCGACCCTGCAACCTGCAAAATCAGCATCTTGAAACGCGGTAAGATCAAAATTGGTTCCCTTTGGGTACCATAGACCAAGATCGGGTGTACCTTTAAGATAAGGAAAAATGCATTTTACTGCCATTAGGTGTGATTCTTTTGGGTCGCCCTAAAAATGAGCACAAAGACATGTTGAGAACAATATATCAGGTCTACTAGCCATAATATAGAGTAAAGAGCCAATCATCCCACTATAAGTTGTGTTATCGACACTTTTGCCAGCAGTATCAGTGTGTAACTTATAGTTTGAAGCCATGGGAGTTGCAATACCCGTGCAAGAGTCTAACTTATACTTCTTGAGAATGTCAAGAATATATTTCGACTGGTTCACAAATATCCTATCTTCAAGTTGTTTGACGTGTAATCCGAGGAAAAACTTCATTTCCCCCATCATACTCATCTCAAACATGGACTCCATTAGGGATGAGAAATCTTTACAAAATTTACGGTCAGTAGATCCAAATATAATGTCATCAACATATATTTGGACTAGCATTATGTGCGGGCCTTCCCTTTTAGTGAACAGTGTTGTGTGCACCACACCTTTGCTGAAACCAGCAGAGATAAGAAAATTTGAAAGACTATCATACCATGCTCGAGCTGCTTGTTTCAAACCATAGAGGGCTTTATCTTGCACATAAACATGGTCTGGTTTATGTGCATCAATAAATCCTTGTGGTTGTTCAACGTACACCTCTTCGTTGAGTTCACCATTTAGGAAGGCTGTCTTAACGTCCATTTGGTACCACTTAAAGTCTTTGCGTGCCGCGTATGCCAAGAAGATTCTGATCGCTTCAATCCGTGCAACTTGAGCGAAGGTCTCGTCATAATCAATGCCTTCTTGATGTTGGTATCCTTTGGCGACTAGTCTTGCTTTATTTCGTACCACTATGCCGTTTTAGTCTCGTTTGTTCTTAAAAATCCACTTTATTCCGATTATGGTTCGGTCTTTTGGTTTGGGAACTAACCGCCATACTCTGAGCTGTTCGAACTGGTTGAGCTCTTCTTGCATTGCTACGATCCAGTCTGGGTCTTTCAGGGCTTCATCCACGCGAGTAGGCTCTATCATACTAAGGAATGGCGCAAAGAGAGATTCATTAGCAAATGGCCTTCGAGTTTGGACCCCAGTAGAGATATCACCAATAATTTGTTCAGTTGGGTGACTCCGGGTCCATTTTTTCAAACTTAACTGTCATACAGTACTGTTCTACTATATTTGACAGCAATGTAAGGTCCACCCTCTATGGTTCTATCAAGGCGTGAATGGCGTCAACCGAGTGCGAAATCCTCGTTAAACGTTAACGGATCGATCAGACGGAAACACGGAGCCTAACACGATGCTAGCCGAACAAGTATCGACCCCGCACGATGTATCGCTCCGTTAGAATGCTATGAAACTCTCTAAATTCGTCTGAATGCTATCTCATGAATCTGAAAGCCAAATCTCGAAGTTTTTTAAATTCTGCAAAGATAAGTTCATGATATAACCCTTAATTTCGTGCATGTCCCAAGCCTACGAACTTGTAGGTTAAAGCTCATGCAGATAAGTTCGTATGAACTTATCAAGGCTAAGTTCATACGAACATATGAGCCTAAGTTTGTAGCCTATGCTCATGAACTTATTCTCATAAGTTCATAGCCCTTTGAACTTATCCTCATAAGTTCATAGCCTCATGAACTTAGCACCATAAGTTCATATCTCATGAACTTATCTCACAATCATGAACTTAACATGAACATAATACACAATCATGAACTTAAGACATAAATATGAACAAACAATCATGACTTGTATTAATAGAGCCCTATCTATTACAAAACTAGACTGCTATCGTCACACCGTGTGTACCAACAAACTCCCCCTTGACGATAGCTTCTAGTAGATATTCATTGATCTATAGATCTAGGTTTATTTAAATTACTACCTGCGTATAAACCCTGCTCTATGCAAACTTTAACTACTCTCTAATATTTTCTGCCTTATGAACTCCAGCCTTTGTGAAAGAAAATTGGCTGCTCATGAAGTTTCTGCAGATCACCCTGAGAGAGGTTCACCAGATGCAGGGGATCATATACATTAAAAATTACTTTCTCATCAATATCCTCCATTATGGCCTCAGCAGTCTCGTTATCAACATACCACCATTGCAAGTTACTCAAAATATTCTGTGGCATACTTTTTAACGGAACCTTCTTTAGGCACTTGACAGGTTTGTAGTACATCTTAATCCAAGGCCTGACACTCAATGGATCTATCCTGGTTTCGTCGAAGACCCGTTTACCAACTCTAGGTGACAGCCTTTCAAACCTTCCAGACTGACCTTCCCTTCTGATGATCTTTGCAATCCCTTCAGCATACTAGTCGTCTCCAAGGTTGATAAGCTCCTTCCAGGCTAACTCTTTAACTTCACATTTTGGCAGTGAATTGAAGTCCTTTAGCCTTCTTCTCAGATATTGGAGTCCATCTTTTCTCTTCAGAATGAAAAGATGCAGTTCTCTATCATAGAACCAGGTTATATTCCACCTGATAATTTTCCTGGACTTGGCATTTTCATCTCCTTCTTCACTTCCAAGTCCTTGTTCTTTTCTTCAGTTCTAAACCACAATTTCTTTTTCTCTTCTTTGGTCAGCTCCGTGTCAGTTGTATCAGGTTCTGATTCATCATTACATGCGACTGTCAGCATGTCAATGTCTATCACGTTCCGATTCTCATTCTCGTATAGCTCCGTGACAGGTTGCTTCTGAAAGACCACTTCATCAACTTCGTCATCTTCATCCATAACAATCTCATCGTCAGACTTCTAATCAGCTATATCCTCGGGAATAAACTTGCCTTCCTCGAGATCTTCCTGATCTAGATAGTCTTCAAACTCGAATCTTATTCATCGTCTTCCAACTCGGCCAAGGCTCCAATCATTTCGTATTCAACAATTTCTAAAGATTCGGGAGCCTTGCCTTTACCCTTATCAGCTCTTGATGATTCAGGCTCCCCCTACGGATCAGCTTGCTGAGCAGTCTGTTGTTGAGAAAGATCTGCTAGCTCACTATCTTTTTGTGCACTGGGGTCGTCTCTTTCATCTTCTCTCTGACTCACCCTCAACTCGTCTCTTCTACAACTCTCCCCCTGAGCTGCACGATCCTTCACTAGCTGCTCCAAAAAGGCCTGGAGAGTTGCAATTTGTTTTTGTTGGGCAGTCACTATCTGATCTAGATTTGCATTATGTTGTTGTAGCTCTTGGACTGCCCTTGTAAGTTGAAGTATTTGGATTGATTGGACATCTACTTGAGCTTTTAGCTGAAGAAGGCTTTGGGTGTCGGTCGGTGTGGATGTGGATGGAGTGGTTGTGGTTGTTTTTGGTGGAATGGCGGTTGATGTGGAAGGCCCTGATTGATCTAGGCGCTGTTGCTTTGCCCTTTGGTGCCTTGCGACCAAAGTATCTTCATCTGGCACAAAATCCTTATCTGCTTCATCTTCATCTCTAGGATTGAATGATTGCGGTTGTTCAGGTTGAGTTTGCACAAAAACCCTAGAACCGTAGCGACCAAGATTCTTCGTTGGATATGCTGCCTCCCTGACATCACTGGCAGTATCGGAATCTGTCTCCACATCCACATTAGACTCTTCCGGCTGATAGTTTTCAATATCATCAAAAATATTGCCTGGAGCTTCTTGAGGATGGAGGATATCCTGAATCAATTCCTCAGCAATATCTTTCTGAGCTGCTCCCCCTTGAGCAAAAATATCTTCTAAAGCATTCTATCTCGGATCAATTTGAGCTACTGGTGTAGTAGCCACAGTTGCCGGTACTGACCTAGGCGGACGCTGAATCGGAGCAGCAGCTTCTTGTTGTGCCACTGCTTGACGCTGTGGCTCGTTCGATATCCATTTATCTCCAGCTGGAGTAACAAATTCTGGATCAAGTAGAGCTCCAAATAGTGGAGTGCTCTGCGGTCGAACATTCTCCGCCCTACGTTGATTGTGACTCTGGCATTTAGCAAAAATCCTTTTATCCGGCAGGAAGTGTCGAATTATCATCATTACAAACCTCAAGATCGCTCCCGACTCGGCGCTGTTATTTGATGCACAAACTCAGCAAACAAGAAGTTCGAAAAGATGTAAGGCTTATTATAGACAAGTGAGATCATCCCATATTGGAGCATGGATGTTATCACATCAAAACCAGCCTTCTTAGGTCCTAAGCGCACCAACAGTACATGCATCAGGTACCTCCACTGGCCTATCAAACCGCTCTTAACATAGGACGCCTTATTCAAATCTTGAGCATATCCCATTCTTTGAAATGCTGCTGGCCTTATAGGAGCTGGGAAGTAAACTGGACCATTTTCCTGCTCCTCAGTACCCTAATGTAAAATTATTCTCAGATCATCAGCCGAGAACGCAATTGCTTGACCATTAATTGTTGACCTGAGTACCGGGGGCAATACCGAGCTATCTACATGCAGAGTACTCCAAAACTGACGTATATATTGGATCATTACCGTCGGACTGTGAGTCAACGCATAAACTACCCTCGACCTCATCAAAAACTGTAGAATTTCCCGATCTTGACCTGCCTCTGGTGCTTGCTGGTCTATACTGACTACCATATTGTGCTTATTGGAAAACGCATGGTCTACCATTCCTGCACATTCAATAAACAGTTAAATTTTGAAAAACTGAATTATTTAAAAACAAATAAGTTTGTACGAACTTAGTTAAGCCCGTACGAACTTAATGACCTAGGAACTTAGTTTTAAGTTCGTACGAACATATTCTGAGTAAGTCCTACGAACTTGTAGATATTTTGAATTAAGTTCGTATACCCCTTATGTTCATACGAACTTGTTCTTGATGAACAAGTTCGTGGTCGGCGACTAAAACTTAGAAACTCGTGATTTAACACTTTTAAGACTTAATTGATCCATGAATCTAGTCCTAAAATGTTCTAATCGAGTTTATTGAGGTTCCTTTTTAAGTTCTATAGCCTTAAACTCATAGTTTTTAACCCTATGTGTTTCGGTATCCAAAACTTAAAATACACGATTAAAAAGTCGTTTAAAGTCCCAAATAACACTTACTTAGTTGTTTGTGAGTTAAACCAACAATAACTAAGTGTACGTTCTAGATTGAACAGTTGGATCTTCGTGTAACAGGAATAAAGTCGTGAAAGCCAACAAGTTCGTAATCGCCCTAGCAAGTTCGTGATCGCCTATTTTAAGTTCGTGAGGAATAAATTTGTGGGTAGGTGAACAGATTTAATTCAGTTGCAATATTTATAGGCCCCACCTACTGTGCTACGATCTTACCTGACATAAGTTCGTGCGGACTTAGGTTTCCACGAACTTAAGTCCAAATTTTGAAAATCTTTGAAATATTTTCAACTTTTTCAACTTTTGCAACTTTTTCAACTTATGACGAAGCACTTCACATTTAAGCAAACAGATTAGCACGCAAGTTTTTTTTTTCTACTAAAATGCATCCTAGTATCTGACCTCAATCCTATTTATTTAAAATTTACCTAAAAATAAAATAAAATAAACTAAGATAAAATAAAATGAAGTAAAAATAAAAAAAAAGTAAAAGAAAATAAAGAAAACTAAGTTGCAAGAATTTAAAATAAAAGTACATAAACTAAATATTTTTGTGAGAGAGTCATAAAAGGTTCAATCAGATAGCTTTGCCAACTCACTTTTGGTTTTGCACTTTCACACTTTGGAATTTTTGATTCCTTTTATTGTTTATTGTAACATACATACCATGTCGATTGTCGGTATGCTTGTCTACTTAAACATTCAACACTTAGAATTTTCCTTTGGCCTTTTTATTTATCAAGAAATCACCTTACGTGTCCCACACTTAGACATACTTCTTTGATCAAGACAGACATACAATCATTATGACTTTTTGGTATTTGTAAGTCATCTTTAAAATGCAAACGTCGGACACAGTTCTGTATTTACATACAACAGAGTGTCTTAGTTTTTCTTAGGGTAGGGAATACTTCTTTTATTTATCCAAGACAGCGGTGACAGGTCTGTACTTACGTACAACAAAGCGACATATCTTGCTATATTGAGTCAAAACAGCGATGACAGGTCTGTACTTACGTACAACAAAGCCACATGTCTTGACTATCTTTACATTTCATGCTTGCTCTTTTATTTAAGAAGTATTTTGATGAAGCCATACTTCCCCCAGACTGATTTACTTACCACATCATAATTATTGTAGGTGAGCCTCTAGGACCAATTAATCATACGTCTTAGTTAGTTACTCATATGACAATTTCTTGATTGTTTTATTATCTTTTAAGAGAACCTTCATGTTTTATGCCTACCAACATATCAAAACATGAACATGTATATCACTTTGATTTTATAGTGTGTGAAAGTTTAACACTTAGAGTTTGTTAGACTGTGCTAAATTTTGTCATGTTGAACCTTGGACTCTAAGACTTCTCTCTTTATTTTCATTTTTCTCTTTATTTCTCTTTTTTGTGGTTTTCTTTCTTTTTTTCTTTTCTTTTCCTTTTTTTTTAAGTAAAGTAACTAATAAGATGAACAAATAACTTAAAAATATTTAAAAGAAAACTTTTATTTTATTTTTTTTAAGTAAAGTAACTACTAAGACGAACAAATAACTTAAAAATATTTAAAAGAAAGCTTATCTACTGAGGTCAGGTTATTCTGGATTTCGCATCCCATTTAGTTGGAGTAACAACTCAGAGCGTGATCTATCAAATGCTTTCGTGAACAGATCCGCAAAGTTGTCTTCCGTTCGAACTTTACCAATTTTATCAAGTTTTTCTCAGCATAGTCACGAACAAAGTGATGACTTATATCTATGTGCTTAGTCTTACTGTGCTTTACCGGATTATTGGTTATTGCAATCGTGGATTGATTGTCTATCCTAATGGGAGTATGAGTGTAAGTCAAACCGTAATCCTGCAATTGTTGTTGAATCCACAGATGCTGTGAACAGCAACTACTCGCAGCTACATATTCGGCCTCGCATTTTGATACAGCTATCGAAGTCTGTTTCTTGCATTGCCAGGACACTAGTCTTCCTCCTAGGAACTGACAACCACCCGTTGTGGACTTTCTATTCAAGCTGCACCCTCCATAATCTGAGTCTGTGTAAGCTTACAATTCCAGATCTCCATCAGCATGATACCAAAGTCCCAACTACGGTTTTGACATCATGTATCTCAGAATCCGCTTCACAGCTTTCATGTGCATCTCCTTGGGGTTAGCTTGAAACCTGGTTTTGATACCACTTGTAAGGTCCACCCTCTACGGATCTATCGAGGCGTGAACGACGTCAAACGAGTGCGAAATCCTCGTTTAACATTGACGGATCGATCACATGGAAACACGAAGCCTAACACAATGCTAACCGAACACGTATCGACCCCGCACGATGTATCGCTCCGTTAGAATGCTACAAAACTCTCTAAATTTGTCTGAATGCTCTGTCATGAATCTGAAAGCCAAATCTCGAAGCCCTTTAAATTTTGCAAATATAGGTTCATGATATAACCCTTAAGTTCGTGCATGGCCCAAGCCCACGAACTTATAGGTTAAAGCCCATGCAGATAAATTCATATGAAATTATCAAGGCTATGTTCGTACGAACTTATGAGCCCCATGTTCGTAGCCTATGCTCATGAACTTATTCTCATAAGTTCATAGCCTTATGAACTTATCCTCATAAATTCATAGCCTCATGAACTTATCACCATAAGTTCATAGCCTTATGAACTTATCACAATAAGTTCATATCTCATGAGCTTATCTCACAATCATGAACTTAACATGAACACAATACACAATCATGAACTTAAGACATAAATATGAACAAACAGTCATGACTTGTATTAGTAGAGCCCTATATATTACAAAACTAGACTGTTATCGTCACACCGTGTGTACCAACAAGCAACTCTTTCCTCCCAGTCATGTGCTTTTGAGCAATCCGAATCCATGTACCAAATGGATTTTGTCTGTAAGAAAATTTGATACAATTAATATATTAGGGCATGAGAAACACATCCATTTGAAATTAATGAGCAAACCATTTTCTGAACCGAGTTATAAAGAAAACATGAAGTGTTTTAGACCGGGTCCAAAGCTAAGTGCACAGGAGCCAAACATGTCGGTTTAAGCACAAAATTGTACAATAACCGACAATCAGAAGAACAGGACCTAGTATGAGTTAACTAGAAGGCATTGCATTGAAGTGCGGGTCTTGATCTGAAGTAACCAAGAACCATCTGCATTATATCACACAACCTTGGGTACCCATCTTAGGACGGGTCCTTTTTGGTTAGGTGTTCCAGGTGTATATGACACATTTACAGTTTTAGGAACCCATATTACATTTTTATGTGGACAGTATGCAGAGCCTTTTGGTATCCACCAACCGACTTTGAAACCTTAGGCGATGAAATTGCCTTTGGTTTTGGACTTCTTGAAACCTGTTTTACATTTACTTTTGGTTTGGGCCTTGGCAAAACAATTGTCAAGTTTTGTTGTGGCCAATATGCACTGTTTTTTATTTTCTTTTTAAGAATTCTTTTTGCAGGATGAGGCACAAATTTATTCATTTTTGGCACTTGACGTCTAAAACTAGTTGGACATAAAGTAAACAAATCCGCAAAAAAATACTTCAAACAAGAAATAGAATCCGTTACAGCATCACAAACATTATTTTCCGAGATTACATTCAGCCTATCTCTAGAAACAAAATCACTTGGCATTTTAGCCTTCTTCCAAAAAAAACTTGAAAAATCTTGCATGATAGTTCTTGGAACTCTTCTGACATGATCTATAGGAACAAAATGATGAGGGTCGGTTCTTTTGGAAGAGTTAGACTTAGAGAAATTTCCTTGGTGAGTGGGTTTCTTGGAAGACTTAGATTGATTCTCGGCCTTCTTTGAAACATCAGCTTTTGAGGATTTAGAACACTCACCTTCAAAAATGATTAAAGGAACTTCAACCTTAGCTTTACCTTTGTCAGATGATGCAAGTGGGACTTTGGTAGGATGAGAAACTTTTGAATCTTTTAAGTGAGAATTTAATCTTTCTGAAACCGTGTCAAACTTTTCTTTGTAGATGGTTAATTCTACACTTTGTTCAAAACACTGTCTTACCAATTTTTTCCTTGCTTTTGAGTAGAGCTTCTTGATATCAAATTGCTTTCTCTCGAGCTGTCCTTAAGTCCTTTTCTAAAACTCTTATTTTGTGCTGAGGAACCTTTTGTAGGAACATAAGGATGAGGAATTGGTTTGACAGGTTTGGCGTTCATTTCTGCTGAAGACTAGCTAGACAAGAAGTCATCCTCTAGAGTAGGTACTCTATAAGGATAACCCTCATTTAGATCATCATATTTAAAAGAAATTTCTTTTTCTTTATTTTCACTTCTTTTCTCATCCTCTTAGGGTAAGTCTTCTTCCGGTGATTGGAAAAAGAAAGACTTGAACCCGCAACCCATATATCATATATCATAAAATATAGGTAAAACTGATTGAACCTTTTTCAAATGCTTAGGATTTTTGAAACCAATTCCTTGTTTGGAATGATAAAACCTAGTCTCTTTGGGATGATTTAGATGAATAGTATGTTCAGTTTGACCCCGTTTTAGAAATTCATCGTCTATGGTTTTTATCCGTGAGTACAAACCTATTCGTTCTTTTTCAATCATTTTGTATTTACTCAGATTGTCTAAGTTTTCCATACTTACGGACTCTAGGCGTTTTGGAAGAACAGATAATTCAGACTTCAAGGAACTCTTTTCCTCAGTGATTGTATGAATACAACTCTTAAGGTAAATGCTCCTATCCTCAGCTTTAACTTTTTCAAGTAAAAATGTCTTTACCAACTCATGCTCGTTTAGCTAACTTTTTTCATATTTGTCAGATGTTTCTTTTAAAAATTGGGCTAGCTGTTCAGCCTTGACACACTTTTCTTTTTCAGTATTATACATAGCTTTTAGCTCAAGTATTTGTGTGCGCAACATACATTCATTTTGTACAGATCTGGCATTTATAGACTTATGAACATAAAAGGAATCTACCTCATTTGTTTCTAAATCTATGTAGAGCATTCAGAATCCCAGGACTTGGCCATCAGACAGGCTGTAGGATCTTCGTGTTCTTCCCTCTATAGTCGTGTCTGATTCGGAATCGGAAGTAGTTGCATACTCAACCAGTCCAACTCTTTCAACCATATAACAATTTCTGCCCCTATAATCTTTATCATCAGATTCATCATCAACCCAGTAGTCTTCTTCTGCTACCAGGGCCATTGTATCAGATCTCTTCTTTAAGGCCTCAAGCTTTCTATCATAATATCCTATATCATGCTAGTATTGGTTCTTGCATTCTCGAGCAAAGTGACTCGGTTTCCCACATTTATAGCAGACTTTTTCATCAGCTGCCTTGGGCTCATCAGCTCTAGGCCTGTCATCTCTTCTTTCAACAGGTCTCTTCTCGGCTCGGCGTGGTTCCCGGCTATCACCACGGCAAAATTCCCGCCTATCATCATTCCTCCAATCGTCACGTCTTTCATAATGGCGATCATCATGATAATCCCTCCTATCATCACGTCTCTCTCTCCTATCATCTGGTCTATCTCTCCTATCATCGTAGTGTCTATCATCTCCATCATTTCTCCTCCAGTCATCACGAGAGCTATCATCCCTATCATCTCTTCGATCATCTCTCCTCTCATCTCTTCTATCATCAGAATACCTCCGAGGGCCAGTGTCATAATGAAGTTGGTTGTTCGTCTTGTATTGATAGAATCGTCTCTATTGAAGATGATTCGACCACAAGGCGATTTGTTCTTGAATGGTTTCCTCTTCATCATCAAATGACTCAGTCATTGGTGGAGGTGCATATTTGTATTGAGAGGATGAAGCACCTTGGCTATAGTATGGCATGGGAGATGGGTTTGATAGTGGTTCAGTGGTGTATGTCTTATTTAAGAGTAAGGCTAAGGAATTTGTGGGTTTGGTGCTTGGGTTTAAAATCAACAACAGAGATGCAAGAGTGTTTGCCATTTGTTTCTGAGCATCAACATCGCCCTGGTATTTCTTTAGTTCCTTGAACACCACATTTATAGAGACATTTGGGATGTGCAGAACTCTTTTGGTTGCTCTACTCGCCATTTGCCATTCTGGAGCTAAGGAAGATAGGAACCGGATGTTAATGTCATCTTTGTCCTTTTGGATGAGAAGTTTATTTAGCTCATTAAGAACAGCGCAGAACCTTGTAAAGGTACTCTGTTGGGATTCTCCATCCTTGGCTCTAAACTCTGTGAATTTGGCATTTGCTTCCTCAATTTTGGCCCTATCATCTAAGTCTTCCCAAGCATTTGCATCTCAAGCTCGCCCCACATTTCTTTAGCAGACAGTTTGCTGTCAACCCCGACTAGAATATCAATTGGAAGGGCATGATAAATAAGATACTCCGCCCTTTTATCTGTTGTTTGTCTTTCCCTTTCTGCATCATTTGCAGGTTCACGAACTCTCTGGGTTGCTGGAACTAGAGGATAAACATCTGGTACTGCAGGACATTCGTGGTAAAAAACAGTGGATCCCTCACTTATGGATTTTATTAATAAATTACCCATGGGCTGCATGGCAATGAACTTGAGAAACCGCTTCTTCCATTGTTCATACTCGTCTGGATAGAGAACTGGTGGTCTGCTCTCTGATCCAAGGACAAGAGCTTCGCGAGACATGATGTTTTGTTGAGCGCTAATTATGAAATTAGGATATCTGGAAGTGGAAACTGATAGTTCGATTGATTGAACCGAAATTCGGATGAAATCGAATTCGGGTGGAACGGAATTCAGATGATGCAGAACTCGAATGAAATGAAAATTCGGATGGATTTGAATTCGGTTGAGTCACAACATGAGTAAGGTGGATTTCGGGTGGGATTCGAATTTCGGATGGTGAGCTTAACTCAGATGAGGTGAAATCAGGGTGATGAAATGAAACTCGGATGAGCTTGAATTCGGGTGAAGAACTGAACTCGGGTGGCGCAAAATTCGGGTGATGAGACAAACTCAGATGAGTCAAAATTCGGGTGAAAAGTGCAACTCGGATGTAACAAAATTTTCTTGGAGGCACGAAATTCGGATGATCCGAAATTCGGGTGTAGGACCGAGTTGATTTGGAAAATATTAAAATGAAGAACAAGTCTTATTAGATATCCGAAAAATGTTCTAACAGAATTTCGGTTGGTCAGAATTTCGGATAGGATCCGAAATTTGGTCCGAGATAGGTTAAAAATCGATCCGAATTGATCCGAGATTGGATCCGAGTTGGTTCGAATTTTGAAATTGTTAATTAATTTCCAGAATTAATTATATTGTGATTTAAAAACTGGAATTAATTTCTAAATGTTTGGTTTGAATTTAGAAACAAATTTTGTGAAAACAAGTATCAAAAAAACACTTAAAAATATGGATTTTAAGCAAAACCCAAGAATAACAATGATAATATTTCCGATTAACAATTTGAAGAAATTAAACAATAAAAACTTGTAATGATTGAACTAGAAATGCTTGAAATCTATACAAGATTTATTGCTTATGATTATCGATTATAAAAGCAAATAAAAACATAATATCAAATGGAATTTAGAAGAAAACCGTGAGATTTTGCGAAGAACACGAAGAGTACCAAATGAAATCAGTATAAAATTCGCTTCTGTGGCTCTGATACCAATTGTTAAATCGTCCCCAGTTGAAAATATCAAGACTCACAATAATAACCAATCTCAATAATCAAACAATAAGAATATAATGCTCAATTGATGTTTAAGAATTCGAGAGAGAATGAAAAACAAAACGGTGGCCGTATATTGATATTCGAATAAGACGAAGTTGTGGGTAACCCTAGGAGGGTTTCCCTTAAATATTAGTTCAAGTTTGAGGAGTTTACACTCTATACCTCTGTTGGGTACAAATTTAGATAGAGTTGTAATCAATTTTATTGTAAAAGTTCAGGGGTTGTTTGCGTAAATACTCAATACTTTGTATTGTGTATAAATAGGAGTGTATATGTACTGTTATAAGGGGATTGAGGAATACACATACACGGATCTGATTGAGAGAGAAAAAGTGTTGTGCAAGTCACCAAGAACATCAATGTAATATTCTCTCATCTCAATCTAAGCATTCGATTTTATGTGTTGATAATAATTGTTCATATGAATTGTGTTTAATGTTGTATGAATTGCATGAAATATGAATTCACAATTGGTATCAGAGCCTAATATGGCTGAAATTGATTGAATTTTGAATCTGAAAATTCATTTTTTCGAACACAGTTACATCATTTTTTTTTCGAAAACAGAAAATTAATTGAGGTTTTTGATTCTGTGGATGAATTGAAGTGGAAATTGGAACGAAAAAGGAGCATTTAAATTCTAATCAATTGTGATAAACATCAGATTTTAAATCCAAACGCACAAGATTTAATTTGGATTTTACTGAATTTTTTGAAAAAAGTGTGTTCTTGAGGTTTTTGGTCGATTTTTGGATTTTAATCTGAAATTAGGCAAAGTTGTTTCACAAAAAGAGTTTCTGTGTTAAAAACGAACATTCGATTTTAATCTGGAATCAATTTGTGGATTTTTGTTAAAAATTGAATTTTTGAAGTTAAATTTTGAAGTTTTCTGTTGAAACTCGGGCAAAGGTTCAATCAATACTTTAATCGAGTTTGAATCTGTGATAATCGAGTTTCATGATGTATCATTCGAGTTTATCACTTCATTATTCTAGTTTTAATCCTTTATTCATTCAAGTTTATTCATTCGAGTTTGATTCAAGTTTCAGGCTTATTCATTCGAGTTTGATTCCTTATTATTCGAGTTTAGTGATTAATCAATCAAGTTTATTGCCTTTTTAACCGAGTTTCATACTTAGTTCATCGAGTTTCAAGCTACTTCAGTTGAGTTTAATTCTTCATCAATCGAGTTTGATTTTATTCATTCGAGTTTCATCTTTTATCATTCGAGTTTGACTATATGACCTATTCTGAGTAAATTAGTCATAACTTTTGACTGGAACATCGTTGGAAGGCCTATAATACGTCAAATTGAAGCTTGAAAAGAGATCTACATTTCTAGAACAGGCATAGCCGGTTCAGTAAATTTTCGAGGCCCAAATCCACTCCAGAAAAAAGTTATGGGCAATTTTCTGCAGAAAAGCTGAAATTTCAACGTTAAAAAGTTATTTCAGAGTTGATTTTTCACAAGTTAACATTAACTGAAATAGTTTTTCAAAGTTTTATCAGAATTCACTCAGTTTTTTCCATAAATGATCTTGGAAGATTCAATTTCAAGCAATTCAAAATGACATATGAACAACTTTCAAAATCTGAGCTGATCGCCAAACTTACTGAATCTGAGAAGATTCGTAAGAACAATTATGACATTCTCGTTCAGTTAAATAGTGATAAACATTTGGCGTTACGTGACGTACAAATACTGAATGAAGAAGTTCAAAGCTTAAAAGAAAAACAAAACTCTGAGAGTTGTGCTCATCAATTGAAAATATCTGAATTACTTAAAGAACTTGATGAGCTGAAACAAGAAAATTTTCAGAATGCAACTCAACTGAAATATCTTTTGCCTGAAAGATCTGATCTTTACAAGAAAGTTAAGGATCTTGAAGATACACTTTCTAAGACAAAACAAACTGATTAGAATTGTATTTTAAACGAAAATGAAGAAATTTCTGCTCTTCAACAAGAGTTGTGTTTAACTAAAGATTTGATTGAGAAGGAAAGACATGAGTTCTTACTTAAAGAACAAGATTTTAAATCAAAATCTAATTGTTTGAAGATGAAAGACAAATGTTCTTAATCAAAGAATAATCTTTTAAGTCTGATTATCAATCATTTGATCATGACAGAAATTCAAATTTAGTCATTATCAAAGGTTTGGAAGATCAGATACTTCATCTTACAAAACAATTACATGTGTTTACTTCATCAACTGAGTCAAAGGTTAAGACCCCTTCTTCAGTATGTTTAAAATCCAATGTTGATCACTCTGGTTTGTCTTCTGAAAGTGAAGTGAATCTAACTAACTCTGCTAAGTTTGATTCATCTTCAGATCTGAAACTTAAGTATCTTCTCAAGATACATAAAGGCAAAGACAAAATCTTTGAACAACTTCCGGTCAAGATTTACACTGGTGAATCTTCGAAATCAAATTTTCCTAAAGCATCTGAAAATACTAGTCATTCTAATCAGAAAACATTTTCACAGAAATATAACAAGTATTATCAGAAGCATGCAAGAACCGGACAGTTTTTCAAAAAGAAGAGTTCGCAAAAGTCTGATCATTCAAATTCAAGTTTCTTTAAAAATTCAGATATTCAATTTTCTCATACTCAAAGAAATTTGTTTTCTGCTTTTGAAAGAGAAGTTGATAGTTATAACTTGCAATGGGTACCTAAACCCAAGTACAAGTGGGTACCAAAACCCGTTTTGAAATGGGTACCCAAGAGCGCTAACAAGTCTGGATCCAAATCTTTTTGGATACCAAAGACATCTTAAATTTTGCAGGTTATAGGTTCCTTATCATTTCAGATAAGGACCCGTTCTTCATTTAAATAGGCTCTCGATTACTTCAGGTCAAGACCCGTGCTTAAACTCAAAATTGGTTTCTAGTTAATTCAAACTAGAACCCGCACTTTAATGAACCAGAGACAAAGGCTTTCAGTTACATCAGACTGAAACCCGAGCTTCCGCGACATATGGCTTCTAATCATTTTAGATTAGAACCCATGTCTGAGAGACAAATCTTACTGGAATTCCTGCCCTGAATTCAACTCTGAAGCTGAAATTGACAAAGAGGGAGTTTTTATTTTTATAATTTTTTTGCTCCTTATTTAATTTCTTTGAGTTGACTAACTTTGTGTGCTTATTTCTAGGGGGAGTTTCAGATGCACTTTGGCGATGACATTTTTCAAAACTGTGTGTGATTTTTCGCGAAAATATTTGATACACACATAAAAAGAGTTTTTGAGCTGAAAAGCAAAATATTTTCATTTTTTTCTGATTCTCTGAATCTCTCATTGAGATTAATTGATCTAATCTCTTTGATGTTCATTATCTCATTTCTTCTGAGATTCTCTTTGTTACAATGCTTCCAATTTATAATGGATTCTCTCTGTTATCTCCCAAGTGCTAATTCTTTCAAGAAAATCTGGTTCTTTTCATATTATATATCAGAATTTCTATTTTATTATGATATCTCCCATATTCTTTGAATATAATCTCTCCGATATCCCTTGAGCTTCAAAGCTGAAAATCTTTCTGCTGACTTCGATTATGCACCAATCTGAGTGATAGGCATAAATTTCGCTTCTATGGTCTAACCAGAACCGGAAGACCTACCCAAGGAGCAAACCATATATAGTTTGTGTAGGTGAGGGTTCTTTAGGTTTATTAGTTGAGAAGTGTCAGTTATCACGGGATACTGACAGGGTCGAGCAGAGGTAAAATGTAAATGAAAGGGATATTAAAAGGAGATGGTGGTGCATCAGATCATGCTTTTCTTATAAAGCTGACTGAATTTAATTCTGAACAGTGAGCCGGAGGGAGCTAGGTTGAAAAATGCTGAGAGCTGAGAGTTGAGAAAATCCTACCTATACTGTTTCTGCTGGGTAAACGACATAATCTATCAAGCCCTAGGCGACTTGATATTGAAAAAGACGTCATGGACCCAGTGACGCATGCACTTAATCCCACCAACTACTCAGTTTTCTCTCAAAAGATTTCTGTTTCAATAATCACGAAGATATAGCACATTTCTATCGATATATCATTTGGATATTATTGATATTGAAACAAGGAAGACAGTTGCTCCGGTCTCCAATTTCATTTGATGCACATTGTGTCAAGAGCTGATTATATACACTTTTAGGACACATCGAGTCTAACAGTCTGCGTGACTATAAACTGCTAGTCCGAAGTGACTAAGCTGGAACAAATATGAGTGATTCTTTCATGATAAAGGATTTCACGATGACTATTTGGAAATCCTGTGCGATTTAGGGCTCTTGATTTCAAACTGGTAGTTTGAATTGTTTTTCCTGCGATTTAGGGCTCTGGATTTGAAACTGGTAGTTTGAATAGTTTTTTTCCGCAATTTATAATTAATCAAGTAATTTCATGAACATAGATTATAAATTAACAGAAAATCAATTCAATTCAATTGAATTCCATTCCATGAATAATATGACTTAGGTTAAAATTAATCAGATAATTTTATAAACCTAGGTTATATACAGATAGTCAATTCAATTCAATTACATTCCATTCCATGAATATTAAAACTTATGTTAAAAATAATTAAGTAATTTCATAAACCTAGGTTATATACAGATAATCAATTCATTTCCATTCCATGAAATTACATGATCAAGTAAGTTTATAAACTTAACAATTTGAGAAAATGTACTAACAGCTTGCGAAATTGACAAAAATACCCTTACTAATACAATAGCATGTATTTTATTATTAGGGGCATTTACGTCATTTCAGTAGAAATATGAAAATGGTGGCATGTAATGACCATGCGCATACAACCATCACCCTTTTCCTATTCCTGCCATTCATCTTCCCCAACGTCAGAACATAGCATAACCTATACCTGCAAATCATCATTTCAAACTCTCGCCAACAACTACGCAAATCCGATTAACGGCTATGGAGCTTCCAGACGATGTAATAGCTAGAATATTGGGGTTTTTGGGGGCATCAAGTGCCTTTGAACTTTTTCAAAGCAAGAGAATGTAAGTTTCCTAACCCTATCATATACTATCGATTCAACTAACATTATGATGTATTTGCCTATTTTAGAGATACATTAAGGTTAATGAAAAGTAGCCCATTAATTTGGGCTTAGATTTTAGATTTTCTGAATGAACATGACATATTTGCCTATTTAAGAGTACGTCTTATTAAGAAATTACAGTTGATAATAATGTATTTGCCTATTTAAGAGTACGTTTTATTAAGCTTTTATGTCTGCATTCATTACAGTTGCAAAACCTTTAAACACGAAGCTGAGTGTGATGTCGTTTACCAGATGATGGAAGTTGATTTCATCCTCAGAATAGGGTTTAGGGGGCCAAAATCTCAACTACTTTACCTTCTCAGGAAGAAGGGAAACATTAACTTGTCTTCAATGATGGATTGGTACACTTTATTTGCCATGCTTTCTATTGTTTCTTTATTTGCCTAAACATGAAATACATATTTATGTTTTTGTATTTTCTTGATCAACAGTTAAATATTTTTTATGCGGGTTTGGAGACTGAAGGAAAGGAGAAGCTGCAACGGGCAGCACGTTCCGGATCGCTTAATGCTATGTTTCTCCTCGGAATGCTGCTGATGGCAGAAGGAGGACAGAGCGTACAAGACGCTAGGAGCACTACTACAAATTGAAGCTAATGCAACACTTTTAAAAATTGTTGTTTTTTTATTTAAGTTCAGTCTAAAGCAACACATTGACAATAAGTGTTACATATAATGATTTAATGCAACACTTTTTTTAAAGTGCTGCCATTTTACTAAAAAAATGCAACAAATTTCTAAAGTGTTGCAATTTTTCATAAAAATTGCAACATTTGTTTAAAGTGTTGCATATTTGAAAATAAAAGGCAACACATTTTTAGAGTGTCGCATTTATAATGAAAAAATGCAACACATTATTAAAAACATATAACATTTTTTAAGTGTTGCATTTATAATGAAAAAAATATGACATGTTTTTAAATGTTGATTATACTGTTTCTTCTTGTTTTGTAATTTTGATTAAAAAATATACACAAAAGTTCAATGTCTGATTTGTTAAGATTAATAAATACAAGATTGATAGTACATGTTATATTTTTTTATTGCAATTAGAAAATTGGTTACAAATTTAAAATATCACAAGTATATATATATATATATATATATATATATATATATATATATATATATATATATATATATATATATATATATATATATATTTGAGTGGTAAACTAATTAAAAAACATATTATGTGTTTATTGTGACTGATTTTAAAGTAGGTAATTTCTTTAAAAAAAATAAAAAACATAATTGTTTTATTAGACACATTGCAGGTATGTGTTTATTGTGACAAATTGCCCCTTATTCTAGCCTAAACCTAATACACGTACGCCTCCCCACTTCTGCTCCCTCCCTCGTCCCTCACGCAGACCACTCACCCCTTCACCTTCATCCACTGCAGAAATAAAAGGTATTTCGTCTGCTTTCAACATCTCGCAATACTCGGGAATTTGAGGATCAGTTGCTGCAAAAAGAGAGCTCGAAAACCTGTAGTAGTAGAACAAACATATGGATATGGTGAGTCCACTACAATCAAAGGTGGTTAACGCTCAGGAAATTTAAATAGATGCTGGGAGGTAAACATGGAACAGGGACAAAAGATAGGTAAACAAGTTATCGTGAATGGTATAGTCAGAAATCAACAAGATGGGACTATAGGTGATGGGCCGATGGCATGATGCTTCCTGCTTCAATACCAGCTAGAATCAGGTATGGAAGCAGATGCTCACTTTACAGAATGCCAGAATGGTAATATTAATTTATTGGAACATTTCTCATCTTGCGAAACCGAAAAGTTTCTACTTATATCATGAAAACATACCCAATATGTGTAAAGGTATTTCTTTTCTTTCCCCTTGATTTTGCTTCTGTATTAGACTTTAGCAGATTCTTTTTTATGATACTTATGTTCGAACCTGCACTTCTGTCAGATTGATTTTGCTTTTGTATTGGGTTAGTTCAACTATGCTTCACGTGACCTGCTACTTGTAAATTTCTTGACTTTGATTAATCTGCCAAGTCTCAAGAAGTTTTGGTCTTGGATACAGGTCTGCATAATTTTGTTATTTTGTCGTTTAACTATTAATTGAGCCTTTTAGTTTCTCCCTCTAACATTCTTTTTGGATCACGTTGCCATTCCAAATTCACCATCCATAATTCCATACATTGTTCCCCCTTATCAACTTTTGTGATACTTAACAAACATTCTTTCATTCAATTCAAATAAACACGGATAAACTGACAAGAACACGAAAATGACACCAAGTCTTATTCCAAAAATCTCTATCAGAAGCCTGATACATTGTTGAGCAGGTGAGTTCCATCTGTTTTCTTAAGATCCCAAATCAATCAAGACACGGTGGGATAATTAGTCATTCCTAGATGTTACATGTGGTTTGAAGTTTGCATTAATCGATGACTTATTGTGTTACTCTTACTTTCATTAAATGTTTTTATTTAATAATTGATTTTTTTATTTGGAAACCGTCATATTGTGTTCATTTAAAAATCAATTTGTGTAGTCTTGATTTTGAATTTGAACAGAATGATATCTTTAAGAGCTTTGTGATACCGTTGGTATTCTGTCCACACTTGTATCTCATTGTTTGTTGCTTCCATAACAATTTTTAGTTGTGATGCTTTGAATTGATAGCAATTTAAGATTTATAGTTCTTAAAAGTTCAACAACAAGAGGAGGTAACTCTTTTTTGCTGCACATTTGTTTTCGTTTTTTTATTTTTATATTGGTCATGGATTTTCCAGAAGCTGTTTTTTGTTGAATATATTTTAGTTGTTTGGGTTTAACTTGAATGATTGCCCATCTTCCTTTTTGTTCCATTGAATCGCCAAAAAAGGAAACTACTTGAATTTATTATATACTTACTGATCTGTGGATGCTTTTTTTTAATGTATAAAGGCAAGTTGTGTATGTGAGTTCGAGTAAGATGAGTGGGAAAGTTGGATTCGGTGTGGCTGCTGGAAGTTTGGACCTGGACCCCAAGACGTACAAGTCTCCTGGTGGTGAAATTTAAAATGAGCAGCAGTAGGAGGTGAGCAGGGGAGGTACAATACTTATTTTAGGGGGTGTGTAAAGTTATGTGTTTGTTTGGTGTTGTTTAATTAAAACAGAACAGTAGCAATAGCCGTTATAAATACGTGTGTGTGTTTCTTATTTAAAAACAACAGCAACTGTAGAGTGTGTGTGTGTGTGTGTGCAGGTCCATGATCACGATACATAGTCTTGGGGTGTGCTTTGGTGTCTCTGGCTGTGATATCTACATTTGTCTTTGTGGCCTTCACCTGTCATATTTTAAGCATTAGTTTGCTATTCAACTTTTGTTGTAAGAGCAACTAGATGACGTTCTAACTGTTAGTGTACCTTCATTGATAGTAAAATTAGAAATAAAGAAATCAGTGCAGTGAATGGTTATTATCTTTACATCATTTTCATCATTGATGAAGTTTGATACTCTTAATTTATAGATCTCTTTTTATATGAATGTTTTTCATTATATAATCAAAAAAGAACTCTGGCAATTGTAATGTTGCTTCATTGTGACAACTTTATTCTTCGCAATTGGAAATTTAGACATAATATATGTTTTCCTTTGCAGGGATTTATAGGTCTTCTTCTTGCTCTGTTATGTGTCGTTTCAAGGTTTTGGGCCAAGCTGGTTAGGATTATTATATGCGTGATATTACTGCTCTGTTATGTGTCGTTTCAAGGTTTTTGAGATATTCTTAGCGATATGGATATACTTATACTTGCATTGCTGATCTTCCAACTCTCTTGTGTAAAGATGGAAGTTCTATTGTGACTTTTGGGCCAAGCTGGTTAGTTTACTTTAATTTGTATTACTTCCATTATTTAATGAGAATTTGGTAGTTTCATATATAAATATCGTCTTGTGCTTTATAATTTTCATCATTAAATTGGACAATTGGTATGTAAAGACTTTTTACAGTATGCACAAAAAAAAACCTGGATACATACAAAATAGATCTGAATTCATGGTTAAATTGGACAATTGGAAGAAATAAATATAATGTAAAAAATCTTTAAATCACCTGGTACATACAAAATAGAATTGAATTCATGGTTAAATTGGACAATTGGTATGTAAAGACTTTTTACATTATGGAAGAAAGTTAATAACAGAGGTGATATAAAGAATTTTTCCAAATCGTTGTTTATTTTTTTAAATAGTTGAAGGAAGCTTTAGTCACAACATCCAATTAATCTGGATTTTGTTTCTCAAACACAGATGGGTTAGTTTACTTTAATATGTATTACTTCAGTTTTTTAAAGAGAATTTGGTAGTTTTATATATAAATATAATCTTTTTGTTGATAGTTTCCATGATTAAATTGGACAATCGGTGACTAAAGGCTTTGTATATTATGCATAGACCACCTGACACACACAGTGTTATGGGAAAAAAAGCTAATAAGAGTAACGAACTGGCGAACATGTGTGTTCTACGTATGTCATTTCTATGTGTGTTCTACGTATGTCATTCTTAGCCAAATTGAACCAACTTGTGTGTTCATACAATTTGTCGTTGCTGTGTGTGCCGTTTCCCAACTTAAAAGACATGCACGACAACAGATTGCAGGGGTGGTGCTGGAAACTTGGGATCTCTTTCATTGGCATTGAGATAAGCGGTATGTTTCACAACAACTATATCTTAGCTTGGAGTTCATATTTGAACAAAAGAATGTGCACTTCCAATCCCCAGATCTTGATTTTCATGCTTTCAATACTACTTTTTGAAGTGTCTTAAAGTTTTTTAATTTTATTTGTGGAAGCCGTATACGTTTTGAGATTTCTGCACTTCTGGCCGTGACGTTTTCGTCTTTCTAGAAAGTTCAGATATGTAAATTTCATCATTCATGATAGTTGTGGCAATATTTTCTATAATTCTATCTCGTTTCTTATTGAAACATACATTAACATTATCATGGAATCTTTATTGAAGTTCTATAAGGGTTTTCTGTGTTTCCATATGTTTTCTCGATCACTTTACCTTGGTATCGTTTTATACTTTATATGGGTTTTCTTTCTTCTGCTCTTGTGGTTTGTTTATTGGTCACAACTCACATTTCATTGTAACAAACCATTTTGGGTATGTGTTGTTCATAAACTAAATTAAATCATGGCTTCATGTTGCAGGAGCTACATAACTATTAGTACTTCAACTGCTATCATAGTTGACAAAAGTTCTATTGAGGATTCCGTACGCATCGACTTTAATATCAGGTAATGTTCCATGAAATTGATGCTAATCTTTACTATGGTTTTCTCCAGATCTTTCATTTATTCACCACAAAATATTTGATTTGCATTTACTGGTTTCATTTTGCAAAAAAGCATTTTAAATGGGATCTAATTCAAGTTTCAATTATTTTATAAATATGTAAGATTCACTTAGCAGTACACACACTATTAAGTATACATGCTGCACACACATAAATGCATTTTTAACACACTCACATACATTTATATACTACATTGCTGTTGTTGTTAATTAAATTAAAAATGCACGCACTTGAATATACATAGTTGTTGCTGCATACAAGTGTGTGATTTTTATCTTTCTGTTTCGCAGCACATTAAACACACAAATAAATTTCATTTTTCGTTCATTTTAGGCTGTTGGGGCTGTTTTAAATGAAGGACACACACACTCACACTACTAATATTCTATGTTGGGGATGTTTTTAAATGAAGGACACACACTCACACACTACTAATATTCTATTTCATGCTTAGGGGCTGCTGCTATCCTGTTTTCATGGGTCTTGGACTCAATACACACAGGTCACTACACTTGATATTTAGTTAGTTTACATTCGAAGTGCATGTTTCAGAGATTTTCTGCTTTATAATTTTTTTTCAATCATTTTAATTACCAAACACACTAACAATATTGTGTGTTGGTTTTGTATGTTTCAGGCTACGTTCTTTTGGAATATGCAAAGATGATGAAATGAAGCAACGACTTCATATGAAAGAAATTTCAAGTCTAGGATTTAAGAATATATGTTTTGGGGTTGTAATCGACTTTTTTTGTGTTGCTTGTACATTTCATTATGGTTATTTTTTGTTAGACCATAATACTGTTGGAATACAATTTGAATAATATGATATTATTTTTATTGTTAATTCATATTATTGAATTTAGTATCATATTACAAATCAATATAGTAATTTATTGTATTTGTATTAAATAAAAAAGAATAAGAAAAGTGTTACAATAGATTGATAATGGTGTTGCATTTACATAATGACACAATTTGATAAGTGTTGCATTTGATAAGTAAAGTGTTGCTATAAGTTGGTAACAATAAATTAAAAGTGTTGCTTTAGAGTATAAAAAGTGTTGCATTTAAAAAGTGTTGCATTTATAAAATAATGGCAACATATTAAAAAGTGTTGCTTTTGAATACAAAAAGTGTTGCATTCAAAAAGTGTTGCATTTATAAAATAATGGCAACACTTTTGAAAAGTGTTGCATTATCTAGTGAAAGTGTCGCTTTAGACCTAAGGCGACGTTGGCTAAGGTGGCACTACATAAAGTGTCGCATTAGGCCTATAGCAACACTTTTTAAGGCCTAACACAACACTTTTCCCATGTTGCTTTAGGTTCATTTTGTTGTAGTGGAGCCTGTTGAATGATGCCTTCAGAAAATCATCAACGTGTCTACAGTCGGTGACCCAAACGGCTGCCAAAGTCCATCGGTTGTTTATGCAGGATTGTCAGAGGCTTCTACCGAGGCATTTCAACCGGTTTAGTCGTTCTTGTCACCAACACAACTGGCAAGATGATGCATTAATTAGAGGGTTTCCTTTTGTAAATGAATACATTTTTAGTTGTAATGGTTGTATTTGGGATGCTTGTTACCACAATTTTATACAAACCTGGGATGCGAATGTATGGTTTTGATACAATTCTGTAATTACTAAAAGCAGGTTTTGATTTATAATACAATATATGTTTACGTTTATGTACAAATGTTGGTTTATCTTTTTGTTGGTTTGAATTCCAATTAGAGTAACTTAATTAGTTTATATAACTTTGGTTGTTAATGATATTTGATAAGTCTATAATTTATATGGTTTCTGAGTCATATTATGATCATTTTAAGCATCGATACGTTGTAAAATCCATATTATTACTCAAAGTTTGTATATCAGGGTCAAGATGTTAAAAAGAAGCAATCCGATAGAATTTAGAGCAAACCAAGCTAAGGGGGGCGCAGGCCTGCGCCACCTTGCGCTCCACATAGCGTCCCAACTGTCCAGATACGTTCCAGCACACACAAGCTAAACCCTAGCCACATCCGGGCGCAGGGGGGGCGCAGGCCTGCGCCTGGCCTGCGCTAGTGCGGCGCAAAAACGCGTTTTACAGCCTGTGGAACCCAAATCTCGACCTCCCTATAAATAGAAATCGAGGGGCAGCTTTGGAGAAGAGTCCCGACGTGTGTGAAAGTGTGTCGAAGCCCTGCCGGATAGGATCTACGATACGAGAACGAAGACGGTGATTCGCAAGCTACCCAATGGCTCAGATATATGATTGTGACGAGCATACGATGAGCGGCTAATCCCATTAGTCCTTTGCGGAGGATCTACGGCTAAGTTTACTCTTCTTTAATTTGTTATGTTTTGATGTATTCGTATTAAGGGAGATCTATTATGTATATGCAAATGATAAACATTTGGCTATGATTATGATTATGTGTTGCGATTGGTAAAAGCAAGATAGTTTATCGTGGTGTTATTATCCGTGTCGAGTCCATTAGCTTAGGGATTAAGACGAGTATTAATGTTGCATACACTATGTCGAGAGTTATTTGTTAAAACAGGTTTGATTAATTTAGTCGCGCAATTGATTATGTCTAGGTGATCATTGCATGAAATTATAGTGAGTAATACTTATGCCGTGGTGATCCCGCGAATGGTTATTCGTCTCTTGATTGTTTATCTACTACGTTAGTTGTCTTGTCATTAATTTTAGTTACCAAGCAATAGCAAATCATTACTCTAAATAAATCATTCAAATCCACAAATTCACAATTTAAATGCTTTCAATAAACTTATAAGGCTAATAACTCAATCCTAATTACGACCACACTCCCTGTGGATTCGACCCTTACTTCTCTAGCTAAATAGTGGATCTAAGAACTAAATCGGCAGGTCACAACGACGGCCCGTCAGACTTTTGGCGCCGTTGCCGGGGAGTGTAACGGTAGTTAAGGTTTAAAGTTAGTTTGTTGCCTTAGTTTTAAGTAATTAAGTTTAAGTTCCTTTCTTTGGTTATTTTTAGTCTTTAGTTTGTTATTAAATAAAAATCAAATAAGAAATCTAAAAATTCGAAAAGGTAATTGTAGTCCTCTACTTTACCACCAAAGAGATAATTAGTTTAATTAATTATTTTATTTAAGTATTTTATTTAGTGTATGCACACACGTCGATTGGCTAAAGGATTGCCGCTACAATTCGAACCTGAGATCGAAAAAGTAGCAAGATCGAACCGAAAGACTGTCAGTATTCAAAATCAACAATTAATCACGGAGAATTTAAACGCACAAGAGGAAGAATTTCCTAAATTAGAAATTCCTGATTCAGAGATTCCTAATTTAGAAAGCCCACCGATTTCGCCGCGAAATCGTGATCAAGAAGAACCTGAGCACGTAGTTGCTAGAATGGGTGATCAACCGAGGCGTACGGTTGAGTCGCATTACCGCCCAGGTGATGAGCCCGACCCGTCTCCAATTCGTTATCCCGAAAACGAGAACGAACCCGAAGTTCGTCCTCAATTATTCCAAATTCTTCCGATATTTCGAGGGTTGCCAAGTGAGGAACCCTACGAACATTTAGCTGAGTTTACAGCTATTTGTAAAGCAAACCATGTTCGAGGTATAACCACCGATGGTTTAAAAATTCGATTATTTCCTTTCTCGTTAAAAGAGAAAGCAAATAAATGGTTCGTATCCTTACCAACCAATAGCATCACAACATGGGATCAAATGAAACGAGAATTCCTTAATGAATATTACCCCATTAGTAAAACAACCGAGAAAAGAAAGGAAATCACCGGATTTAAACAAAAACCGAGCGAACAATTCTACGAAGCGTTCGATCGTATGAACGAATTACTGAGAGCTTTTCCACACCACGAGGTACCCAAATGGATGCTTATTATAACATTCTTTGATAGTGTGAGTCAAGAAAGTCGTAATATGATTATAGCCGCCACAAGAGGCACATTTTTAGGTAAAGAAGACGATGAAGCTTGGGAGTTGCTTAGTCAACTCGGTAAAGGTCTTAAAGTCCAAGCTGGTTCTGAAAATAGCATAGGAGTTCAAGTTATGGGCATAGATAAGCCTGGAAACGTGAGGTCAAAAGTGAGATTTCAGAATTAGGAAGAAAATGGATCAATTGATGAAGGGTTTTTCAAAGCCTAGCGTATCAATTAACGGTGTTACATGCGGAGATCCATCGCATCATTCCGACACATGTCCTCAAGAGCAATCCACTGAGGAATTTGCTAATGAAGTTTACGGATTCAGAGCTCATCGAGAGAGGGATAATCCATTTTCAGAAACGTACAATCCGGGGTGGAGAAACCATCCCAACTTTCGATGGAAAAATGATCAACCTACCGATCATCAATCCAAACCGAGATATGAACCACCAAAGAGAGAATATCAATATGGTTCAACTTCAGCAGCTAGGATGAGCGATATTATAAGTTAAATCATCGTGATCAACCACGTTTCCAAGTGGAAACAAAGATGACTTCTACGCAATTCGCAGAGTTTGCTGAATTTATGAAACAACAATCAGCTATCAGTACTAAGACCATGAAAATGTTAACTCGCCAGATTTGTCAGATTGCTGAGTCGCTTACTAGGCGTGAGGAGGGGAAGCTTCCTAGCAATACAGTTCCCAATCCTTCACACGCTCATCATCGTAACAAAGATAAGAAACATGAGATTAATGAAGTTAATGAAACAGCTAAGATAACCACATTAAGGAGTGGAAGATAGGTAGACAATAAAATAGAGATGCCTAAAGAGAAAGAGGCAGAAGAAGATACTGACACTGAAGTCGTGTATGAGGAGAAAGAGGATCCAAAGAAGAAGGAGGTTCCTAAGAAAGTTTCTCTTAGATAGCAAATTAAAGCAGATATTCCAACGCCCAAAGTTGGGGAGGCGGATAAGAGGCAGGACACTTCAATTCCTCCTCCATATTCTGCCGCTTTAGTAAATCCAAAAGCTTCTCCATACAGCAAAAGAGGCCCACAACCAGAGGATCTTTGGGACTTATTTAATCAAGTTAAGATCAATATTCCTCTCATAAAGGCCATTCAACAGGTTCCATCTTATGCCAAATTTCTAAAAGATCTCTGTACTCAGAAAAGAAAGTATAAGGTCTCGCTCCCAAAGCAGATCAATCTAACTAAACAGTTGAGTGCAGTAGTTTCTAGTTCTCTACCTCCTAAGCTGAAAGATCCTGGATCACCATTGATTCCAGTGACAATAAGCAATGTGCAGATTAAGAAGGCACTGCTTGATCTTGGAGCTAGTGTTAATATTTTACCTAGAAACTTGTTTGATAAACATGATCTAGGTCAGTTACAGACAACTGATATTATCTTACAGCTGGCAGATTCGTCAACTTAGTGCCCAAGAGGTATTTTATCAGATGTCATAGTAAAACTTGAAGATTTTTACTATCCAGTTGATTTCCTAGTATTGGACATCGAAAGTTCAATGGGAGATAATCAACCGTCTATTATCCTTGGCAGACCTTTCTTAGCCACAATTAATGCACAAATTAATTGTAGGATAGGAGCATTGTATTTAATGCTTCAAGAGTCTCTGCTATTGATTCAGAATGTTATCTTATAGACATGGTGGACGAACTTGCGCAGCAACATAGTTCGTTAATCAACACCAAAGATGCTACTGAGTTATTCTTTGTTGAGAATGAGCTAGCCAAGTTTAATCATACTGAGTGTGATAAGCTAGAATTAGTCATGGAATCCACACTAGAGTCAAAACAACCACCATGGACTCATAGGACTAAAAAATTGCCTACTGATTTACCTAAGTCAGCCAAACCTTCAATAGAGCAACCACCTGTTCTAGAATCGAAGGAGCTGCCATCTCATTTAAAATATGCTTTCTTAGGTCAGAATGACATGTTGCCTGTCATAATTTCATTAGATCTGACTAAAGAGCAAGAGAAAGCTCTACTGCAAGTGTTAGTCAAATATAAAGAAGCAGTAGGGTGGACGATAGCTGATTTAAAAAGAGTCAGTCCCACTTTGTGTATGCTAAGCTTTGCCACCTCCCAGTGGAATTCGAACACCGAGCTCTATGGGCAATCAAAAACACTAATTTTAATTTACATGATGCCGGTGTTGATAAGAAACTCAAATTAAATGAACTGGAGGAAATTCGTAGAGAAGCGTACGAAAGCGCCAGAATTTATAAAGAGAAAACTAAGGGTTTCAACGACAGAATGATTAAACATAAAATATTTACCAAAGGAAATAAATTTTGGTTATTTAACGCAAAACTTTGATTTTTCTCTGTAAATTATAAAGTAAATGGACAGGTCCATAGATTGTAACGAATACCTACCCACACGGTGCGGTAGAAATACAGGACCTAAAAGGTGGTGAGCCATTTAAAGTCAACGGACATAGACTTAAATTATATGTTCAATGGGCCACCAGTGATATGTTAGTATCTGAACTCATCAGGTTACAAGATCCTAAGGTTAATTAATTAGTTTAGGAGCAGTAAATCTGGCTGAAGACGTAAAACCTAGCGCTTTCTGGGAGGCAACCCAGAGTATTTTGAATATTTGAATTTAATTGTTTTCAAGTGTGTTTAATTACTTATTTGTGTTACTTATGTGTACCCAATTAAGTTGGGGAGGATCATCCTCCTGAACTTAGTTGTGTTTAGAAATTAGGTTTTAAATTAAATAATAAGACCCCGCATCAGAAAATAAAAAATTTAAGCACGTAGCAGAATTATTTTAACCCGATAGTAAGAGCGTAAGTTGGGGAGAATACCCGTAAAAGATAAAAAATTAAAGAATTAGGGTTCCAAGACCAGTGCACGGCCGAGATCGCGAATCCAGAGGCCCGGGCGCAGGGGGGGCGCAGGCCTGCGCTTGCTCTGCGGCCCGATGCGCTCAAAATCTTATAAAATGGTAATGATCGTCCCCATAACTCCAAAACCCTAATTCCAGTTACAGAAACGGTGGATCTCTATTTCTAAGCCAAAAAACCTTTAAAAATTTCTCTTTTTCACATCAAATCTTCAATCCGGCGTTAGTTCTTCTTAATTTTTAGCAAGGTATACTCTCTATAATCCCTTTAACTTCATTCTACCCTAGTTTCATATAGTTTCATCATGCATGCATGGGTTGAGGTTTTGGGAGTTACATGGTTTTTAATAAAAAAGGGTTATTAATAATTTTCTAATATTCATTTAATTAATATAAAATTATTCATGCAAAACTTTTGTAAAAAATTATGCATTTTTCCGTATTTATTGTATTTATTAACTTTTTGTGATAAAAGGTTACAGTTTTAATTGTTTAATTAATTATGATTAAAGTTCATGCATTTCATAGGGTTAGATTGGGCTCACATTGTTGGTGAGACTTAGGATTAGTTTGTTTATTATCGAGAAAGGGTGTTTAAAATTATCATGCATCATTTACATAAAAACCCCTCATTTTTAATCCTTTGTTTTTGCACTATTTTTTGGACGTCAACCGAGTTCCATGCAAATGGTAATCGTCCCGGAAATTCCCAAAAACCTAGGATGAGAACCCACGACCCTAGGGATGTTCGTTTTGAAAAATCACTCAATGTGGAGTTCTTGGAAATTCCACTAAACACTAACAATGGTAACCCCCTAGGTTTCTCATAGAGCGTACCCTAAAAGAGTCTGACTTTGATAATTTTGATATATTAGAGTGTTTTGAGAGGCTAGGATGGGCAAGAGCTATACAATGGGAACTTTCGTATATTTATACTAGTTTAATCCAACAGTGGTTCGCCACAATGCGTAGGATTGAGAGGTTTGAGGAACATGATTTCGAACTAGTGGGAAGGGTAGGAAACAAAGAGGTGTTAATTTCCAGTAAAAAATGTTTGAAGAATTCTTGACACCGAAACACCTCATCCTATGGAGTTCTGGACACTGTCTAATACTTAGGGGGATAGAATGTGTACAGTTAACAAATGGACTAATCAATGGGATCAAATGATAGAAACTGTTTTTGGTATTTCGATTAGAACTACCCGGACCTATACCGCCTTCAATAGAAGTGATTTATTCCCATTAGCCAAAGTTATGTGGAAGTTTGTTATATTTAACATACTTCCGCGTCATCAAGACACCACATATGTGAGACCACAATAAATTCTGGTAGTGCACGCATGAATGACTGGACACCCGACAATATCCTTAGGGTACATTAGTATGCAAAATTTTTGGGAATGTCATGTCTTAGGCCAAGGGTTAAGTTACCGTCATTGTAGATAGCTAACCGAATTATTCGTGATAGAAAAGGCTGTGTTTGAGGAATTTCCCATACAGATCCTTAACCCAAATACCACATGGTTTACAAGGTTTACGATGGTAGGAGTAGTTTTTGAACGTACCGAGAGAGGTTTCCAAATTCGTTGTCCAAAGTTTGCTAAAGTGACCCAAATCCCTTTCAAAGCCCCAGAACCCGTACCTAAAAGACATAGTAATAAAAAAAACCAGAATGGAAGTTGATGAAGATGATCTGAGTCCTTGGAAGAGGGTCGAGACGTTGATCTCGTTTTAATGATAAAATTAAGTAATTAATTTAGCCCTCACAAAAATTTTTAGACTACTTTTTATATCAAAAATTAGAAAGATTTACAGCCCCACGTACCAAAACAGTAAAAATTTGAAATTTAAGCAGAGTTGGGCACGGGGGGGCGCAGGCCTGTGCTGGCCCTGCGTCCCCTCGACCTTAAAGCCCGATTTGAGCATCACTTTTCATTTCTACAAACCCTAAAACCTTTGTCTACGATTGGGTGTGCGGCTCTCTCCCAAAAATATCATTTTTGTGCCTAAAATTTGCAAATTTAAGCTTCAAAACATCCACATTTTCATAAATATCAAAGATTCAGGCTAGAAATCACCTCTTTGTGGGTAGTTTCATCCATTTTGAAGATTTTTGGGTAGAGAAATTGGTGAAGGGAAAAGTTAGATTCGTACCAAGTTAAACTTCCAATCACCAAGGTTAGTGTTTTTATTGAGTTATTGCAACTTATTTCATACTTTTTGAGCAAAAATGAAAGATTGAGCTTCATGGTCATCCATGGAGTTTTCATGGTGATTTTGACTTTTTAGAGTCAAAGTATGTGAAATTGCATGAATTTGATGATATCCTTGATTCATTACTAACTTTCTGTATGTCTCATTAACATCAAAATATCGTTGCAAATAACAAATTAAATACACAAATCTGATTAACAGCAATCTTGTTTGATTTTTGAACATTAAGAAATTAAACATAATTTGTTAAAACTAACCGTGATTTCATCCCATAGCTTAGCTCTTGCTTCTGAATCGACCTTCTTCCATGTCAGAATCTTCAAGCCTATGTGCTCACGAACCATGTCTCCTAAAAAACTTGCAAATACTGTTATGTGATCTCCTGTTAGCTTATCCATTGTATCAAACGTTACCTTGAGCTTTCATGCACCAGTATGCTGTATCGGTTGCGAAACTTAGATAACCTTGTTATGCGCCTAGGCGGAACTACTATTTTGATTGGACCTGCATTGATTGCAACATCATCCATCTTTTGTTGTTCATCATAATCATCGTACTCCTCTGATTCATATTCATCATAATCATATGCCTCACCATTATTTTTGAATAACAAGTTGATTGTTCATGGGTTCAGTATCCATGATCCTTTAAGTTCTTTTGGAGAGAGTTGAAAAAGATTAAAAATTATGAAGATTCGGCAGAAAAGTGTATAAGCAGATTAAAGATTGTGATTGTAGGCATTAACTGTACTTATTGAAGTTTAAGGAATGTAAAACGGCAAGTCTAATTGAAATTTTCGCATAAATTTTGGCTCCATATTTTAAACATTTCGGTCCAAAATTAATATTAAAAATATCAGAAATGTTTGATGCAAAAATTCAAAAATGCATGACTTAGCTTAGTGCTAAAGGTGGTGGATGGTGTTAGTGTATTGGGCTGGTCACGTGTTCGAGTCTAACATATATGTAACTTCTTTGCCTTTATTATTTTGTAAGTGATAATGATATAAATTATATATTATATTTTGAACGGTTGGAATATCATTAACAACCAAAGTTATATAAGCTAAATAACTTATACCTGCAATTTGGGTATAGTTTAAGGACCATTTTTTGCAATTTACTTTAATTGAAATTCAAACCAACAAAAATGATAAACCAACATTTGTATATAAACCTAAACATATGTTGTATTATAAATCAAAACGTAGTTTATAAAATAAGTACTTGATTAATTTGAACCTAATATTTATTATTCATGGAATGGAATGGAAATGAAATGATTATATATAACCTAAGTTTACTAAAGAATTACTTGTTTAATTTTAACCTAAGTTTTATTACTTTAGTAGAGTTAAATTGAGAAATTCTGTTTTTGCAAATCTCGAACTGTTAGTTCAATTTCTCAAGCTGTTAGTGCATTTTCTCTAGCTGTTAAGTGATATATATTTTGTAAGTGATAATGATATAAATTATATCTATATTTTGAATGGCTAGAATATTGACAGGTCGTTATTGTGAACCGCCGATTTAGTCCTTAAATCCACTATTTAACTAGAGAAGTAAAGGTCGAATCCACAGGGAGTGTGGTCGTAATTAGGATTGAGTTATTAGCCTTCTAAGTTTATTGAAAGCATTTAAGTTGTGAATTTGTGTATTTGAATGATATGTTTAGATTAATGATTTGCTATTGGTTGGTAACTAAAATTAATGACAAGAAAACTAACGTAGTAGATAAACAATCAAGAGACGAATAACCATTCACGGGATCACCACGGCATAAGTATTACTCATTATAATTTCATGCAACGATCACATAGACATAATCAATTGTGCGACTAAATTAATCAAACGTGTTTTAACCAATAACTCTCGGCATAACGTATGCAACATTAATACTCGTCTTAATCCCTAAGCTAATGGCCTCGGCACGAATAAAAACACCACGATAAACTATCTTGCTTTTACCAATCGCTAAACATAATCATAGCCAAATGTTTATCATTTGCAAACACATAATAGATCTCGCTTAATACGAACACATCAAAACATAAGAAATTAAAGAAGAGTAAACTTAACCGTAGATCCTCTGCAAACGGCTAATGGGATTAGCCGCTCATCGTATGCTCGTCACAATCATAGATCTGAGCCATTGGGTAGCTTACGAATCACCGTCTTCGTTCTCGTATAGTAGATCCACTCCGGCAGGGCTTCGAAACACTTTCACACACGTCCGGACTCTTCTCCAAAGCTGCCCCTCGACTTTTATTTATAGGGAGGTCAAGATTAGGGTTCCACAGGCTGTAAAACGCGTTTTTGCGCCACACTAGCGCAAGCCAGGGGCAGGCCTGTGGCCCCCTGCGCCCGGATGCGGCTAGGGTTTAGCTGGCGTGTGCTGGAACGTATTTGGACAGTTGGGACGCTATGTGAAGCACAGGGTGGCGCAGGCCTACGCCCTCCTCAGCTCGGTTTGCTTTGAATTCTCTCGGATTGCTTCTTTTTAACATCTTGGCCCTGAAATACAAACTTGGAGTAATAATATGGATTTTACAACGTATCGGTGCTTAAAATGATCATAATATGACACAGAAACCATTTAAAATTATAGACTTATCAAATCTACCCAACTTAACTCTTGGTCGTCCCCGAACAAGTTTTTGGAATCAGAACTAACTATGTAACGGGCATTTGCACCCTTTAGAGATCCCTGAGTGGAAGTGGTATCATATCACGATGGACTTCATCGTTAGACTTCCGCGCACCGTTCGAGGCAATGATATGATCTGGGTGATTGTGGATCGGTTGACTAAGAGTGCTCATTTCTTGGCGGTGAGGGGCACAATCACTATGGATCAGTTAGCTCGGTTATATATCAGTGAGATAGTGTCGAGGCACGGCGTTCCGATGTCGATTACGTCCGATAGAGATATGCGGTTTACTTCGAGGTTTTGGCAGAGCTTTCAGCGCGAGCTAGGGACGAGAGTTCAGTTGAGTACAGCGTACAGACCTCAGACAGACGGGCAGACAGAGCGGAGGAATCAGACTCTCGAAGATATGCTCCGAGCTTGTGCGATCGATTTCAGTGGTAGTTGGGACGTTCACTTGCCGTTAGTCGAGTTTGCGTACAACAACAGCTACCATTCCTCCATCAAGATGGCTCCGTTCGAGGCACTGTATGGGCGTAAGTGCCTAACCCCGATGTGTTGGGGCGAGGTCGGCGAGCGACCTATCAGTGGGCCTGAGTTGTTGCAGGAGACGAGTGATAAGGTGGCAATCATTCGTGAGCATATGAGAGTAGCACAGAGCCGGCAAAAGAGTTATGCCGATCGTCGTCTGACTGAGCTTGAGTTCAGTGTTGGAGACCGCGTTATGCTAAAGGTATCGCCATGGAAGGGAGTTATCAGATTCAGACATCGAGGAAAGCTGAGTCCGCGATACATCGGTCCGTTTGAGATCATCGCCAGAGTCCGAGATCAGGCATATAGACTGAGATTGCCTCCCGAGCTGGCCGGAGTCCACGATACGTTTCACGTGAGTCATCTGAGGAAATGTCTGGCCAAGGATGATCAGTTTGTGCCAATATCCGAGATCACCGTAGATAATCATCTGAGGTATGTCGAGCAGCCTGAAGCGATTACCGACCGTAAAGTGAAGAGACTGCGGAATAAAGAGATCGCGCTAGTACTCGTTCAGTGGAGGCATCATAAGGGTACTAGTGCCACCTGGGAGCCCGAGGCCGAGATGAGGAGTCGTTATCCGCAGCTGTTCCCGAGTCCGAGCTAGATTCCGGGACGGAATCTTTTTAAGAGGAGAGGATTTGTAACATCCCGAATTTGAGCCTGGTACGTGGATTTAATTTATTGGCTCATTATTATAATATTATTGCGTTGTTCCAATTAAATTCCGTTTCGTGGATTTAACGTGTCGAAACCGAGTGATACGTGTCTCCGAGTTAATAATTAGTGGATTATTATTATTATTTTTGAGATCGTGGATTTAATTGGGTTAATTTGATATTAATGTTGAAAAAGTGATATCGGGTCCGGGTTAGTGGGTTCGGAACCGGGTAAAGGATAGAGACGTATATATGTGACCTTATCCTTTTTATTGCTCTTATCCAAAGCTAGAGATAAAGTGAGAGTGTGTTTTCTAGTGAGAAGCTTCAGCAGAGAAAATTAGCCCTTTTGCTCCAGAAATTTACTTGGGAAGCTTGGATTCAAGCTGAGAATCTTCATCACCTTGTGTTCTTGAGCTTCCAAAGATAAGAATCCATGACTTGGGTAGCTAATTCTTGAGACATGTATGTGCTATATGTGGGATTTGGTTTCTTTAGTATATGGGGTGTTTATGTATGAGTTTTGTATATTTTCCCTGCTGAAATCGAGTGAGGAGGGTGAAATCCCTCTGGTGCAGCTATGGAGGTCGAAGAGCAAAAGTGAGAGCAGGCGCCTGGTCGCGGCGTGATGCGCAGAGGGGCGCGGCGCGACACGCAGAAGGGCATGGGCGCGGCGCAAGTGCAGGGGCTTAGCGGCGCGAGCCATAGCCTGCAGAAGAAATTCGACTTGAGGCTTATGGGGGAGTCTTCGGCCGTTATTGGTTTGAATTCCTTCGGAATAGTGTCGGGTTGAATTATCTGGGATTTTGGGTCTCGATAGGAATCTTGTAAAAGAGTTCGGGGATCGGTTATCCGTTCGGGAATGTGTTTCGGGTTTAAATTGATTGCGATAATTATGTTTGATTTGAGTTGCGTGGCTATTGAGTTTGTGTTAATATGTGGGATTCGTGACAATTACAGGTTCTAGCCAATCACGTGCCGAGCCGCATTGAGAGTTTCGGGGTTTAATCAAGTTTCGGGTAATCGGTGAGTACTCGAGTTCTTTTCAAACGCATGTGCATTCTTTCGAGTCGTTTATGTGATTGTGATATACATGTGTATGAGACTGTGATAGCGCGCATGTATGAGTTTCTCTACCCTATACGTGCTATATGTGTTTGAATTGCAGGTGTCCGCGATATGGGATCGCGCAGGCTAACTGTCCCTAACCAGTCACGAGATATGAGGCTGTATATATACGGCAGTGATATTGCCAGGTCGCTCCTGTGCCTATTCAGTAGCTAACCGCTGCTGTGTGCGGCCTGTTAGCCGGGGAACGGCGTCCCCTTTTGAGCAGAGATACGTGTTATGCATCGAGTTGCATATGTGTGATGAGATATATGTGTTGTGTATGTTATATGTGCTTACCTGCAGTGTCTAACCCTCGCGTACTCACGAGCTGTCCAGCTTACGTTTTCGAGTCTTCCGTGTCTCAGGCAGCCATACAGTGGGACCGCAGTCGCAGCAGCAACAGCCGAAATAGTTTAGAGGGCGTGGGTACTTGTTGGCCTCTGTTATTAGACTGTGGAACCGTTATCTGTATTTTGTATTCGATCAGTATCATGTTAGCTTCTAGTAGTTAGTGACTATCAGACGATTCAGTATGTATGTGTTGTATCAGCATGTGACTTAATGTATGTCAGCTTATGTGTTAAAGTTTAAATTAATAGTGATTTTCTGTTAACCCTATGACATATGCATTACGAGATGCTTGCGTTATTGCCACCTGTGTATTGTATTGACGTGACATTTGTGTGAGAAATGTGGGTGTTACAGGAAATTGTCTTCTCTGAATTTTGAAAGGTATCTTCTTATTTGAAGGCTTCAAACGAAACCTGGGAATAAATGTTCGCTTGCCGATATTACTCCCAGATATAATCTCAGCTTCTATAACGCAGTCACCCATTGATTTTAGCCTTAAGAATTTTGATCAATGGCTGGAATCAAATACTTGGAATGCATAAATCTTGTAGTTGGTAGGAAACAAAAATATTTGCTGGAACAAACAGTCTACATCTGTTGCTTTTATTTATTTATTTTTGCCAGAAATCATATGAAACAAAGCAGTATAAAAAGGGGCTAAATGTTGCAGATGCTATATTGAAGAATTGTAAGATCATAAAGGTTTTTGAAATGTTTATTATCTAATTCAACTTTTTTTTTTCCCAGTAATCATATGAAACAAAACAGTTAATAATAACAAACCTGTTCATCAATGAGTATCATTTCAACTGCATGTGTTTCGTTGGGATTCTTGAAGACATGAAGCTTCCACAGCCGGATAACACGAACTTTGATAAAAAAAATGAATCATTCATAACATCAAGATCACCAAACAATGTTATTTGGGAATCCATTGACAAATAAGCAGGAAATTAAGAAATAAATATCAAAAGTTTTGATTTTTGGAAAGCATATGAAGTAATCACGTTCTGCCTACAATCATTTATAGGAGTAACGAAGCATACCCATGTAGGAAATTCATCCTGATATGCAGGGATTTAAATTTGAATTGGAATATATTTAAATTTGAAATTGATAGAATTTAAAACTTAACAATCGGGATTATCTTCAAATGCATAAGCTGATAAGGATACAAATCAAAACCCTAGCAACAGGTTCAAATTTCGCATAAGGAGAGGGAGGATAAACCGTCAAATTGATCAACTAATTAAATGGAAATTTTTTTTTTTGAATATGGAGAGGGAGGATAAACCCAGTCAACGTGTTCACCTAATTAAATGGAAGAAAAAAAATTCGAATATGGAGAGGAGGATAAAGGCAGTCAAATTTCGCATATGGAGGAGAGGGAGGATAAAGCGTCAACTTCTTCAACTAATTAAATGGAAAAAAGATAACGCCGGTCAACATTTTCAACTAATTAAATGGAAAAAAATTTTAAATTTTTTTGAAAAAGAATTGCAAAGAACACGTGTCAATTACATGCGAAGCCAAGTGGCACTTTATCTAAGTGACATGTGGCATCTCGTTACTTTTATAATAGAATAGATAGATATAGATTATATGGATAAGATGATCAATTTTTGTTATAAAAATCCTATGTAAACTTGTATTTCTAACAGTTTGAACAACGTTGACATTTCCACATAATTTGTCCCTTAATATTGTTATTAGTCCATAACTAAGTAGTCACGTCACAATATAAGAATACACATTTTTTTTAGTTTATTCTAAAATAAAAATCCTCATAGTTTATTATAACTTATATGATTTTAATTATACCATTAATTAAAAAATCAAAATATATTAGTTTTATAAAACTAATTAATATAAGTGTCATTTATTTATTTAAAAGTTGTACACTTGTACATCATTATGAACTTTTAGAGCTACATGTTTTTTTTAGTAGTCATTTATTTTCGGACGGACAATATATTATATATATTTATTGTTGATGGGACGATGAGAAAATTGCTGCTGTGGCTCCACAGTAATACTATCGGATTTGTTAAATTTTAATCTCAACGATTTAAGATATAGTGTTCATAAGCCTACACATTCATTGAAATTCTAAAATAGATTAATTAAAAAATGTGCTTTGATATTTGAAATTTTGACATATCAACTTTCAAGTTCAACGAGGCGGTGGCACCCGCGCTCTGCTGCGGGAAGATGAAGTCGGTGATTTTCATATAGTGTAAGAGAACCTTGCATTTAGTATAGTGTTTTACAGAAAGAAAAAATGTCCATGAACAATATGCAGCCAAAAGGATTAAGACAAAAAAAACATGTGAAAACATTGCATTTAGTATAGTGTTTTACAGAAAAGACTGCCCATGAAGAATATGCAACCAAAAGGAAGATGCATTTGGTTAGTTGAAATGATTAAATATGTACAATAAGCTAGCAAAAGATGTTTCCATGTTGTTGCTGAGAGTGATAGATGACTGGGCAGCAAAATAGCATTAGTAAAAGAGCCTGTAATGATTTGTAAAATGGATATTAGATCATCAGATTGGGAAAACATTACAATGCAAGGGAGCTGTTATCAAACCTATATTTTATGGCATGGATCAAAAAACGTTTTCTTGTTAGTTTCACATCCTGAACACTGATCACAAAAAAGAATGCCAGTTGAAGTGACATAATATATATAGTAAGCTGGGAAAATGAAAAAAAAAGGTGTGGAAAGGAAAAAAAAAAGCTGACAATGCAAAGCATTTCTTATTATACCTATGTTTTATGGCATGAGTTGTTTCTCAAAAGAACATTTCTTGTTACTTCCAGAACCTGAACACAGAGGAAAAATTAAGAATCAAGTGAATCAGGTGTCTTAATTAATTGTGATTGTTGGAGGAAAACCTAGTGCATGCAGGGAGGTTTATGGTGGAGATGATTCACGGGATCTTTTTAAATGGCGTATGTGGGAATCTGGCGTGAGAGGAGATAGTGATGAGGTAGGAGCGAAAGTTTCTTTGAAGACATTATCTACTATAAAGTCGATAAGTCTTGGTTTGGAAGATTTGCTGAATCGTAGCAGGAAGATTCTGGTATCTCCTCGAAGTGTGATTAAAGGCGAAGGCAAAATATGTGGATCTGTTTATCCCAAGTCAGTGACTAATGTAATGAAATCAGCGTCGACAAACATTCTACCAGCAGCATCAAAGAAGGTTGTTTTAGCTTCTGCCGTATGGTCTTTTATGTTTTCACTCAAGCAATACCTATTGATATGAATGTTAAAAATGTATGAACAAATGGTATAAAGCAGAGGTTATATAAAAAGAGGCTACTAACAGATGTCTCGGTCGAATTTCATGATCGTGATCCTCGCACGCGACGATAGTTCCTCTTGGTAGAACTTTCTTATAGCATTGGTCACATGATATATAAAACCATGGTCTGTTATTGTTGAAATCAGTTATAGCTCCTTTGCATGTGAATTGAACACCCTGTATATATAAGAAAAGTGGAAATAAGACGTGATTAATGTGGAAAACCACAAATTACTAAAAGAAATAATAGATATTGCAGATAAATCTCATCTATAATTAGTTTTATTTGCTACTTAAGTTAGTTATCTAGTGCCTATAATTGTGATGTATGCTTGTATATATTCTGGATGTTTATTCAATAATAATCACAGGGACCATTTATCCCATCCGCACATGGTATCCGCCTAAATACAGATCCCTAAAACCCTGACCATCCACACCATTTTTTCTCCTCTCCTCATTTTTCACCTCATGACGCCTTCTTCATCTGAGAATTCTTTCTCCTTAAACACTCTTATTCATATGCTCACCATTAAACTCACCTCATCCAATTACCTCCTCTGGCGAAATCAAATTATCCCACTTATTCTTCATCAAAAGTGGACGAGTCATGTTGATGGTTCCTCTATTGCACCGTCATCCACCATAACAGTCAACGGAAAAAAAAGTCCCAACCCAGCCTATGATGCTTGGGTCGAACATTATCAAAGGTTCTTTTAATTCTTCAATCCTCCCTATCTGAAGAATCCATGTCTGAAGTCTTGGGTTGTCAGGATCTAAAACTAAATAACCAAGACTAACTGATTTGAATTTATCAGAGTATAAATCAATAATCTTGCTTTGAATCAAAGTTTAATTAAGAAGTTTGCGGAATAACACTTAGCTATTTTAACAAAAACTTTCAGAACCAATAATAAATAAACACAAGAAGTAATCAAGAAGTAATCAAGAAGTAATCAAGACTGTTTGTATTGCTGAATTCAATGATTACAATCACCTCTAATCTGTTTGATTAGACGAAGAACACAGACTGTTCTTAGGGTTTTACAACCTTAGAGGCTTATGAAAACTTAATCAACAAAAGCAATTACAGACTCGAATATGCAGAAACTCCTATACAGTAGAAAGACCTATTCTATGTATTTATATTGCTTCTTGATATGTTTCCTTGAAGAACTATGACTTCTCTGATAGTAGATATGCTGGAATCTTCGTGTATATATCTTTTCCTGAAAATCAGCACTTTCTGTTTATGAAACTGTTGAGCAGCTTGAATCACTTGACAGCATGAACAGAGCAGCTCGAGTTTATTTACTCTGGCAGCTTGAACTTTTACACTAGCAGCTCGAGTTTCTTCAACTAGCAGCATGAACTTTGGATTTACATATAAACTCTACTAACAGTTTGAGAAGTCAAACTAACAGCTTGAATCTACTTAAACTATTTCCCAACAATCTCCCCCTAACTTAAATTCTTTACACAAGACTTTAAGTTCTATACAAAAATGGAAATGAATAAGTAAACTGTTATTTACAAACCAAAGCTTTCAAAAACTTACAACTGTGCAAGTTTCTGATCTACAGCTTTCAAACATTCTTTCTTCATCTCATCTCTATCACAAGATACCCTAACAGATTTTATTTGAAGTAGCATATCTTTTGGTAAATCATAAAATTCGAGATTGAAGAATATACCAGATCCATCTGAGAATTTGATTCTGTATGTCCTTGATTTGACAAACAGATCAACTTGCTTGACCTTTTTCCCTTTCTTCACAGCATCCTCTATATCTTTCCCTGCAGATTCAGGGTCAACAATTGTTTTTAGATCTTTAATTACTTGCTTCACTGAGATTGATGCTAAAAAGAAATCCTTTTCTTATAATCACAATACTGCTCTTCTGTCTTCTGAAAAATCTAATAACTGTGATTCTTTTTCAGGTGGTGATGGCAACTCTACTGAAGCTCACTATGAGGCTTTTGTTGCCAATGATGGACTATTTGCTCTAAATGCTGAAGACTTAGAACAAATTCATCCAGATGATCTTGAAGAGACGGATTTAAAGTGGCAACATGCAATGCTGACCATGAGGGCCAAAAGGTTTCTTAAAATAACTGGAAGGACCAACTTTCAAGCCAGAACAGAAGCAAACCAGCTTTTGATAAATCAAAAGTTGAGTGCTATAAATGTCATAAGCTTGGTCACTTTGCCAGAGAATGTAGATCTCAAGGTCAACAGTCATCAAGGACTTCACAGCCCAATCAGACATCATCATCAACAGCACTTGTCTCCCAAGAAGACAATGTGTTTGACTGGACTGATCAGACAGAGGAAGAGTATCAAAATCAAGCTCTAATGGCAGAAACATCGAATGTCTCCTCCACTGAACTACCATCTGAGGTAAATTCTAAACTCTGCTCTCAATCGTGCAAAAATATGGTTAAAAAGTACAGAGATCATAATGAGAGCATGTGCAAAACTCTAGCTAAGATGGAAGAAAGGAGATATGAATACATGCAAGCCATAGAAGATCTTGAAAAACAGATCAATGATTATAAGGATAATGAGATTCAAATGGGATATGATAGAACATATCATGAGTGGGAGAAAAAGGAGCTAAATAAGAAAATAGAATCTCTGAATAAAAAGGTAGAAGAGACTGAACAAAAGGTGCTAGAGGCTAATAAGAAACTAGAATCTGTTAACATAGATCTAGGTAACTTTAAGTTGGCAAATCAAAAGCTGGAACACCTAATGGAAGTCCAATTTAAAGATAGGGTAAAATCTCAGGTTAATCCCAAAGAAGGCATAGGATACAGGGCTACTCCACCTCCATACAACAACAAGTACATTCATCCAATGAGTGAAGTTGCTGATAGACTTGTCAATGAACCACTAGATGAGTCTATGACTATTGTAGATCCTATCCTTGATAACAGTCCTGAATCAAAAGAAGATCATATTCAAAAGAGAGACTGTAAGTGTATAGCAGTTGAGAAAGACCACAAACCAATGAGTGCACCCATAGAGATCCAAGCCCCCAGTAAGAAAGGAAAAGAGAAGATGAGTGTATGCAATGCTGATCCACAAGTTTCTGTACATTCTAACTGTAACACTGCATCTTCCTCAAAAGGAAATAAAAGAGGTAAAATTGTTCCTGTCTGCACATGCCAAAAGCATGGTGTTCAAAAGGTTTCCCAAACAACAGCAGGTAAGAGGAAATCAGAGAAACAAGAACCAAAAATTGACAGAAAAATCTGGTTCTCCAATTCAAATAGTCAAAAGGTGCTTTCACTGTGGCAGGAAGAATCACTTGGCCAAGGATTGTTTTTATAAACCAGCTGTTGCAAAACAGACTGTGAATCAAACAAAATCAAATCCTACTCAGGCAAAATATTCAAAGGTCAAACCTTCTGCTACATAAGTTCCAAAGAAAACAGTTGATCACAGGCTTTCAAAAGTTAATAAAAAACAGTCCACACATCAAAAACAAGTTTTGGCAAAGCCTAAATTACGTTTTAAACAAATATGGTGTGTCAAGGACAAATCTTCAGATCAAACTGCTAATGCAAAAGATCAGACTGCTGAGTCAAAATCTGAAGCTGTTAGTGCAAAAACTGAAGCTGTTAGCACTAAAAACACAGATCAAGCTGCTAAGCATCAATCTGGAACTGCTAGTGAATCATCTGAGGCTGTTAGAAGAAAAGATGATCAAAATAACTGGATACCTCATATACTCACTAAATACTCTCCAAAAACTCCATCAGTAGATCTCACAAAATATAAAAAGTCAAAAACAGTGTTTAGTTATGTCAATATACAAGGCCAACCCAAAACCAATTTGGTTTCGGTTTACTCCACTACTGACTAAGCTTCTACTTGTGCAGGGCAACCACAGGTCTTCTCATAAAACAAGATGGCATTTGGACAGTGGATGCTCTAGGCACATGACAGGCAATTCTGAGTGCTTGTCAAATTTCAAAGGCTTTGATGGAGGATTTGTTGCATTTGGAGGCAACTCAAAAGGAGGTAAGGTTACAGGTAAAGGCACTGTTAATGCAGGCAACATGAAATTCCATGATGTTTTGTATGTTGAACAGCTTAAGTACAATTTATTAAGTGTCTCTCAAATCTGTGACAAACAAAACATTGTTCTGTTTACAGATTCTGAGTGCATTGTCCTTTCAAAAGATTTCAAAATTCCTGAAAATCTTGTTTTACTAAGAACACCAAGAAAGGACAATGTTTACTGTCTGGACACAGATCTTTTATCTAAATCAAATACTTTAAGCTGTTTGATATCCAAAGCATCATCCAATAAGTCTGCTCTTTGGCATAGAAGGATGTGTCACATGAACTTCAAGTCCATGAATGTTTTAGTCAAAAAGAATCTGGTAAGAGGATTACCACAAAAGGAGTTCATCTGTGATGATCATTGTGTAGCATGTCTTAAAGGCAAGCAACACAAAACTTCTCATAAGGCCAAAGAAGTAAATTCAATCTCATCTGTTCTTCAGCTGCTTCATATGGATCTATTTGGTCCAACATCTGTTTTGAGTTTGAATAAAAGGGCTTGTTTTAAAGTAACAAATCCCAGCCCAAAGCTACTACATTCAAGTACCAATAGCTTCTAAAGTCTCCGAGATATAAATTGAATTGCTTAGGAGGAAGGTCCAGCTACACCTTTGCCTTTTCCTGAAAACATTATGAGTCAACTGTAAGCTAATGCTTAGTGAGATAAAAGATTATGCATTCAACAAATATTTCTTTACAAGAATTGCGTAAACATGGGCAGTGTAAGCCCCAATGTATGTGTGTACAGGCCGTGTAAGCCTCGTAGTATGTGAAAAACCATGAAGTGCAAGCATGGGGTTGGTAGTTCAAATGCTGATCGGGGATGTGCCGAACCTGACCAGGATAACGAGTGGGATGATCAGTCCCCGACAGTGTTGTCAGCCCCAGTCCAGGTTGCATTAGATTGTGCAGTAATGATCATGCAGTGCATGCATGATGTAAATAGATGCACTTTCAAATGAACGCTGGCTACATGTGTGTTACATGTCAAGTACGAGTGTGCATCATAACAACAAATCAATCAAGAGTGCCAATTGATGTAATGAACAATGTTAACATGCCATTGAATATGTAAACGTGTGAATGAAAAGAAAATAAATGTTAGAATGATAATCTATTACTCACAGTGATTGGTATAGTGTATCGTGTCTCTGAATCAATGTGTGTTAGACAACACCACAATGATTTGTAAAGTAAGTTTAATAGTGAATTAATGTCAGTAATTGCTTAAAACTTAAATCCTGAAAATTAAGTGTAATTGGATCAGATTTCCGACCATATCCGAATTCGGATGGTCCGAAGTACTGATGGTCCGAATTAGGGTTGAAGTCCGAATTGGGTGTGGTCCGAAATAGGGTGTGGTCCGATATGAGCATTGATTCGAAATGCGCATTGATCCGAAATGGGCGAGGTTCGAATTGGGATGGGTCCGGATGACTATTGGTTCGAACTGGGTCATTGGTCCGAAATCACAGTTGGTCCGAATTGGGGTGGATCCGAATTCGGATGGATCCGGACCGAGTTCATACTTAGTAAAATTTTCCACATTTTCCAGAATTTATATTTGGACCATTTTTGCATGTTTCAGTAACTAAAATTGTAAATATGAACTTAAATACACTATTTCAATTTACAACATGTCATAATGTACAACATAACTCATTTGTGTCCATTTTTCTATAATTCTCGAAGAACACACACACTAAAACACACACTAATTCCAAAAATCATACTTAGAGTGTGAATCTGATTCTGAAATCTGGTATATTACAACATACATGCTCGATTTTGACAATACAACAATAATATCCAACATGCATTAATATCTGAAATCAAAAACCTTTGATTCGGTTTTCACAAGAACCGAACCAAAAATCACCAAAATTGCAAGTTTTGAGTGAATCTTACCTCAAATCGTTTGTTGTGTTGCTTATAGTTCCTTCCAAATCACTTGTTTCCAGATTTTTGCACCTTAATTTGATGGTTTCCTAGTGTTCTTGAATTGAATCCGAGAGTGAGAGTAGAGAGAGAGAGAGTACGGCGAAGAGAGAGAGAGAGTGGGTTTTGAAAATGAAAGGCTTTTCCCTTCTTTTATTTCTATTTTGACTCATTTGCATAATACACCCCCCAACTTCGTACTTTCTCACTTAACTGATATTAGTATCAAAAGTAGCTTAAATTGATATAATATTTCATTAATACAATAACTAAGTCCAAATAAATTGTAAATTACAATTAATTAAATTTTGGGATGTTATAGCATGGGCTCCACCACGCCTATACTTCGTCCGCGAAGTCATGCTGCGCTAAACAGACTTAGGTACTTAGTCTTCATGTCTTCTTTCGATTCCCAAGTATGATTAGCCTCCCGATGATGCTTCCACTTGACCAGCACCATCTTGATCTCTTTGTTCCGTAGTTTCTTGACTTTTGTTTCCAAAATGCACTCCGGCTCATCAATGAACCTTAGCCGTTCGTCAACCTTAATGTCCGAGTGATCAGTCCATGGTTCCCTTTCGGGCACCAGACTATTTCTTAAATATCCAACATGAAAGACCGGGTGAACACCTGACAATTCCTCCGGCAAGTCCAAATGATAGGACTGGTTCCCAACTCTTTCTAGTATCCGGGAGGGTCCTATAAACCGAGGAGATAGCTTTCCTCGCTTAACAAATCTGGTAACACCTTTCATTGGGGACACCTTCAAGTATACCCAATCATCCTTTTGAAATTCTATCGCTTTGAGACGGCGATCGTGATAGTTCTTTTTCCGATCTTGTGCCGTTTTCATGTACTGTCGAATAAGCTGTATCTTTTCATTAGTCTCTTGCAATAAGGCGGGACCAGCTATTGGAGTTTCTCCTGTTTCCCTCCAACAGGTTGGAGTCCTACATTTTCTTCCGTACAAGAACTCGGATGGTGCCATTTTGATTGTGGAATGGTAACTGTTGTTGTAGGAGAATTCAACCAATGGGAGGTGATCGTCCCAGTTACCATCCAAATCCATGACACAGGCTCTGAGCATGTCTTCTAGAGTTAGAATTGTTCTTTCACTTTGCCCATCAGATTGAGGTCTGTAAGCAGTACTCATTGCGATACGAGTACCAAGACCGTTTTGCAAAGCAGCCCAGAAGTTAGAAGTGAATCTACTATCTCGATCAGAGACAATAGACTTAGGCACACCATGCCTAATGACGATTTCATTCATATAGATCTGAGCTAGACGGTCCAGTGAGTAGGTTTCTCGGATTGGAATGAAGTGAGCAGATTTTGTCAGATGGTCTATGATGACCCAAATGGCATCATGTTGACGACGAGTCTTGGGCAGCTTTGTTACAAAATCCATAGTAATATGGTCCCACTTCCATTCTAGGATAGGAAGAGGTTGCATACTACCATAGGGCTGTTGGTGTTCTGCTTTGAACAATCTGCAAGTTCTACACTTCTCAACGAATTGACCAACGTCTCTATTCAACCCTGGCCACCAGAAATCGGCTTTCAGGTCGTTGTACATTTTTATGCTTCCAGGGTGAATTGAGAATTTGGATTGGTGAGATTCTTCAAGAATTACATCTCGCATACCACCAGACTTAGGAACCCAAATTCTGCCGTAAACACCCTTCAGTCCGGTTCCATCATCTTGCATTAAAGGTATTTGAATTCTGACATCTTCATTCTTTACATTCTCCTCCTTTAGGGCCTGCAATTGAGCAGCTCTTACATCAACTACGATGGTTGACGTTAAAATTGTAGAAGTCAAGGCATAACCGTATGCCTTGAAGTATGCTTTCCTACTTAGGGCATCAGCCACTACGTTGGCTTTCCCTGGATGGTAAAGAATTTCGCAGTCGTAGTCTTTGATCAACTCCATTGACCTTCTTTGCCTCATATTCAAGTCCTTCTGACTGAATATATACTTCAAACTTTTGTGGTCGGTGTAGAGCTGACACTTGGTTCCATACAAGTAATGCCTCCATAGTTTGAGAGCGAAAGTCACAGCAGTTAGCTCTAGATCATAAGTAGAGTAATCCTTCTTATGTGGTTTGAGCTGTCTGGAAGTGTATGCTATGACATTTCCTCTTTGCATCATAACCCAAACCCATGCCTGATGCATCTGTGTATACAACAAAGTCCTCGTTCCCTTCAGGCAGGGCTAATACTGGTGCTTCACTTAGCAGACTCTTCAGGATATCAAAGGCAGCTTGCTGTTCTTCTTTCCAAAAGAAGGTTGCATTCTTGCGAGTCAACTTGGTAAGCGGAACAACGATCTTGGAGAAGTCTTTGATGAATCGGCGGTAATAACCATCCAATCCCAGAAAGCTACGAATTTCGGAGGCGTTGCGAGGTGATTCCCAGTTCTGGATAGCTTCGATCTTTGTAGGATCAACAGCAATCCCAGCACCAGATATCACGTGCCCCAAGAATTGGATCTGAATTGGATATTGAGTAAGTACAAGTTAACAACGAGTTTATGATTGAGTATAAGGATCATGAAATTTGTTTCGAATGTTGAGACGTACCTGCCTCAACCAGAATTCACATTTCGAGAATTTGGCATAAAGTCGCTCTTTGAGCAGCAACTCTAACAATTCTCTCAGATGTGCAGCATGATCCTATTTGGTCTTCGAATAAATGAGAATGTCATCGATGAACACGATGACAGATTTGTCAAGCATTGACCGGCAGACTTTGTTCATGAGATCCATGAAAGCAGCCGACGCATTTGTAAGACCGAATGGCATTACCAGAAACTCGTAGTGTCCGTAACGAGTTCTGAAAGCCGTCTTCGGAATGTCATCTGGGTGTAATTTGAGTTGATGATAACCCGAACGAAGATCAATCTTCGAGAAGTAGCTTGCGCCTTGTAACTGGTCGAAGAGATCATCAATCCGGGGCAATGGATACTTGTTTTTTATTGTGACTTTATTGAGTTCTCTGTAGTCGATGCACATTCGCAATGTTCCATCTTTCTTCTTGACAAACAACACAGGAGCGCCCCATGGAGAAGAACTTGGGCGTATGAAACCCTTATCGAGCAACTCTTGTAATTGTTTCATCATTTCCTGCATTTCAGTAGGGGCTAATCGATACGGAGCCTTTGCTATTAGAGCAGCTCCGGGAATGAGATCAATGCGGAATTCCACTTGACGATCAGGTGGCAATCCCGAGATATCTTCTGGAAAGACATATGGAAACTCAGAAACAACAGGAACGGTGGAAGGAGATTGAACTTCAGCCTTAGCATCGACAGCGTAGGCTAAATATGCAGAACAACCCTGGGTTAAACTTTATCATTTGAATACAAGTACGTTATTTTTTATGCTCTATATTCTCTTTAGATTGGTTATTTATTTTATAGTATATAATGTTATATAAGTTTTATAATAAGTTATGTTATATTTGTTTTCAGTGAATATTTTGATTTCCACGGAGTTTACCAATATCAAGTTCGAACCAGTGATTCCGGAAGCACGTCAAATTAATCTTCTGTTGGGATGAAAAATTTGCATTGACTATTAAACATTAATTACTTCTATTATGTTTTTTGGAATGTGTTGTATTGACTTTTAATGATGATCGTTTTATGACTTCTTTCTTTTTATTTATTATGTCTTGTTGGCATTTGATAACGTATGCTTTCTATTTATTTACTATGTATGTTTTGTTAATATTTGGTGATGACAATGGAGAATATATATAAATTTTGAATATTATATATTAACAATAATTGTAATTATTACAATATCTCTATCCCCTCCCCATTCCCGGTTTTCTAAATTCAGGGCTTCCCCATTCCCGATCAACTCAACGATTCCCCGACCAAAACACGTTTGAATTTGGGTATCCGTATTCGGTATTGAACTTTTTTGCCATGCCTACGATAGGAGAGTGTATGAGACAGAGACAAAAGGCAAAAGAGAAACTAAAAGCAACGGAGAGTAAGCAGTAATCTAAAAACTATAAAGCAGACATGTTAATCTCTTAAGGGGATGCCTAGGCGTAGGTCGTGCTAATTCTGCTTGTATTTTCTAATTTTCTTTTAGTGAAGCGAATAGATGTATTGTATAACATATCAATCATCAAGTATAGTAGCTAGCAACTAAATTAAATGTCCCAACCTAAATCTTAATATCCAAGACTATTGACAATACAAAACAATGTCTGCCTCAAGTGCCCCTGCCCTAACCAGTTTATACTAGAATAATAGATAAGCACATAAAAAGATTGTTTCCATCAATACCAAATTAATCTAATTCAGAGCCTTAATCCCAATTCCTACACACCAAATATTGAATTAAAAAGATAAAACTCCTACACTACTTAGGCACCCCGTGTTCTTTTAAAAACAGAACGTGGGTAGCACAGATCTTAGCCAAATAAAAGTGTTGAGTAACAGCATACGAAATGTAAACTCGGAAAATAGATTTGCACAAAAGAACACGAATGTATGTGGTCCAAGAATGACGTAAAACCACAGACACACTAGCGAGCCTTTTTATTGATTTTTTTGTTAGGGCTTACAATATGGTGAAATCTGGACCTAAAAATACCTTAAGGGTCCCCGCCGACGCACTCAGGTGCCCTCAGAGGCTCGGACTCCCGTATCGTGGCAGTGAATATTATTATGCATCATGTGTGCACAGTGACAGGAGCTGCAATAGGCCATCCTCCCATATTTAGTTTGCTTAATGATCATTGAATACATCAAAGCTGAAGAAATCCAAAGGGAGTGGCACAGTAATGATTATTAGACTCCATGTAACCATGTGCAATGTAACAAATTCGAATCACTTCCCATGCCCCCTTAGGACACTGAATTTCAAAAAGAACTAGAAAAGAATCTGCACCAATGAATAAAAACCATCATAAGAACTTCCAAGAATGACAAAAAGGCAGTTAATTATACAGGTCAATTAAAAAACATCATCCAAAAAATTTGAATATTTAGTTTAAAATAACAAAAATAATTCTATAACGTCAAATAACATAAATTATTTTTTGCATAAAACTTGCAGTTAATTAAAACAATTTTAAAAAGTTACAGTTGCTTCTTTATGATATTTCAGCTTTTGAAATCAATTCTATAACGTAAAACACACGCACATCATATTATATATACATACATACATACTTACATACATACATACTTACATACATACATACATATGTGTGTGTGTGTGTATATATGTGTGCTGTTTATGAAATTAAACACGCACATATACTTCAACTACTGCTGCCTTTTTCACATAATCACACTGCACACCTATTAAGTTGTTCCTGCTCTTTTTTTTAATCACTAAACACCCCACACACTTGGATTTATTTTGTTGTTTGTAGCAGCACAAATATAGTCTAAGGGTACTACGGTAGATATAGCAGCAAAAATACCATCAATAATTCATAATCTAACAGATCACAAAAAAAAAACATAATCTAACAGATCCACATGATCAGAATAAGATCAATAGAAAACATAATCAGAATAAGATCCATAGAAATCATAATCTAAACAAGATCCACAAGATCAGAACGCTTTCGGCGTTTCTTGTGATGGAGGTTCCAACAGAGAACAAATCAGACATACGTACCTTTCTACTTGCGATGGAGGTTCCAATAAAGGAAGAGTTGGGAGATGCGGGCGTTGATGGGAGGCGGCGCAGATGGGAGGCGGCGCAAGGAGTTGGGAGATGCAGGGATTTGGGCCGCTGTTGCTAGGGAGAGTGTCGACAGGAGAGACGTTTGGGCGGCGCAGATGGTGACGACGGGAGAAGGCGCAGATGGTGATGACGAGAGAGGTTTGGGCGGCGCAAGGGTTTGGGCAGAGAAGAAGATGACCGGAGAAGAAGATGACCGGAGAAGGAGATTGTCGACGGCGCAGATTGGGCGGCTAGGGTTTGTAGACGATGGGGTTTTGCAAATTAGAGGCGTGATTTGGGGAAGCTGTCATATTTGAAGGGTCTTGCAAATTAGATGGATGGATGGTTTTGCAAATTAGAGGTGTTAGCAAATTAGAGGGATGGAAGCTGTCATATTTAGACAATTGTTATATTAACTAGATTAATACTCATGTATTACATGGATTGATGGAAAATATTAAATTTTAGTTTGAATTATTTTATGTAACAAAAATAATAAGTTTCAACAATAAAGTTTAAATTGAACCAATTAAATGATATAAGAATGTTACTTAAATTAAAGTTAAAATTTATTTTTTGAAAAAGAGCGGGAAAATGAAAAAATGGGCTATTAGACTGTTGACACGTGACAGAAATTGTTCTCAATTATTATAATATATGGATATAGATTACTAATTTAATACTCATGTATTACATGGGTTACATGAGTTGATTTAGAAAATACATAAATTTTTTATAGTTTAATAAATTATTATACAATTTATATATAATTAAAATAAAAAAATTGTAAGCTATAAAATTTAAAAAAGAAAAAATAAATAAACTTTACATGTAATCTATTAATTGTATATATATAAATTATTATTTTCAATATTTAATCGTGTGAAAAATTAAAAAAGATATATAGTCATTATTTTACAGTGTGTATTGATGTCTGGTGGCAATGATACTATGGGTAAAGTCGCTCAAGTAAATGTAAATATACAAAAAGGTATGTACATTAAATATAATGAAAGAAATGTATATTTTATTTTATTGGTATGTAGTTTAATTGTTTAAGTACATGATGTATATTTTCTAAAAATTACAGAAAATCGTTGAAAGAGAAATAAAGAGTATTATGAACGACAGAAGTTAAGAAAAAATGTTAATGGTGATGTATCCCAAGTTGATATAGAGAAAGGTATGTGAAATACATAAAAATGAGTATCATATTTTTTTACTGTATTTATTATAATCATAAAACGAGTTATCGGTTACCTAATATTATTTCAGAAAAGCAAAAAGAATACAATCGGCAATATTATGCACGGCAAAAAGAGAAGATCAAGGAAAGAAAAAAATCTAATGCTGAAGGAAGTAGTAAATCTACGTCAATGATGACAAATATAACGATGACAGAATCAACTGAAATGGATACGGAGACACCACAAAGGGTACCATTAGGAATATTACGACAGCAAGATATAAATATTTCTCCATATTTTGCAGAGAATAGTCAAACTAGGGCAATGATTTTCGATGTGGAAAAAACACCACATTCGCTTGATGCGGTAACTGGAAACAAAGAAAATGTTACTTCGTATCAAACACAAGTTTTTTAAAAACAAGGTAGACATTATCAGCGAACATCAGATGAAAGTACCAGAAAGGACACTGGATCGTTGAACAACTCAAGCAGAGAAGGAATAAGCCAAATCTGTTCAGCGTTGACACATGAAAATCTCAATGGTAAAAATCACACAATTTATATAGTTTTTTGTTATATTAAATATCATATTAAGTCCTTATTATCATTTAGGACTTGGTTAAACACATCCGTTTTCATCATCCATGAAACAACGCAAACTTGCATTTTTGCGCGTATTTTGCCATCACAAGCTCGGTGAGTCTTCATAGCCCCTATTTTCACTATCTATTGGGGTGGAAATACATGCAATGTTTTCATATGGACATCAAAACTGTTTATTTCTTATATATATTACATGTTTGGATCCATCAGCCCTCAAATCATGAACCGTTAATTGCATTTATTTGCAAGCGCGAATATATTGTGGATAGATCTATTGGGAGTCATGTCCCCCATTCGGGTTAGTTCGGGTCGGCTAACAGCGAGTGCATGTATATTCAACACACAGTATTACGTATGGGAATAATGCACAGGGCAAACTCATCTTTAATTAAGCTTCGGTTGCATGATGGTTTATGTAATACATACACGGAATTTATGATTTTATAAATTCAACTCATCTGATAATGTCCATACAACTAGTCTTTTCGCGTAAACCTATGAGCTCACCAACAATTTGTTGACGTATTTTAGCATGTATTTTCAGGTGTTTGAGACATGCACATTTATCGGAAGTATTCCAAGGCTTCCGTACATTTTGGAGTCGCATCGTTTTCAAACTCGGAGATTCATTTGCATTTTTCCTGATTTTGTGTATCTATATCTTGGTATTTTAAGAACTACTTACGCTGATGACAATAACACATATATGGACCCTGATGACAATAACATGTCGAACAATATGGTTATTATTCTCTTTGACTCAGAGGATGAATTCTCACCCATGGAACATAGAAGCCAAGGTGACACTGAGGTATCCTTTGGATAGGGAACCCACCCAGACTAAATTAATGACGATGTAATGGACTCGTCAAAGCACAAGGAGGGCAATTGTGGCCCTGCAACACAAATTGCTCCACCATCACCACCACATATGCCACCCTACACCCTATTCAGAAGCCATCCCAATGGACCATTAAGGAAGTTCACCCCTAAGAAAAGGGTACGACTAGCACAACGGGAGTCTATCCTGGTACCTACTCATCAGCTAAGCTCGCAACTGTAACGATAGGCGAACGTAAGACAGTGGGGATGGATGCCTCACACTCTCCAAGAGTGGAGAAACGAGGAAGGGATCCAAAACCAGTTTGAAGTCGGAACACCATCTTCCTCTCAAGTGCCGACACTTACCCAGAAACCTATGTAACAAACAATGCCCCTATTAGTGGCAAGGGCCGCCAGAAACGACCTCCAATTTCAACAAAATCCACCAAGAGGTCGGTGAGATCTTTGCAAGGATTAAGCAGGAGGCAATACAAACCCTCAATATACCTTGGGACAACCAGAATACCCAAGCGATTCAACAAGACGGAATAGACAAATTGTGACAGCGTCTAGCAGAGCGCAAAGCCCGTAATATAACCCAACGACTTAACGCTCTGGAGTACGAGGAAACCCCAGAGGCATCTCATACTTAGTACCCTTCTACCATTTTATAGTATTTATCTAGGCTATACTATCTGATATATCTTAGGGTAAATAAGGCTTAAGAATTTATCAGAAAATTCTGACCATATCATATACAAAAATTAAGTATCAAGAACTTTTATGAGGAATTAAGTTTTAACTACAACTCTGCGTAGGAGAAGATAAAGCTGTGACTATCTGCCTAAGAAATTTCAAACCCGTAGACTTATCCTCTTACCCCATTAGATACCACTTATGCAATTCTACTATTTGATACTGGTGCTGATAGGAGCTTTATATCCACTAAGTTCACTAAGCAGATAAATTCCATTAAGGGCTACTTATGCTATTGAGGTTGATGACAGTGAGACGCTTAAGACAAATAATATAAGTCGAGGATGCTCCTTAGATTTAGTAGGCCGACTCTTTGAAACAGACTTGATACCCATCAAACTGGGAAGTGTTTACGTGGTCATAGGCATGGATTGGCTATCGAAAATCGTGTGGAAATAGTATGCAACAAGAACACAGTTCATATACCTTTAGCCAATAAGAAGGTCCTTACAGTCCAAGGCAAAGCAAGAAATACCAAAGTAAGCATCATCTCTAGCATTAGGACCCTAAAGTGTTGATAGAGAGGGAGCCAAAGGGAAAGTAGCTCGAAAATATTCTTATTATTTACGGTTACCCTAAAGTTTTTCCAGAACACTTACCTGAACTTCCAACATCGAGGCAAGTCAAATTCAAAAATCGGCCTACTATCAGGTGCGGTACCAGTGGCTCGAGCACCATGCCGATTAGCCCCATCAATAGTGTAAGAATCGTCCAACCAACTGTAGGAGCTCTTAGATAAAAGGTTTATCAAACCGAGTTCCTCGCTTTGGAGGAGCTCCAGTTTTGTTCATAAAGGAGAAGGATGGAACTTTCGGGATGTGCATCAATTACCGAGAGTTAAATAAGCTAAAAGAACCAATACCCACTTCCAAGGATCGATGACTTGTTTGACCAAACCCCAAGAATTAAGCTTCTATTCGAAGATTGACCTAAGGTCTGGTTATCATCAGGTTAGAGTTCGCAAGAAAGATATTCCAAGACAGCCTTCAGATTTTGTTTCGGTCATCAAAAATTCTTATTAATGCCGTTTGGATTAACCAGTGCCCCAACGGTACTCATGGACCTCATAAATCGGTGTGCAAACGTTATCTAGACAAATTCGTGATTGTATTCATGAATGACATCTTAATCTACTCACGAAACAAGGAGGAACACGAGCAAACATTTAAGACTGATTCTAGAGTTGTTGAAGAAAGAACAACTATATGCCAAGCTTTCTAAGTTTGACTTTTGGCTAAGATAGGTGAAATTTCTCGATCACGTGATCAATAGTAAAAGGATCCATGTCGACCCCACAAAGATCGAGGCTATCAGGAATTGGTCAACTCTTAGAACCCCCATAGAGATACGACAGTCCTTAAGACTTGCCACTTATTATAGGCAATTATCAAAAATTTCTCAAAGATCACCGGAGCTCTAACAGAACTGACCCGAAAAGACATTAAGTATGATTGGGGCGAGGATCAGGAGACATCATATCAGTTATTAAAGCACAAACTGTGCAGTGTGCTTATTTTATCCAAGAGAAGCAAGAAATTTGTAGATTACTGTGACGCTTCACACAATGGGTTGATATAGAAAGATAGGGTCATAGCTTATGCTTTATGAAAACTTAAGGTTCACTAGGTGATTTACACAACGAATGATATGGATCTTGAAGCAGTAGTCTTTATCCTTGGAGACATTAGTTGTACGGTATGAAGTGTATTGTATTCACAGACCATAAGAGCCTCCAACACATCTTGAACCAGAAAGAGTCGAATACGAAGTAGTACTGTTGGATGGAACTAATAAGTAATTGCAACCGTGAAAATTCGTTATCACCTGAGGAAAACTAATGAGCTAAGCCGTTAAGAGTACAAGTGGATAAATAGTTTAGGATTAGGGCTTATAAAAATCGATATTTCATGAATAGAATCCGATTACTCTGTTTGGTGGAATAAGAAAGCTGGCTATGGATGAAGGACACAAATTAAGATATGTCGTTCACCCTGGATCCGATAAAATGTATCATGACCTTAAGGAGCTATACGGGTGGCCTATCATGAAGAATGACATTGCCACATCTGTCAGAAAATTCCTAACATGCTCCAAAGTTAAGATAAAACATAAGAAACCATTTGAGTAATAGTCGACCGCCTAACAAAATCAGCGCAATCAAGGAGAACAACAGGATGAATAAGCTAGTCCAAACATACCTCAATGAAGTCATCTCCGGACACCGAGTGCCTATTTAAATCATTTCGGATACGAATAGCAGATTTACATCTATGTTTTTGGCAATTATTACAGCAAGCTTTGGATACAAACTTAGACATGAAGTACCACATATCACCCTCAGACCGATGGTCAGAATAATAGAACGATCGAAACCCTAGAACATACATTAAGAGCCTCTGTAATGGATACTCAATTACCTTAGTGAAATTATCGTACTACAATACCTATCACTCAAGTATTGAAACCGCTCCATTTGAGGCCTTCTACGGGCAAAAGTGTCGATCACCGATTTATCAGGAAGAAGTGGGAAATGGCCAAATCACTGGCGTTAAGATCATTCACGAAACTACCGAAAAGATAGTACAGATGCGGAACTGACTAAAAGTTGCCCGCAATTGGCAGAAAGTTATGCAGATGTAGGGAGAAAATCCCTTGAGATCTAATTAGGAGAACGAGTACCAATGAAAGTCTCGCCATGGAAGGGTGTGATACGATTAGGAAAATAATGAAAAACTAAACCCTCGATACATTGGCAATGCAAAGTCTTAAAGGGAATTGGACTCGTAGCTTATAGTTTAGAGTTACCACCAGAGCTTAGCAGCATGCACAATACCTTCCATGTATCGAATAAGAAGAAGTGTTTGTTAGAGGAGACACTTGTTACCCCCTTGGAAGACATCCAACTAACTGATAAACTTCGCTTCATCAAAGAGCCGGTCGAAATCATGGACCGTAAGGTTAAAGGATTGAAGTACAGTTGTATACCCATCCTCAAGGTCAGATGGAATTCTAGACATGAACTAGAATTCACTAGGGCATGCAAAGGACAGTTTAAGCAAAGATACTCTCATCTACTCTTAAGTGACAATACCCCTGAGGAAACAGGATAAAATTTCGGGACGAAATTCCCTTAACAGGGGGAGACTGTAACATCCGGCAACCAGGTTAGCAACTACGACCTAATTAGTATTTAATGGCAAATTATAACCTAATCAGTGGTCATTAGAAATTAATCAAAGTGATTAACAAGGTTCATGAAGAAATTCAACTCAATTAGAATCAAATTCATCGGTGCGATGAATCGGGAAATCAATTAATCCGATCGATTTACGATATGAAGGATTAATTCAACTAAGTACATAATTAAATTATGTTTAGTGATACTAATCATACACTAATATAATTACTTAACATTAAATACGCAAGACTAAAACAATTCATTAAAACAATGCATCCAAAAGTATTTATGAAATTACAAGAAAAGGGAAAAAGAAGAATACATTTCTAAATACTCTTATACAAAAAAAAAATGAAAATACATGTATAATACATGTATATGGCCAGCTATAGGCATGCGTTGTTAGGGGTTGATTTCTATTTTTTTAATATTACTTTAAACATAATCATTTTGCTAAAAGATGCACACAACCTCCATCTCTTTTTCATCATTTCATCACTTTTTCTCTTCTATAAATAGAGAGGTATTTCATTCATTTTCACCACATCAAAAAGTCTTCTTTCCCTCTCTAAAAACCGGATCACACCCACACACATCACAAACCTTTTCATTCAAGTGTTCTTGGTGAAATTCAAGTGTTCTTGGTGCATATCTTGCAAAGATTTCAATTTCTACTCAAAATCATACTCTAAATACCTCAAAGTAAGTAAATACTAGCTTATTTCATCTTACATTTATGTTTATATAAGTCTTGCATAATATATATAATCACCAACAACAACAAGTTTCATAAAAACTCAAGTTTATAAGTTTCTAGTTTTTGTTTTTAAGTTGTTTCTTTGAATGTGTTTATGAATATATGAACACATCATAAAAGTGTTAATATTATGAAAACAAGTGATATATATGTGTTTTATAACTTTTATAACTTTCATACAAGTAGTCTTTGAATAAACAACAAGAATCATAAGTAATTTCAAGTTTATAAACTGTGGATATTTGGTAGAAAATTTATATCGACTTTGAAAAATCATAACTAATTCATAACTTAACGAAATGAGTTGATTCTTGTCTCAAAAGTTAGATCTATGTCTTAACTATAGATCTGGAAGTTTTCATAATTTATTTTGGAGTTTAAGACTTCCAGAAATTATTTGGGAAACCGAAAGTTTGACAGTTCAAAAATGGCCAACATAGAGTTTTTAACGAGCTTTTTCACCAACCTAAACATCTCTAAATATGGCCGTTCTTGATTCTAAAAATCCTTTGTATATAGTAGTTTAATGTCCTAGAAAACCAAAGCCTAAAACATTTTGGAGCTTGGTCAAAAACAGCCTCAAAGTGGGCCGAAAAACCTCCGAAAAAGCTGGAAAATTATATATATATATATATATATATATATATATATATATATATATATATATATATATATATATATATATATATATATATATATATAAACTTGACGTTTTAAGTGGGTTTTATTTATAAACTTGTAATGTTGGGTGATTTAACACATAAAAACCTATAAATATACATATTATCATATATTAGAGATATTAAGTCCTTATTATCATTTAGGACTCGGTTAAACACATCCGGTTTCATCATCCATCAAACAACGCAAACTTGCATTTTTGCGCGTATTTTGCCATCACAAGCTCGGTGACTCTTCATAGCCCCTATTTTCACTATCTATTGGGGTGGAAATACATGCACTGTTTTCATATGGACATCAAAACTGTTTATTTCTTATATGTATTACATGTTTGGATCCATCAGCCCTCAAATCATGAACCGTTAATTGCATTTATTTGCAAACGCGAATATATTGTGGATAGATCTATTGGGAGTCATGTCCCCCATTCGCGTTAGTTCGGGTCGGCTAACAGCGAGTGCATATATATCAACACACGGTATTACGTATGGGAATACTGCACAGGGCAAACTCATCTTTAATTAAGCTTCGGTTGCATGATGCTTTATGTAATACATACACGGAATTTATGATTTTATAAATTCAACTCATCTGATAATGTCCATACAACTAGTCTTTTCGCATAAACCTATGAGCTCACCAACAATTTGTTGACGTATTTTGGCATGTATTTTCAGGTGTTTGAGACATGCACATTTATCGGAAGTATTCCAAGGCTTCCGTACATTTTGGAGTCGCATCGTTTTCAAACTCGAAGGTTCATTTGCATTTTTCCTGATAAACTAAATTGTGTATCTACATCTTGGTATTTTAAGAACTACTTACGCTGTATTCTGGTTATGTAAAACAATATTTATATTTGAAGTTAAATCAATGTATTTTTGAAAAACGTCCATATAGTGGTCGTTCGTTATGATTATGGTTACGCTTCCGCGACGTCACGCTTCATTGCCAACCGGGGTAACGGGGTGTGACAGTAGATATCGAGGAGAACGAGGCAACGAACTGAAAATGTTAATGTCCCGATAGATTGGTCTCCAAACCTCCTATTATCCTAACACCCCAAACACATTAGAACACACTTGTTTTTGTATTAGAAATATTCAAATAAAGTGTTAACTAAAAAGAGGGTTAAGATGAGTGATTTTGAGGACTACGGGATCGCATACCTTTTTGACTACTTAGGGTGGGAAGGTGTGCTTGAGTTCGGCGGCCACGATATTTATCAGGCCGATGTAGTCGAGTGGATGTCTACCCTACGGAGGGAGACGGGTCGTTCAGCGAACGACTTTAGGTTGATAGGTACCGTCCATGGTAGGGATGTGGCGATGGATGCACAAATCCTTCACCAATTATTTAATTTAGATACTGGGGTAGGCTACGAAGGGTCTAACCAGCAGGGGTATGAGTATAGGAATGAGGCCCAATTGGCCTTCACTGATATGACTTGGTCAGGGGAGTGGACAGAGCAGGTTAATAGAATTTTGGGAGAATTTCATATATGTCCCTCTAAAACTACATAATATCATATATACCCAAGCCAAAAAAAGAATTTCATATATGGCCTTCTAAAACTTCATAATATCATATTTACCCAATTTAAAACTTTAATATCATATACACCCTTTCAAACTTTTAAATATATCAAATATATCCAAATTATTTATTTATTCTTTTTTATTACTTTAAAACTCATAATAAATATTCATTAATAAACAAATGACCAATCTGCCCTTTTTATTTCTTAAACTTCATAATATCATATTTACCCAATTGAAAACTTTAATATCATATATACCCCTTTAAACTCTCAAATATATCAAATATATGCAAATTATTTATTTATGATCTTTTATTACTTTAAGATATCAAACTTTTATTTCTTAACGGAATTCGGCGATTCAAATTTCATTTATCGTTAAGTAGAAGCCTACCACGAGCACACAGACCAGTAAAATCAAGGGATTTAAAAGTTCATTACCTTGATTAAGTCTTCAATTCTTGTAGGCTTCGACTCAACGAACAAATTGAAATTTGAATCACCGAATTCCGTCAACAAATAAAAGATCTGATATCTTAAAGTAATAAAAGATCATATATAAATAATTTGGATATATGTGGATATATTTAAAAAGTTTAAAAGAGTATATATGATATTAAAGTTTTCAATTGGGTAAATATGATATTATGAGGTTTAAGAAATAAAAATGATAGATTGGTCGTTTCTTTATTAATGAATATTTATTATGAGTTTTAAAGTAATAAAAAAGAATAAGAAAAGGGTGCACATGTCTCAGTGATCAAGTCAAAGCCTGCATCCTCCTCAGCAAGAGCCCAAGTACACTTTGACAACTTGGCAAGGTAGAAATTCTTTGATGTGGCAAAGAGAAGGCTTGCCAAGGAAACAATTGTCAAAGTTGTCCCCATTTCAAAGAAAGGCAAGCAGTGGAAGATTCAGATAACCAGGCTAGGTGCTGAGGATCCAGAATTGGAAGCTTATGAATATACTGATGTTGCTTGCATGGGGTACAGAGAATGGGTTGAATTGGCATTTGCCCTGAGTCAGTCAAAATCTGAAACTGCTAAGACTATCAGGGCATATGTCAAAACACTGATGGAAAGATTTAAAAACATGGGCCTGATCTCTAAAGAACAAATTATGGATATCTCAGTGGTGGAACCCAAAATTAAGCCCAGGAGAAAAAGGAAGGATACTGAGTTGGAAGAACTCCTAATGATGATTGATCAAGGCATCGTTGCTGTTGAAATCAAAGGGGTATATCACAGTCTTCCAAGAGGAGTTGAACCTGAGGAAGATAAACTTACAGAAGAGCCCGAGTTTGGGGTATTTTTTGTAGATCCCTTAACAAAGAAAATGTGTTTCCAGAGAGCATCTGATCTGCATAAGGTTGGTCTTAAGCAGCTCATAGCCTTTAGACTCTCCAACTCTTTAAAACAATCTTCTCAGACATGAAGTAGAAGAAATTGATGAGACCATGGAGCACTTTGAACAGCTGTTTGAAGGAAGGCAACAGATTCAAGGTCAATCTACTGCTGAGTAGATGAAGAATGGAAGCTGTTCATAAGTTGGACAGGCTTACCATTATTTGTTCCCACCATCAACAGTCCAATTTGTTGAAATTTTCCTTGTACATATGTTGTACTCTATTACATTATGCGTAATCTTATTACATTAGTTGTAATTTACTTTAGTACATTAGTTGTACTTTTGTAAAAACATGTGTTGTTTGCAATCAATATCAGTGTATATATATATAAACTGATCTTTTACTTTACTTCGTATCTTGCGCATGTCTTTATGGTGTGCTTTGCACCTAAGAAGGCCGGATTTGATTACATAGTGTCAAAGATGCAGTCGGCGATGATCGCATTAGTTTATAATAAGAAGTTCAGCTACTCCGAGATGTTCTTTGCGGTGTTTGTCCATCAAATAACTGCTCCAGCACGGGAAACGTTTCTGATGTATCCGAGATTCGTAATGATGATGATTCGACATTTTTTACCGAACTTGCCGCAGCTGGACGATATTCAGAGTGTCGCTGTTATCGATAAGCGAATTTTTGCTAATTGTCAATTGCACAACGCCCGTAGGGCTGACGTGGTTAGACCACTGGATGCACTTCTTTTTGGTGTCGTGGTAAATCCAGATTTTGAAGCCCCAGAAGGTGAGAATTGGGCTGGGGAAGGGCCGCAGGCGTAGCAAGTCCAGCCACAGCCACAGCAGCAGCAACAACAGCATCGCCCTCCAGTACAACAAAGAAGGAGGCCTAGAGCTCAAGTAGATCTACTCAGGCTTCAAGGCTAAGCTCTAGCAGGATACAAGAGTCGGTGGAAGCAGGTCGGTCATCGGACGCTGCAGGTCAATCTGGTGTGCCACCAGTGTTAGATCCTCGAATGGAAACTTTGGAGGAGATCTGGGCACAAGGGACTTAGGCCCAAGAAGAAATTACTGCTGAGCTAGTGGATACAATCTTAGAACCTCCAGCTAGTCTTGATGATCTCATGGGCGAAATTGATGAATATCAGCCAGAGGTAGAGGGTCAGGCAGTGACCACCTCTGAGTCGTCATCAGAAGAAGCTGAAGAGATGGTTGAGGCAGCAACAGTAGAGACGGTTGATCCGACTGTCAGAATAGGCAGATATGAATCAAGAATTGTGGTAAGTGAAAGGGAGACAGAGAAGAGAGCATCTAGAGATTCAGATGAAGATGACTCGGATTTTGAGGCAGAAGCTGTTACTCCTTTAGTGCCTCGGCAAAGGGCCAAAAGGCACAGGTTTATGCAGGGAGCTTCGTCTGCTTCTGCTCCCGAGACTGAGATTCCATCCGCTCAACCATCCGCTCAACCATACTCTCAACCGTCTGTTCAACCACCTATCACCCCTTCACTAATCACATCAATTCCATCCACTTTATCCACCTTCACAGACAATCAACATTTCTCAGAGCTCCGAAGCAAAGTGGACTTCCAGACAGTCCAAATCTTTCAACTCATAAAAGCAGTCAGCGAGCTTCAAGAGCATAATGCAAAGATTGATCAAGAAAACATTGAATTGAAGACATTTGTCGCTGATCAGGCTGCTGAGATCAGAACCATGAGGTCACTCCTCGAGCAGCTAATGAAAAATCTAAAGGCTCAGGGGGAGACCATCTGCAGAGGTCCTCAAGAGATTGGAAGAGAAGATGACGGTGGCAATGATCCTAATGCACAAAAAGATTGTGAGCCAGTAGATTTTTCTTCTGCTCAGCATGCTGAAGTTCAGGGGGAGCCTAGTCAGTCAAGAGTTGAAGGAGGTGAGCCTAGAGTTGAAGGAGGTGAGCCTAGTTCCTCAAAGACCATTGAGAGCGAGATGATTGATGCTCTAATGGATATTGAAGAAGAAGAGATAGAGTTTGATTTTGAAGATGATATTGAAGAGTTGGAGGAAGGGGAATTTGTGCCAGAGGACATAGCTGATTGGAGATTAGATGATGAAGTGATAGAAGATGAAGACGACAATGTCTATGAAGTGATTGTAAACTCACAGCCTATCACTGAGCTATATGTGCAAGACAATCACAATGTGATTGATATCGATGAAATCAAGCTGGCCTCAGTAGAAGACTCTGAACTAGAGGAAACTGAGAGAGAGCCATCTAGGGCTGAACTGTTGAATCTATGGTTCCGAAAGGAAGAAAAGAGGGCAGAGCCTAAGATAAAGAGAAGAATGAGAGTACCGGGCTTCGAGAACCTATCAAGTGGAATTATAAGATGGTTCTTCGACAGAGAACTGCAGCTATTCATACTGAAAAGAAGAGATGGACTTCAATACCTTAGGCGGACGCTCAGAGTATTTAATACATTACCGAAGGTAGAAGTAAAGGAGTTGGCGTGGAAAGAGTTAATTAATATCGGTGAGGATCCTTATGCTGAGATTATAGCCAAGATTATCCGAAAGGAGGGCCGATCCGGAAAATTTGAAAGACTCAAGCCAAGGATGGGAAAGAGAGTGGAAGATGAGACAAGGATTGATGCACCTACAGGTAGGCCATGGGCCAGAATGGTGTACAAGGCTGTAAAGTGTTTGAAAAAGGTGCCTATGAAGACGATGCCACAAGATGATATAAGTAACATGAAGTGGTGGTATGTAGATAATGAATCTGCTGAAGCCGTGATGGAAGATACTCAAGAGAAAGTTATTTTGCGAGTGTATGATCCATTACATCTAATAAATCTATCAAAGGACGACCTAAAGAAGCTACACGATCAGCCTATCTTCTTTCACGAAGGATGGAGATCTGAAGCTAGGAAGTTCCAGAAGATAGTTAGAATATGTATAGATATAGGTCTATATGCCAGTAGTAGTTTATATGGTTCAAGTAGCTAGACAAAATGTAAATAGTTAGAAGCTATCGTCAAGGGGGAGTCTGTTAGTACATCATGTGTGACGATAGCAGTCTAAGTTTAGATAGCATTTTGTGTAAGTCAACTTACTTGATATTAGATATTAACAAGTGTTTGATATATGTTTGATTATGTGTGTTTGATATTGATTGTTTGTATGTTTGAACTTGGTGTAATTTATTACAAGAAGTTCAAACATAAAGTTCAAAGATAAATTCAAACATAAGATAAAACATAAGTTCAAACATAAGTTTGAATGATTAGGTTTGAACTTAGGCTAGATTCGAATTTGTCTTGAAGGACAAATTCGAATGGGCCTTGGGCCAGAATCGATTTTGTCCTAGACAAACTCGAATCCGTCAGTATAATTAAGGGTTAATTCGATTAATTATGAGACTTTTTGCAGAATTGGTCAGACGATTAGCAGAAGGCGATCTCGAACTTGATTGCAATAAGAGAGTTTCGTGAGGAGAGAATCATCGTGTCGGGGCGTTCTAAGTTGTACGTCTATCACCGTGGTAGTCTCCGTGTTTCGGTGTGCGTGATCTGACGGTCAAGCCGCTAACGAGGATTCCGCACTCGTTGGAAGGTGTCGCGTCGAGATAGATCCGTAGAGTCAAGACCTTACATAAAATAATGATGAAAATAATTGGAATTGAGATGTTAAAAATGAGTAAGTTGAAGGGGTTATTTGCAAATATGGCAAACTTGAATAATAAAAAGGAAAATAAGGTGTGTGTGGCCGTTCATTATTTTGAAGCACACATTTTCCCTCACTAAAAACTCACGGCTCACTCTCTCTACAAATCAAGGATTTGAATTTGTTGGAATTAAGGCTTAAAAATCTGGATTTGAGTAGTTTGGAGGGAACTACAACTTCTGCAAACATCAATTTGAGGTAAGAATCACTTAAATTTACGTATTTGAAAGTTTTTGAGTTTGGTTTTTGGAAGAACCGAATTGTAGATTTTTGTTTGGACTGTTAATGCATGTTGTATTTATTAGTTTAAATGTTTAAATCGAGTTATTGGCAAGATATATACCAAATTTCAGCTTCTGATTCAACTCCTAAGTATGATTTTGATTTTTACTATGTACGTGTACGTCGAATAGTTGAAGTTATGACTTGAATGACTTAATTTTGGTACTGTAAAGGTTATTTGGATGTTAATAAAGTGTAAAAATGGTAATATGAGTTGTATACCGATTGATTTCACTCACATGATTGGTACAAAAATTAATGAGTGAAATTCAGAATATTATGAAAACTGCTAAGCATGAACTTCAGATGAGAAGTTCGGATGACATGAACTTCAAACCATATGAACATCCATACGAACTTCGAATCATAACCGAACTTCAAACCATCTGAACTTCGGATGACCGAATGGAAGTGTTACAATTCTAGGTCATTAATGATAAGGCATCCAAACTTTGGATCATGAAGGCATCAAAACTTCGGATCTAGTGTTAGTAAAAATTATTAAGTTTAAAGCTACTAAGGATGGAACTTCGGACCATCTGAAGTTCAGGTCATGCGAACTTCGGATGTGGTCCGAACATATGATCATCATGTTGAAATTCAAATTTATGTTTTATGAAAACTTATGAAATGAACCAATATTGATATTTATATACAATGATATAACAATATATTTGTGGTGTTGACTAACACACACTGAAGTATAAATTGTGGTAAAAGCCCATATTGATAAGATTAAAGTCTACTGGCATTGTGTAAGACCCTGTGGTAACCTTCCATGATATCATTGTTAAAACTACACCACTGTGAGTGATAGATTACTGTTCTAGCATTTATTATTATTTCATTCGTATACACGATGGCTTGTTCCCGTTGTTCATATATACTATATGGCACTCTGATATGATTTATTGTTTTTGATGCACTCTTGTACTTGACATGTTATAGACATGTAGCCATCGTTCATTTGAAAGTGCATCTTTTAGTACATGCTCCGGCATGATGATAGACTCATAAATCTGGTGTGACCTGGGCTGAGGTTGACAGCAGTGTTGGTACACCCTCTGTGACGATAGCATTATAGTTTTGTTATAGATAGTCATTTGTAATAGGTGAGGCTTTATTAATACAAGTCATGTTTGTTTATTCATGTTATGGTTTAAGTTCATGATTGTGTATTGTGTTTAAGTCAGCATGTGAAGTTCATGAGGCTATGAACTTATGGTGATAAGTTCATGAGGTTTGAACTTATGAAAATAAGTTCTTAAGTCATAAGGCCACAAACTTAAGGAGGTTAAGTTCGTACGAACTTAGCCTTAGTAAGTTCGTGGGCTTGAACCAGTAAGTTCGTGGGCTTGGGCTGTGCTCGAACTTAAGGTTTATATAATGAACTTATTTATGTTATTAGATAGACTTTTGAAGAATTACGAAATCAGAGTTTGTCAGAGTGCACAGACGAACTAGAGAGTGTATTCAGAGAGTCTAGGAGCGATACATCGTGTAGGGTCGGTTGTCTATCGGCTAGCATTGTGTTAGGCTCCGTGTTTCGCGTTTGATCGATTCGTTAAGCGTCTAACAGGGATTCCGCACTCGTTGGACGACTTCGCGCCCTGATTCGTTCCGTAGACGGTGGACCTTACAAGTGGTATAAGCGCCTATTGTAACAACCTAACTTTTGGCAAAACATGTAATAATTGATTTTGAGATAAAAATGTAATTTTATTACGTTATTTATGTTGCAATTTAATTAACTATGAAATTATAAATTAAATTATATTTATGTTACGAACTATTAATAATGATTAAATTAAAAGAAATGTAAAATACAAAAGTTTAGTGGGTTAAATGCAAATATGATCAATTTGATATATAAAAGCCAAATTAATGATCATTTAAGATCATTACCACCAAATCACTCTCTCTCTCTCTCTACTCTCTCTCTAACTCTCGGATATCTCCAAAATTTTACCAAGAAATCAAAATTTGCTCAACTAGGAGAAGAATTAATCAAGAAAGGAGTTACAACAATCATCAAACATCATCAATTAGCAAAAATTTGAGGTAATAATTACTTCAATCATGAAATATATGTGTGTTTCGTTCGGTTTTGTGTAAAAACCGAAACCAATAGATTTAAATATGAAATTTTAGGTTGCATGTTAGATTAAAGTGTTAGAAAATATGTAATGAAGTATATAAAGTTATAGAAACAAAATTTATGGGTTGGATCATCCTAATAATGAAGAAATCGGATTTTTTTGATAAAAATGTGTTCTTGACAAAAAGTTTATAATTTGGATGATCTTGATGAATTTGTGATGTTTTTAATAAGGAAAAGTGTATAAAAACACTCTAAAAATGATAATATTACGAAGTATTACATTGCATGTTGATAGAATGCGTTTTTGAGAATTATTATGAAAAATCCGAATGAATATAACTAAGAACACCAAGAACAAATTTCTGGGAAAATATAAGTAAGGATCCGAATTCGGTGGGACCGAATTCGGATGGTACCCAATTCGGATCTCAAACTCGGATCTTGCTTTGGTCCCAATTTCGGATGAAGCTTATTTCGGATCCTACATTTCGGATGCTTCTAATCCGGTCCTAATATCCCAATTCGGATGTTGTCCTTCGGATCCTAATTCGGATGGCTCAATTCGGATCACTTCGGTCCGAACCCGGATGGTCCGAATCCGGAGGATCCGAATTCGGGTGATCCGAAACCAAATACTATATTTTGATATTTTATTTAAATAAATGATTATATACATATATATATTGTTATATATATATATATATATATATATATATATATATATATATATATATATATATATATATATATATATATATATATATATATATATATATATATATATACATAGAGAACTTTTGAGAAATTATGAGACAAAGAATATTAATGAAAGAATGATTTGTGAATAAATAAGTTATCAGAATCAGATAAAATAAATATTTTAAAATAAAAGATGATGATAATGATATGATATTGACATGATTGACTGATACTTCTGGACAGGTTCAGTGAAATTCTGAACAAAAGATTTAAAAGATTTAAAGCGGGTCAAAGACTTGACTTGACAGAACAGATTGACAAAGATAAAATCCTGAGATAACTCAGGTGGCAGATTTTACATCTGTTTGATAAAGACCCAGATCTGTGAGTTATAGATATTCAGATTTAACATGCTTGAATTTCCGGTTGAGACATATTGTTGATGTTAGATTAAATTGACATTCATATTATCAGCTGGATTGTGACATGTGCACACTATGGTTCGGTGTTGCACAGTGGATCATGATAGCTATTTGACTTATCACTTCATAAAAATATTGCATTCACAGTTCATTCCTGACATTGCTTTGAGATTATTGCTATCATGACTTGATTACGTATGCTTCATCATTGCATAGACTTGACATAATGATTCAGCTTGATTAGCCTTGATTGGTCTATTGTTCTAGACCTGGCTATTTCACCAGTTCTTTTGAACTTGGTAATGACCTCCGACGTTCCGCCACGTTGATTTACTGGTAGCTAGCCCAGTATGTGGCTGATCCCCACGATTTAAGCATGAGCGTGGCCTGAGCATCATCCGATTCTATGACTTCTATGTCTCAATCATGAGGGCTGTAGCGGCAGCCAAGACATATCACGTTAGACTGATGATCCGCTTGACATTGCATGTTAATTTGAAAATCTATTTACTCACTAAGCATTGCTTACAGTTGCTACTTAACATTTTACAGGAAAAGATAAAGGAAAGTCACCTGCTGGACCTAGCTCTTAGGTCTATTAAAGATCAAGACAGAAGTTTCTATAGACCACTACACAACAAAACCTTTCGGTACTGATTGGAAGACAACAACTGTTGTGGTTTTGGGTAGATTTGATATTATTCTATGATGTAATGATTAGATTAGATGGTACCCTTTTATAATTTTAACTTGAAATATGTAATCTGTATTTAACTTAAATCCTAATCTGTATGTACATGTAATTTATAATTCCGCAATTAATTACCCTATCTTAGTATGATTGATATCGTATTGCATGATGTGGGACCTAGACTAGTGAGAACTGCCCCGTAAGGGGTGGTCTTCACAGGATGGTATCAGAGCCCATAGTTTGAGTGAATCAAGTATTACGTGAGTATACTTGGTCTCAAACTGAAGCAATACATATGTATCAATCATTTAGGTGGTTTGAACTGAGATAGGATGTACAGACTGTTAGGATGGGAAAAAGGCTACATAGATCTAAGTCTATAAACTGATAGTTAATTGATCTGAATTTTCAGCTAAGATGTCAGGATCAGGATCAGGTGACATACCAAACATGACCGGACAACAAATGTTCGAAATGATGCAACAACTATTAGCCCAACATTCTGAACAACAAAATAAGACAATGCAAGAACAGTTTCAGGCCAGAGATGAGGCCGAAGCTGAAAGGCGGGAAGATAAAAAGAATAAGCGAAAAGAAAAGCAAGTCCAGACTAATGAATCTGATTCTGATAACACAAATCCTGAAACCCAAATTGCTCAGCCAAAAGGATGCAAGTTTATAGATTTCAAAGCTAGTGGTGCTTTGAATTTTGAAGGAACCGTTAATCCAATTCAGGTGATGGATTGGATCAGTCATACCGAAGAAATCCTCAGGATTTCTGATTGTTTAGACTCCAAGAAAGTGAGTTACGCGTCTGCGTTATTTGTTGGAGCTGCTCGTGCTTGGTGGAAGACTCAGAGGAGTATCTATGGAGAGGAGGTAATTCAGACTTTGGAATGGGATAAGTTTCTCAATATGTTTAATGCCAAGTATTGCCCGATCGATCAACAAGATAAGATGGAAGTCCAACTAATGCAGCTGACCCAAGGAACCAAGACAGTTGACGAATACGAACACGAATTCTCTCGGCTTTGCGATTACTCCTCATATCAAGTAGCTACTGAGGAACGAAAGATGAATAGATTCAGTGGAGGATTTAACCCGAGATACCGTCATTCGATGAGCGCAATAAAGTATAAGAGTTACTTGGAAATGGTCGAATCAGCTAGACAAATTGAGAGAGGATATCTAGAGTATGGTGATCAGCTTTACGCTCCAATGACTAACCCGACGAATCCATCTCCTCCGAAGAAACAAAGATTTGGCAGATTTTTCAAGTCAAGTAAATCACAACCCCAGCAATCCCAACAGTATAGTTCGCATTAGAAAGCCCAAGCGTATTCACTAACGGACGAGCCACGATTCTGCAAGAGATGCAGAAAGTCACACATGTGATTGTGCAACCCAGAGGATGTTACTTGTTTTGCGTGCAACATGATCGGTCACAGCAGTGAAGAACGCCCACAGCAGGGACGTGGATGTGCAAAATGCAGGAAAAGAGGACACTTTATGTATCAGTGTCGAAGCGGGCAACGATTTCAATCACAGTCGTCGGCTGGAGGGTCTACAGTGAAAAGTTCTGCTGCAACTCCGACAGCAAGGACACGTGCATTTCAGATAACGTCCGAAGAAGCAAAGGAAACCCCTGATGTAGTTACGGGTATGTTTTTACTTAACTCCATTCCTGCCCAAGTATTATTTGATTCCGGCGTGAGTCGTTCTTTCATATCGACTTCTTTTGCATCAAGATTATCTAAATCCCCGTCAAAGCTTCCTGTTGTAATTGATATCGAGACAGCCAGTAACAACTATGTTATGGCTGATTTTGTCTACCGAAACTGCACTCTGCTCGTAAACAATATCGTATTCAACCTCGATCTTATACCGATTCCGCTAAAAGAGTTTGACGTTATCATCGGCATGGACTGGCTAACGAACAACGAAGCAACGATCGTATGCAACCGTCGGATTATCAGAATCAAGTCCTCAGATGGCCGAGTATTGGAGATCAAAGGAGAGAAAAGAAAAGGTGCTAACTGCTTCATTTCTGTAGAGAAAGCTCCCAAATGTTTGTCTAAGGGTCACGAATCTTATCTGTGCTACGTTTCTTCTGAATCTAACTCTGAAGCCCAAAAGAAATCCTTATCTGATATCCCTATCGTCTGTGAGTTCCCAGACGTATTCCCTGATGACATATCTGGAGTGCCACCAGAACGTCAAGTCGAATTCGGCATTGACTTAGTTCCTGATGCGGCTCCCATTGTGAAAGCTCCTTACAGACTTGCACATGCAGAAATGCAGGAAATGTCAAAGCAGTTGCAAGAGCTGTTGGAAAAGGGGTTTATCCGACCGAGTTCATCTCCGTGGGGTGCACCTGTCTTATTTGTCAAAAAGAAATACGGAACTTTCCGTATGTGCATCGACTACCGCGAGTTGAACAAAGTTACTATAAAGAATAAATATCCTCTACCCAGGATCGATGACCTGTTTGATCAGCTATAAGGAGCCAGCTACTTCTCGAAAATAGATCTTCGTTCTGGGTATCATCAGCTGAAAGTAAGAGATGAGGATATTCCAAAGACAGCCTTCCGAACAAGATACGGTCATTACGAATTTCTCGTGATGCCGTTCGGCTTAACAAATGCACCAGCGGCGTTCATGGATCTCATGAATCGTGTGTGCAGACCGATGTTGGATAAATAAGTTATTGTGTTCATAGACGATATTCTGATTTACTCCAAAACGGAGGCTGACCATTCTATTCATCTGCGACAATTGCTAGAGTTACTGAGAAAAGAAAGACTCTACGCAAAATTTTCTAAGTGTGAATTCTGGCTCAGACAGGTATAACTTTACATTGTCTTGAGCTATTCCTTAAGCGTTCTTTGATTGAACAAAAACTTGAAACTCTACTTTGTTGCTTTTATAGATTCAATTCCTTGGCCATGTTGTTTCTGGCGAAGGGATTTCCGTCGATTCTTCTAAAGTCGAGGTCATTCAAAAATTGCAAGCGCCTCGCAATGCCTCAGAAAAAAGAAGTTTCCTTGGATTGGCCGGTTATTATCGGCGATTCATAAAGGACTTCTCGAAGATTGTTGTGCCACTTACGATGCTGACACGAAAGAATACTCCTTTCGTTTGGACCAGAAACAGCAAGAGGCATTCGACATTCTGAAACAAAAGCTTATTCAAGCGCCGATCCTAGCCTTACAAGAAGGCAATGATGATTTTGTCGTTTACAGCGACGCATCTGGTACTGGCTTAGGATGTGTTCTCATGCAAAGGGGAAAAGTAATTGCCTACGCTTCAAGGCAATTGAAAGACTACGAGAAAAGTGCACCAACTCATGATCTTGAGTTGGCTGCCGTTACCTTTGCTTTGAAGATCTGGCGTCACTATCTTTATGGGACTCGGTGTCAGCTTTACACCGATCACAAAAGTCTCAAACGTCTTTTCACTCAAAAGGATCTAAATATGAAACAACGTCGGTCCTTGGAGCTTATCAAGGACTATGATTGCGAGATCCTATATCATCCCGGCAAAGCTAATGTTGTCGCGGATGCTTTGAGTAGAAAAGTTTGTCCAGAAAAGTGCTGCTATGCCCTAACTCCGGTTATATTCTCTTCTGATCTTATTGAAGACATCAGAGTTGCTCAAGCTGAAGCACTGAAAGAAGAGAATCTCTGTTCTGAAGATCTTAAAGGGCAGCTACAATTTCTAACTCTGAATCATTTGGGACTTCATTGTCTCAAGGGAAACCGAATCTGGATCCCTAAGTATGGTTCAATCTGTAGCACTCTTCTATCTGAAGCTCACAAGTCCAAATTATCTATTCATCTTGGCAGCTCAAAGATGTACTTTGATCTGAAAGCTGACTATTGGTGGCCACGAATGAAGAAAGACATCGGTCATTATGTTGAAAGCTGCAGAATTTGTCAAATGGTTAAGGCAGAACATCAGAAACCCTTCGGGGATATGCAACAACTGCCAGTTCCTGAATGGAAGTGGGAGCATATAACAATGGACTTCATCACGAAGTTTCCGAAAACCAAGAGACAGCACGACTCCATCTGGGTAGTCGTGGACCGATTAACGAAGTCAGCACACTTCATACCGATGAAAGAAACGTACTCCCTTGATAGATTGGCACAGATATACATCACAGAAGTAATTTCTCGACATGGTGTGCCGAAATTTATCGTATCTGATCGTGATAGTCGTTTCACATCTAGATTCTGGCAAGCTCTACAAGACGGGATGGGTACTCAGATCTCTATAAGTACTGCTTATCATCCTAATGCAGATGGCCAGAGATAGCATACTATCCTTACTCTCGAAGATATGCTTCGTGCCTGCATTCTTGATCTGGGTGGTAACTGGGATGACCACTTGCCTCTGGTCGAATTCTCATACAACAACAGTTATCATTCTACGATCAAGATGGCTCATTTTGAAACTTTATATGGAAGAAAATGCAGAACTCCCACCTGTTGGCGCGAAAAAGGTGAATCGCCAATAGCAGGACCTGCCCTTCTACAGCTGACTCATGAAAAGATTCAGCTTGTCAGAAGGAACATTCTTGAAGCTCAAAGCAGGCAGAAGTCATATTATGATAATCGACACAGATCTATCAGCTTTGCGGTTAACGATTGGGTGATGTTGAAAGTATCTCCAATGAAGAATGTGGTAAGATTCATAAAAAGAAATAAGCTAGCTCCGAGATTCATCGGTCCGTTCAAGATTGTAGAAAAGATAGGAAATCAATCTTATCGTCTTGAACTGCCAGCGGACTTATCTGGAATACATCCTGTATTCCATGTCAGTCATCTGACAAAAGAGCTTAGCGGACGAAAGAGAAGTTCAAATACCACACGTTAACTTGCAGATTGATGAGAAGCTTCGAGTGGTTGAAGAGCCAGAACGTATTCTGGACTCAAAGACTAAGAAGCTTAGAAATAAAGAAATACAGATGGTGCTCGTCCAGTGGAAACACCACAAAGGTTCGCATCAGTCTTGGGAATCTAAAGATGTTATGAAAGCTACATATCCAAGTCTGTTCGAACATAGCTAACTTCGGGGACGAAGTTTATGCGTGGTGCAGCCCATTCTGTAACAACCTAACTTTTGGCAAAACATGTAATAATTGATTTTGAGATAATAATGTAATTTTATTACGTTATTTATGTTGCAATTTAATTAACTATGAAATTATAAATTAAATTATATTTATGTTACGAACTATTAATAATGATTAAATTAAAAGAAATGTAAAATACAAAAGTTTAGTGGGTTAAATGCAAATATGATCAATTTGATATATAAAAGCCAAATTAATGATCATTTAAGATCATTACCACCAAATCGCTCTCTCTCTCTCTCTACTCTCTCTCTAACTCTCGGATATCTCCAAAATTTTACCAAGAAATCAAAATTTGCTCAACTAGGAGAAGAATTAATCAAGAAAGGAGTTACAACAATCATCAAACATCATCAATTAGCAAGAATTTGAGGTAACAATTACTTTAATCTTGAAATATATGTGTGTTCGGTTCGGTTTTGTGTAAAAACCGAAACCAATAGATTTAAATATGAAATTTTAGGTTGCATGTTAGATTAAAGTGTTAGAAAATATGTAATGAAGTATATAAAAGTTACAGAAACAAAATTTATGGGTTGAATCATCCTAATAATGAAAAAATCGGATTTTTTTGATAAAAATGTGTTCTTGACAAAAAGTTTATAATTTGGATGATCTTGATGAATTTGTGATGTTTTTAATAAGGAAAAGTGTATAAAAACACTCTAAAAATGATAATATTACGAAGTATTACATTGCATGTTGATAGAATGCGTTTTTGAGAATTATTATGAAAAATCCGAATGAATATAACTAAGAACACCAAGAACAAATTTCTGGGAAAATATAAGTAAGGATCCGAATTCGGTGGGACCGAATTCGGATGGTACCCAATTCGGATCTCAAACTCGGATCTTGCTTTGGTCCCAATTTCGGATGAAGCTTATTTCGGATCCTACATTTCGGATGCTTCTAATCCGGTCCTAATATCCCAATTCGGATGTTGTCCTTCGGATCCTAATTCGGATGGCTCAATTCGGATCACTTCGGTCCGAACCCGGATGGTCCGAATCCGGAGGATCCGAATTCGGGTGATCCGAAACCAAATACTATATTTTGATATTTTATTTAAATAAATGATTATATACATATATATATTGTTATATATATATATATATATATATATATATATATATATATATATATATATATATATATATATATATATATATATATATATATATATATATATATATATACATAGAGAACTTTTGAGAAATTATGAGACAAAGAATATTAATGAAAGAATGATTTGTGAATAAATAAGTTATCAGAATCAGATAAAATAAATATTTTAAAATAAAAGATGATGATAATGATATGATATTGACATGATTGACTGATACTTCTGGACAGGTTCAGTGAAATTCTGAACAAAAGATTTAAAAGATTTAAAGCGGGTCAAAGACTTGACTTGACAGAACAGATTGACAAAGATAAAATCCTGAGATAACTCAGGTGGCAGATTTTACATCTGTTTGATAAAGACCCAGATCTGTGAGTTATAGATATTCAGATTTAACATGCTTGAATTTCCGGTTGAGACATATTGTTGATGTTAGATTAAATTGACATTCATATTATCAGCTGGATTGTGACATGTGCACACTATGGTTCGGTGTTGCACAGTGGATCATGATAGCTATTTGACTTATCACTTCATAAAAATATTGCATTCACAGTTCATTCCTGACATTGCTTTGAGATTATTGCTATCATGACTTGATTACGTATGCTTCATCATTGCATAGACTTGACATAATGATTCAGCTTGATTAGCCTTGATTGGTCTATTGTTCTAGACCTGGCTATTTCACCAGTTCTTTTGAACTTGGTAATGACCTCCGACGTTCCGCCACGTTGATTTACTGGTAGCTAGCCCAGTATGTGGCTGATCCCCACGATTTAAGCATGAGCGTGGCCTGAGCATCATCCGATTCTATGACTTCTATGTCTCAATCATGAGGGCTGTAGCGGCAGCCAAGACATATCACGTTAGACTGATGATCCGCTTGACATTGCATGTTAATTTGAAAATCTATTTACTCACTAAGCATTGCTTACAGTTGCTACTTAACATTTTACAGGAAAAGATAAAGGAAAGTCACCTGCTGGACCTAGCTCTTAGGTCTATTAAAGATCAAGACAGAAGTTTCTATAGACCACTACACAACAAAACCTTTCGGTACTGATTGGAAGACAACAACTGTTGTGGTTTTGGGTAGATTTGATATTATTCTATGATGTAATGATTAGATTAGATGGTACCCTTTTATAATTTTAACTTGAAATATGTAATCTGTATTTAACTTAAATCCTAATCTGTATGTACATGTAATTTATAATTCCGCAATTAATTACCCTATCTTAGTATGATTGATATCGTATTGCATGATGTGGGACCTAGACTAGTGAGAACTGCCCCGTAAGGGGTGGTCTTCACAGGATGGTATCAGAGCCCATAGTTTGAGTGAATCAAGTATTACGTGAGTATACTTGGTCTCAAACTGAAGCAATACATATGTATCAATCATTTAGGTGGTTTGAACTGAGATAGGATGTACAGACTGTTAGGATGGGAAAAAGGCTACATAGATCTAAGTCTATAAACTGATAGTTAATTGATCTGAATTTTCAGCTAAGATGTCAGGATCAGGATCAGGTGACATACCAAACATGACCGGACAACAAATGTTCGAAATGATGCAACAACTATTAGCCCAACATTCTGAACAACAAAATAAGACAATGCAAGAACAGTTTCAGGCCAGAGATGAGGCCGAAGCTGAAAGGCGGGAAGATAAAAAGAATAAGCGAAAAGAAAAGCAAGTCCAGACTAATGAATCTGATTCTGATAACACAAATCCTGAAACCCAAATTGCTCAGCCAAAAGGATGCAAGTTTATAGATTTCAAAGCTAGTGGTGCTTTGAATTTTGAAGGAACCGTTAATCCAATTCAGGTGATGGATTGGATCAGTCATACCGAAGAAATCCTCAGGATTTCTGATTGTTTAGACTCCAAGAAAGTGAGTTACGCGTCTGCGTTATTTGTTGGAGCTGCTCGTGCTTGGTGGAAGACTCAGAGGAGTATCTATGGAGAGGAGGTAATTCAGACTTTGGAATGGGATAAGTTTCTCAATATGTTTAATGCCAAGTATTGCCCGATCGATCAACAAGATAAGATGGAAGTCCAACTAATGCAGCTGACCCAAGGAACCAAGACAGTTGACGAATACGAACACGAATTCTCTCGGCTTTGCGATTACTCCTCATATCAAGTAGCTACTGAGGAACGAAAGATGAATAGATTCAGTGGAGGATTTAACCCGAGATACCGTCATTCGATGAGCGCAATAAAGTATAAGAGTTACTTGGAAATGGTCGAATCAGCTAGACAAATTGAGAGAGGATATCTAGAGTATGGTGATCAGCTTTACGCTCCAATGACTAACCCGACGAATCCATCTCCTCCGAAGAAACAAAGATTTGGCAGATTTTTCAAGTCAAGTAAATCACAACCCCAGCAATCCCAACAGTATAGTTCGCATTAGAAAGCCCAAGCGTATTCACTAACGGACGAGCCACGATTCTGCAAGAGATGCAGAAAGTCACACATGTGATTGTGCAACCCAGAGGATGTTACTTGTTTTGCGTGCAACATGATCGGTCACAGCAGTGAAGAACGCCCACAGCAGGGACGTGGATGTGCAAAATGCAGGAAAAGAGGACACTTTATGTATCAGTGTCGAAGCGGGCAACGATTTCAATCACAGTCGTCGGCTGGAGGGTCTACAGTGAAAAGTTCTGCTGCAACTCCGACAGCAAGGACACGTGCATTTCAGATAACGTCCGAAGAAGCAAAGGAAACCCCTGATGTAGTTACGGGTATGTTTTTACTTAACTCCATTCCTGCCCAAGTATTATTTGATTCCGGCGTGAGTCGTTCTTTCATATCGACTTCTTTTGCATCAAGATTATCTAAATCCCCGTCAAAGCTTCCTGTTGTAATTGATATCGAGACAGCCAGTAACAACTATGTTATGGCTGATTTTGTCTACCGAAACTGCACTCTGCTCGTAAACAATATCGTATTCAACCTCGATCTTATACCGATTCCGCTAAAAGAGTTTGACGTTATCATCGGCATGGACTGGCTAACGAACAACGAAGCAACGATCGTATGCAACCGTCGGATTATCAGAATCAAGTCCTCAGATGGCCGAGTATTGGAGATCAAAGGAGAGAAAAGAAAAGGTGCTAACTGCTTCATTTCTGTAGAGAAAGCTCCCAAATGTTTGTCTAAGGGTCACGAATCTTATCTGTGCTACGTTTCTTCTGAATCTAACTCTGAAGCCCAAAAGAAATCCTTATCTGATATCCCTATCGTCTGTGAGTTCCCAGACGTATTCCCTGATGACATATCTGGAGTGCCACCAGAACGTCAAGTCGAATTCGGCATTGACTTAGTTCCTGATGCGGCTCCCATTGTGAAAGCTCCTTACAGACTTGCACATGCAGAAATGCAGGAAATGTCAAAGCAGTTGCAAGAGCTGTTGGAAAAGGGGTTTATCCGACCGAGTTCATCTCCGTGGGGTGCACCTGTCTTATTTGTCAAAAAGAAATACGGAACTTTCCGTATGTGCATCGACTACCGCGAGTTGAACAAAGTTACTATAAAGAATAAATATCCTCTACCCAGGATCGATGACCTGTTTGATCAGCTATAAGGAGCCAGCTACTTCTCGAAAATAGATCTTCGTTCTGGGTATCATCAGCTGAAAGTAAGAGATGAGGATATTCCAAAGACAGCCTTCCGAACAAGATACGGTCATTACGAATTTCTCGTGATGCCGTTCGGCTTAACAAATGCACCAGCGGCGTTCATGGATCTCATGAATCGTGTGTGCAGACCGATGTTGGATAAATAAGTTATTGTGTTCATAGACGATATTCTGATTTACTCCAAAACGGAGGCTGACCATTCTATTCATCTGCGACAATTGCTAGAGTTACTGAGAAAAGAAAGACTCTACGCAAAATTTTCTAAGTGTGAATTCTGGCTCAGACAGGTATAACTTTACATTGTCTTGAGCTATTCCTTAAGCGTTCTTTGATTGAACAAAAACTTGAAACTCTACTTTGTTGCTTTTATAGATTCAATTCCTTGGCCATGTTGTTTCTGGCGAAGGGATTTCCGTCGATTCTTCTAAAGTCGAGGTCATTCAAAAATTGCAAGCGCCTCGCAATGCCTCAGAAAAAAGAAGTTTCCTTGGATTGGCCGGTTATTATCGGCGATTCATAAAGGACTTCTCGAAGATTGTTGTGCCACTTACGATGCTGACACGAAAGAATACTCCTTTCGTTTGGACCAGAAACAGCAAGAGGCATTCGACATTCTGAAACAAAAGCTTATTCAAGCGCCGATCCTAGCCTTACAAGAAGGCAATGATGATTTTGTCGTTTACAGCGACGCATCTGGTACTGGCTTAGGATGTGTTCTCATGCAAAGGGGAAAAGTAATTGCCTACGCTTCAAGGCAATTGAAAGACTACGAGAAAAGTGCACCAACTCATGATCTTGAGTTGGCTGCCGTTACCTTTGCTTTGAAGATCTGGCGTCACTATCTTTATGGGACTCGGTGTCAGCTTTACACCGATCACAAAAGTCTCAAACGTCTTTTCACTCAAAAGGATCTAAATATGAAACAACGTCGGTCCTTGGAGCTTATCAAGGACTATGATTGCGAGATCCTATATCATCCCGGCAAAGCTAATGTTGTCGCGGATGCTTTGAGTAGAAAAGTTTGTCCAGAAAAGTGCTGCTATGCCCTAACTCCGGTTATATTCTCTTCTGATCTTATTGAAGACATCAGAGTTGCTCAAGCTGAAGCACTGAAAGAAGAGAATCTCTGTTCTGAAGATCTTAAAGGGCAGCTACAATTTCTAACTCTGAATCATTTGGGACTTCATTGTCTCAAGGGAAACCGAATCTGGATCCCTAAGTATGGTTCAATCTGTAGCACTCTTCTATCTGAAGCTCACAAGTCCAAATTATCTATTCATCTTGGCAGCTCAAAGATGTACTTTGATCTGAAAGCTGACTATTGGTGGCCACGAATGAAGAAAGACATCGGTCATTATGTTGAAAGCTGCAGAATTTGTCAAATGGTTAAGGCAGAACATCAGAAACCCTTCGGGGATATGCAACAACTGCCAGTTCCTGAATGGAAGTGGGAGCATATAACAATGGACTTCATCACGAAGTTTCCGAAAACCAAGAGACAGCACGACTCCATCTGGGTAGTCGTGGACCGATTAACGAAGTCAGCACACTTCATACCGATGAAAGAAACGTACTCCCTTGATAGATTGGCACAGATATACATCACAGAAGTAATTTCTCGACATGGTGTGCCGAAATTTATCGTATCTGATCGTGATAGTCGTTTCACATCTAGATTCTGGCAAGCTCTACAAGACGGGATGGGTACTCAGATCTCTATAAGTACTGCTTATCATCCTAATGCAGATGGCCAGAGATAGCATACTATCCTTACTCTCGAAGATATGCTTCGTGCCTGCATTCTTGATCTGGGTGGTAACTGGGATGACCACTTGCCTCTGGTCGAATTCTCATACAACAACAGTTATCATTCTACGATCAAGATGGCTCATTTTGAAACTTTATATGGAAGAAAATGCAGAACTCCCACCTGTTGGCGCGAAAAAGGTGAATCGCCAATAGCAGGACCTGCCCTTCTACAGCTGACTCATGAAAAGATTCAGCTTGTCAGAAGGAACATTCTTGAAGCTCAAAGCAGGCAGAAGTCATATTATGATAATCGACACAGATCTATCAGCTTTGCGGTTAACGATTGGGTGATGTTGAAAGTATCTCCAATGAAGAATGTGGTAAGATTCATAAAAAGAAATAAGCTAGCTCCGAGATTCATCGGTCCGTTCAAGATTGTAGAAAAGATAGGAAATCAATCTTATCGTCTTGAACTGCCAGCGGACTTATCTGGAATACATCCTGTATTCCATGTCAGTCATCTGACAAAAGAGCTTAGCGGACGAAAGAGAAGTTCAAATACCACACGTTAACTTGCAGATTGATGAGAAGCTTCGAGTGGTTGAAGAGCCAGAACGTATTCTGGACTCAAAGACTAAGAAGCTTAGAAATAAAGAAATACAGATGGTGCTCGTCCAGTGGAAACACCACAAAGGTTCGCATCAGTCTTGGGAATCTAAAGATGTTATGAAAGCTACATATCCAAGTCTGTTCGAACATAGCTAACTTCGGGGACGAAGTTTATGCGTGGTGCAGCCCATTCTGTAACAACCTAACTTTTGGCAAAACATGTAATAATTGATTTTGAGATAATAATGTAATTTTATTACGTTATTTATGTTGCAATTTAATTAACTATGAAATTATAAATTAAATTATATTTATGTTACGAACTATTAATAATGATTAAATTAAAAGAAATGTAAAATACAAAAGTTTAGTGGGTTAAATGCAAATATGATCAATTTGATATATAAAAGCCAAATTAATGATCATTTAAGATCATTACCACCAAATCGCTCTCTCTCTCTCTCTACTCTCTCTCTAACTCTCGGATATCTCCAAAATTTTACCAAGAAATCAAAATTTGCTCAACTAGGAGAAGAATTAATCAAGAAAGGAGTTACAACAATCATCAAACATCATCAATTAGCAAGAATTTGAGGTAACAATTACTTTAATCTTGAAATATATGTGTGTTCGGTTCGGTTTTGTGTAAAAACCGAAACCAATAGATTTAAATATGAAATTTTAGGTTGCATGTTAGATTAAAGTGTTAGAAAATATGTAATGAAGTATATAAAAGTTACAGAAACAAAATTTATGGGTTGAATCATCCTAATAATGAAAAAATCGGATTTTTTTGATAAAAATGTGTTCTTGACAAAAAGTTTATAATTTGGATGATCTTGATGAATTTGTGATGTTTTTAATAAGGAAAAGTGTATAAAAACACTCTAAAAATGATAATATTACAAAGTATTACATTGCATGTTGATAGAATGCGTTTTTGAGAATTATTATGAAAAATCCGAATGAATATAACTAAGAACACCAAGAACAAATTTCTGGGAAAATATAATTAAGGATCCGAATTCGGTGGGACCGAATTCGGATGGTACCCAATTCGGATCTCAAACTCGGATCTTGCTTTGGTCCCAATTTCGGATGAAGCTTATTTCGGATCCTACATTTCGGATGCTTCTAATCCGGTCCTAATATCCCAATTCGGATGTTGTCCTTCGGATCCTAATTCGGATGGCTCAATTCGGATCACTTCGGTCCGAACCCGGATGGTCCGAATCCGGAGGATCCGAATTCGGGTGATCCGAAACCAAATACTATATTTTGATATTTTAATTAAATCATTGATTGTATACATATATATATTGTTATATATATATATATATATAGAGAGAACTTTTGAGAAATTATGAGACAAAAAATATTATAGAAACAATGATTTGTGAATAAATAAGTTATCAGAGATCAGATAAAATAATTATTTTAAAAATAAAAGATGATGATAATGATATGATATTGACATGATTGACATGATACTTCTGGACAGGTTCTGTGATATTCTATACAAAAGATTTAAAAGATTTAAAGCGGGTCAAAGACTTGACTTGACAGAACAGATTGACAAAGATAAAATCCTGAGATAACTCAGGTGGCAGATTTTACATCTGTTTGATAAAGACCCAGATCTGTGAGTTATAGATATTCAGATTTAACATGCTTGAATTTCCGGTTGAGACATATTGTTGATGCTAGATTAAATTGACATTCATATTATCACCTGGATTGTGACCTGTGCACACTATGGTTCGGTGTTGCCCAGTGGATCATGATAGCTATTTGACTTATCACTTCATATGATATTGCATTCACAGTTCATTCCTGACATTGCTTTGAGATTATTGCTATCATGACTTGATTACGTATGCTTCATCATTGCATAGACTTGACATAATGATTCAGCTTGATTAGCCTTGATTGGTCTATTGTTCTAGACCTGGATAATTCACTAGTTCTTTTGAACTTGGTAATGACCTCCGATGTTCTGCCACGTTGATTTACTGGTAGCTAGCCCAGTATGTGGCTGATCCCCACGATTTAAGCGTGAGCGTGGCCTGAGCATCATCCGATTCTATGACTTCTATGTCTGAATCATGAGGGCTGTAGCGGCAGCCAAGACATATCACGCTAGACTGATGATCCGCTTGACATTGCATGTTAATTTGAAAATTTATTTACTCACTAAGCATTGCTTACAGTTGCTACTTAACATTTTACAGGAAAAGATAAAGAAAAGTCACCTGCTGGACCTAGCTCTTAGGTCTATTAAAGATCAAGACAGAAGTTTCTATAGACCACTACACAACAAAACCTTTCGGTACTGATTGGAAGACAGCAACTGTTGTGGTTTTGGGTAGATTTGATATTATTCTATGATGTAATGATTAGATTAGATGGTACCCTTTTATAATTTTAACTTGAAATATGTAATCTGTATTTAACTTTAATCCTAATCTGTATGTACATGTAATTTATAATTCCGTAATTAATTACCCTATCTTAGTATGATTGATATCGTATTGCATGATGTGGGACCTAGACTAGTGAGAATTGCCTCGTAAGGGGTGGTCTTCACACCTATCTTGAATGTTCTTCGTGTTCATCACGTTTCCTTGAACATTTATAGGGTTTCTTTGTGTTGTTACGGATAAATCACGTCCAATTTTGAAGTTTTTGAGTGTTTTCGAGCAGTTTTCCTTTCCAGTATTCATCTTAGTTCATTTTTTCAGTGAGATTCAGTGTTTTTAGCCTTAAAAACATTGATTTAATCTGAATTTTTGAAAAAGTCAAATTTTTGGCCGTTTCATGAACTTGCAGCGCTCGAACTTAGGAGTGTTTTTAGGGTTTCTCGAATTTGTTAGGCTCTCGAAGTTGTCAGGATTTGAACTTGTCTGATTAGGGTTTGTCGAACTTGAGTGTCTCGAACTTGGCAGGCTACGAACTTGATAAATCTCGAACTTGTTAGACTTGAATTTGTGAGACTTGAATTAGGGTTTCACGAACTTAGGTCCTTCGAACTTAGTGATCTCGAACTTAACATTAAACAAATTTAATTTGGTAAAACGAGTTTATTTAAGTCCGTACAAACTTGATTTCAAATATATTTTAAAAATTAAATATTTTAAGTTCGAGAACAAAAAGTTTTACGAGAATTTCAAGTTTGCATAAGTTCTTGGAAATGGATCACGAGGTGGGCAAATCCAATTCACCACCTAAGTTAATAAAGATTAATGACTATTACTGGTGGAAGGATAGATTTGCAGATTTTTCACGTTTCAATGATATGCGTATGTGGATATGCATAGACGAAGGATATGTTGTTCCTACAACAGAGCTCGAAGGCAGATAGAAGGTTTTATCATATCAGCAAATGAAAGATGATGATATGAAAATCTACAAAGCTGAGAATCGGGCTCTATCTTCAATAAAGATGGCTTTACTGTCGGAGATTCTGCATACGTTCAAGCATCAAAGAACCTCTAAAGAGCTCTGGGAAGCTTTAGAGAGGAGGTATGAGGGAAATCCGAGGGTAAGAAAGGGAAGGGCTAAACTATTGAAACAACAATTAGCGATCTTTAAGGGTCCGAAGAACGAGATCTTAGTTGACATAGTCGCAAGATTCTATCATCTGTTGACCGAGCTTGATAACCACACAGTTGAGTATCAATAAACTGAAAAGATCGGAAAAACTTCTAGATGCGTTACCAGCAAAGTGGGAGATGTACACTACGCTGATAAAGCATGATGAAGAAAAGTAAGAAACTCTCACTCTAGAAGAAGTCATCGGGACACTGAGAGCCTATAACTTTAAAATGTAGAAGAAGGAGTGGGAATTTGTTCAAGTGCAAGATCCTGAAATGTACTTCGGCAAAGCTAAGCCAATGACTTCTAGTGCATCTGCGTCAGAGGCTACAACGTTCTATTCCGGAGAAGAAGATGGAATATCTACAGAAGCAGAATAATTGTGTGGTAGGGCATTTCCAAGGTTCTCAAAACCTGGAGATCAACCACAAAGTTCAGGACCTGCAACCCAGGGTTACACGAAAATTCCTATGAGTGCCAAGACAACAGAGGAGCAGTTGAAGCTTTTAGCTGTTGGGTTTCCTATACCCTTGCTAGGTTAAATTAAACTTTGCGGAAAATTAAATAACCTAACTATGCAAGAATATAAAACCTTAAGGATCTAACCAAACAAGCTAAGCAACTAATAATTAAAATAAAGAGATGAATAAGAAAAAACTAACCTTGAGAAAATTCGCAATTTTCTCCACGAAGAACGATTGCACGAACAGCCTCTGAATCGAGCAACAAGCGTCTAAAGGAAGATTGCCTCTAGTTGTTCACACCCAATGAACAAAAGAAAAGATAATTATAACTTTTCTAAGCTCAGATCTCAGAGTCCCAAAAACTGGTATCCCTTGTGATCGTTAGAATACTTAGAATTGAATGAGCGAGGAATGAAGCAGGCAGGGGCTGCCTATTTATAGGTTTTAGAAACCTACAAATTTTTTATCCCAAATCCATGTGGGATGGATTGGTGGCCGCGCCCCCCCCCCCCCTTTTAGGGTTTAGGGCGTGCCCTGTTGACTATCAACTAATTGCAGTTTAGCCCCTGTACTTCCTCTATTAATTCTATTAGCTTCCGGTTAATTTATTAACTACTAATAAATTAACAAACTAACCCATTAATCAATTATTTAGTTTCTAATTAATTTATTAAACATAATAAATTAACAAACTAATTAACATTATATATTTAAGTTAATCATCTTCTATTTACAATTCATTGCATGCACCCAAAAAGGATCCAGCCTGATAACAATATCTTTACAAATAATTGTGACTTGGACACTAATTCCAACAGTCTCCCACTTGGACAAGTTGGCAACTATTTGTCTAAACACATTCTATTACCAGCCTTCCTAGCTACTCGATACAGCTTCCGAACTCTGAATCATATCAGAGCTAATCCTTTAGATAAGGGATCAACTATTCCTTCGTTCTCTGATATCGTATGAAACTAAGACATGGATTATAATCAAACTTTGGTTTCAAAATTATGTTTCTGATTTCCGATTAGTATGACTATATGAGACTTATTAATTGAACACTTCAATTTTGTCTCGGTCGGGCCCGACACTCTAGAGTCAACGTTTAATCATCAGAGGGCCCATAGATATCGCTTTTCCATATAGGCAAAAGGAACGAATAAACTTCGCATACACAACGCTAGCTAACTAATAACATTGTAACTAGATACATCTGTTATAACTGGCAGTTACGCACAGCGTTTGAATGCACTAAGGTATGACGGACTAGAAAACCACAACTTCAATGTATCTCCGTCTGAAGAATAGAGGATATTATCATCTTGGAAATACTTATGATTTGATCCATGAAGTATCTTTCCAAGTGCGAGTGCCCTATACTTAAATCTCCATTAAGTACCCATGAATGTTGCAGCAATCTCTATGCTATGTCAAACTCTTGACAGTCTACTAACATTCCATGACAGTCTTTATTCAATACTAACTCCCAGCAGTACGAACGACTGAGATATTTGAATAAAATTAATTACTCTGTGAGTTGGTTCTAAACATGCAAAAGGAAACACAACGATAAATTAATAGAAGATGGCAGCACTTTGCAAATAAATGAATCTCCATTATTTAATCACCAAATCCATTACAATTTCAAATCATTGCTACAATGTTTCAAATTCAAAACTAACTACTAAACTTTACATTATCTCGTAATCCTATGCTAACAGCATGACTACAGTGTTTCGGTTGAGAAAGTGGCTTTGTGAACGGATCAGCTGGATTCTCCTCTGATCGCACTCTTTTCACAATCACATGTCCTTCTTCAACCTTGCTACGAACAAAGTGGTACTTCCGATCAATATGCTTGGACTTTCCATGATCCTTGGGTTCTTTAGTCAACGAAACAGCACTTTCGTTGTCGCAGAATATTTCGATGGGGTCTTGAACCGTTGGGACAACTCCAAGATCTCCAATGAAATTCTTCAACCAAATAGCTTCCTTTGAGGCTTCTGAGGCCGCAATATATTCTGACTCGCAGGTAGAGTCTGCCACGGTTTCCTGCTTCGAACTCTTTCACGTCACGGCTCCCCCGTTCAATAAGAACACCCAACCAGATTGTGACCGACAGTCATCTCTATCCGTTTGGAAACTCGCATCGCAATAACCGGTTACTTTGAGTTCATCCTGTCCACCGTAAACCAAGAACCTGTCTTTAGTATTTCTTAAATACTTAAGAATATTCTTGACCGCCGTCCAATGACCTTCACCAGGGTCTTGCTGATGTCGACTCACCATGCTTAACGCAAATGAGACATCAGGGCTCGTACATGTCATGGTATACATTATAGATCCTATGGCCGAAGCATATGGAACTCGAATCATTCTGTCTCGTTCCTCCTGTGTATTCGGGCTCATGTCTTTACTAATCTTTATGCCATGAGCAAAGGGAAGGTTCCCCTTCTTAGACTTCTCCATACTGAACCTTTTCAGTATTTTGTCCAAGTACGTATCCTGGCTTAGTCGTATTAGACATCTCGTTCTATCTCTATAAATCTTTATACCTAGAATAAAAGCTACATCTCCTAGATCCTTCATAGTGAAACATCTTCCCAACCAATCTTTTACACTCTGTAATGTTGGGATGTCGTTTCCGATAAGTAATATGTCATCGACATATAATACAAGGAAGACTACAGTGCTCCCACTGACCTTGACATATATGCAGGACTCATCTTCGCTTCTAGAAAATCCAAACTCTGTGATTTTCTCATGAAAGCAAAGATTCCAGCTTCGAGAAGCTTGCTTAAGTCCATAAATGGACTTCTGAAGCTTACACACTTTCTTAGGATACTTGGTGTCTACAAAACCTTCAGGTTGTGTCATAAACACATCCTCTGTCAATTTCCCGTTAAGGAAAGCGGTTTTGACATCCATCTGCCAGATTTCATAGTCATGAAACGCAGCTATGGCCAGAACTATCCTTATGGATTTAATCTTAGCTACCGGTGAAAAGGTTTCCTCATAGTCAATCCCGTAGGTTTGAGTATAGCCCTTTGCCACCAGCCTAGCTTTGTAAGTGTGTACTTTCCCGTTCATATCCGTTTTCTTCTTGAATATCCACTTACAACCCACCGTCTTTAGACCGGGTGTGGGATCAACCAAGTTCCAAACTTGGTTGCCATACATGGATTCAATCTCGCTATCCATAGCTTCCTTCCATTTGGCTGCCTCAGGGCCTGCCATCGCTTTCCGATAGTTAGCTGGTTCATCTAAGTCGACTAGTGTACTATCACTAATCATATCATCCTGTTCAATATGGAAACCATAGTAGAACTCAGGAGGATTGCTAACTCTACCGGATCTGCGCAAAGGTAAGGATATGTCAGTGGGTTCAACAGGCATCTCAGCCTCATGTTGATGGTCATTGGTTGCAGTTGGTTCTTCATCGGTAGTATCTTGAATCTCATCAAGATCGAACTTACTCCCACTGTCCTCTTTAGATATTATCTCCTTCTCAAGGAACACTCCTCTTCGAGATACAAACACTACGTTTTCAGGTGGTTTGTAAAATAGATATCCAAATGACTCTTGTGGGTCACCGATGAATAGACACATTTCAGATCTTTGACTGAGTTTGTCAGAGGTCTATCGTCCAACGAAGACTTCACAACCCCAGATCTTGATGTGACCAAGGGCAGGACACTTTCCCTTCCACATCTCGTAAGGTGTCTTGGAAACTTTCTTGGTGGGTACTAGATTTAGAATATGTGCCGCAGTTTCTAATGCATAACCCCAGAAACTTACTGGAAGTGTTGCTCGACTCATCATAGATTGGACCATGTCTAACAAGGTCTTGTTTCTCCTCTCCACAACTCCGTTGAGTTGTGGTGTTCTAGGAGGTGTTAACTGGGAAACTATTCCACAGCTTCTAAGATGATCGAGAAACTCGATACTAAGGTACTCTCCTCCCCTGTCGGAGCGGAGAACCTTTATCTTTCTGCCCAGTTGATTCTCTACTTCACTTTGATATCTTTTGAATGTCTCAAAAGTATCCGACTTATTTTTAATTAAATAAACATATCCAAATCTACTATAGTCATCTGTAAAGGTGACATAGTACCGATTTTCCCCTTTTGTAGCACATCCGAATGGCCCACATACATCTGTGTGGACCAAATTCAATTGTCGTTCACCTCTTTCACACGTTCCTGTGAATGGTGATTTTGTCATCTTGCCCAGTAAACAGGATTCGCATACATCATCCGATTTTAGGTCGAATGATTCCAACACTCCATCCTTTTGGAGTTGGGCGATGCGTTTCTTGTTAATGTGCCCAAGGCGACAGTGCCACAATTTGGACTTATCAATTTCGTTAGAATCAATATTAGATAGTAGGTTGTTATCACACTCAACAGTTTCATATATGCCATTATAAGGACAAGCTTTGAATATAAAAACACCATTCAAATAAACCAAAATACTTCCATTATTATTATCAATGCTGAAATTGTATCCATCCTTATACAAGGCAAACAAAGAAATGATGTTCCGATTCATATCGGGTGAATAACAGCAATTATTTAACCTAATCTCTACTCCTGATCTAAGCACGAGCTGGAACCTTCCGACTTTCTTCACAAGCGTGATCTTTCGATTCCCCAAAATTAGGTTCAGCTCCCCATGCTTCAAGCTTCTACTTTCCCTTAGTCCCTGCAATACAGAGCAAATGTGAGTACCACATCCTGTATCAAGAACCCATGAATTAGAGATAGAAGTGTTATGGAGTTCGATCATGAACATACCTGAGGTGCTGGCCTTTTCGACTTTGCCGTCTTTAAGGTCCTTCAGATATGATGGGCAGCTTCGCTTCCAGTGCCCCTTGCCATTGCAGTAAAAGCATACTGCTTCCTTCGGATCTTTAATAGGCACAATACCGGACTCTGTTCTCCCTTGAGACCCTTTCTTGGACTTTCCTTTTGGGGCCTTCCAGGATGACTTCCGTTTCTTTGAGGCCTTACCGACAGTAAGCACAGGGGCCACAGGGGTCTCATCTTTCTTGATGCCCTGTTCAGCGGTTCAGAGCAGATTATGCAGTTCCATAATTGATGTCTCCTTCTGATTCATGTTCATCTAATAGGAGAGTAAGAATTGATTATAGATGGTGGGCAGTCCAGAAAGAATGATATTGGTGGAGAACTCAGAGTCAAACACCATATTGAGAGCCTCCAGCCGGTCGAAGTACCCCTTCATCTCAAGGACGAAAGTGCAGATAGATGTTCCAGGTTTTGGTTTGCAGGCCATGAGGGATCTTACCACATCAAGGCGCTCTTTGCTCGCCTTAGCCTCAAACATCTCTCGCAGCTGCTGATTCATCTCAAAGACCCATGTATTCTCGAAGGCTTTAGCAAGCTCAGGAACCATGGATGACGCCATGATGCAGGACACTTTGTTTGCATCATCGTAATGTTTCTTGTGTGCGTCCATTTCCTCCTGCGTGGGATTCTCATTCAGTGTGGGAATTTGTTCATCGAGAACATACTCCTTGTTCTCGTACCTCAGCGTAAACCTGAGGTTTCTCATCCAGTCCACATAGTTCGGACCGGATAGTTTTTCCCTACCCAGAACGGAAAGGAGTGAGAAGTTGGATGCGTGGTTGGGAGCAGGAGTGGGAGTACCAGTAGAAGTAGACATCTGTGAGATAAAGTTTTAGTTAGTATGAAGTATTCCTTAAACAATTTACCCAATTTGAATTGAGGCTAGGATCCATATTTTCGATTCGTTTTATGAAAAGGGTCGCCGTAATCACGCCACGAATTTATTTTAGGTGGACAAACTCTTGTCGATTTCAATCTCTATGAAATTCCTGGATCTTTTGAGATTCATTGAATCTTATCAATGGCATGTTAATCTCGGTTATGCTCAACTACTATCCGTGACTGGGTTGCCGAGGATCACGGACAAGATGGTGAATCTAACCATGCAAAACTGCATAAGACCCGGCACGGATCAGTCCGGGAATCGTGAGTCCTACGTCACCTCCTAATATGTCTCTCATTAGTGTGCCGGTCAATACACACACTCCACCAACAGTGCATATAGGAGATGAGCATTTTTCATGGATTGCATACTAATTCACTTTTGATATATCTAAAACGGGATTTTTGTTTTACTACTTTAGATTATACTTTTCATCTGGACACCATCCTATCAAAAGTCCTCGGTAGCTCCATTGAACGCACAGCGAAGCGGAGGAGGTAGGTCAGCGCGAAGCTGTTAAAAACCCACTCCTTTAGGGAAGCAGAGCGACCCGCCTTATACCTCGTTTATAGTTTGTTCACTATGGGTGAGCCGATTTATCAATTGACTGACGATATAATTAGATTTAAATGATATATCTATATATATATATATATATATATATATATATATATATATATATATATATATATATATATATATATAAAATCAATAATACATATATAAATTTCTTTTAAATCTTAGGGGTTTAATTTTAAACTTTTAAAACTAAAGGGTCTATTTTAAACATTTTAAAATTCAGGGTATATTTTAAACAATTTAAAATATTAGGGTTTAAATTAATATTTATATTTTATATATATATATATTTCGGTTTCAATATTTAAATAAAATAAGAAACATTTAATTATTAAATATATATATTAAATCCGAAACCTATATATATAACCATATAAATCCTCAAAATTTAAACCTTGGATGATACAAGTTTATCCTAATAAATTATGATATTCTAAAACCTTTAGGATAAGCACTTAATTTAAATTAAGGTAATTTCTAGATAAATAGGATTTAGGATGAACCTAGAAAATCAAGCTTATCTCTAAGGCATGTTTATCTAAAACCCCAAAAATCAAACCCTTAATTAAATTAATAAAATCCGAAATTAATAAAATAATAATTTATTTAATCTTTCAGATTTATCCATTTAAAACCTTTTAAAAATCCGAAAATTTGAAGATAAATATGTAAAACAATTTTCCAAATTTAGACAATTAATTTAATATTTAAAAACTATTTTAAAAATTAAATAATTATCAAAAAACGAATTTTACTCCAAAAATTAATTTTTAATTAAATTTTCAGATTTATTTAATATTTAAAAATTAATTTTAAGTTTAAACAATTTAATTTAAAATTAAAAACACCATTAAAATTAAATCAAAATTCCGAAAATTAATCAAAAAAAATTTCGAAATTTAAGAACAAGATTTTCATCTCAAAATTAGTGCAAAGCTCGTTAGGTTAACCTCTCTGATACCACTGTTGGGTTTCATATACCCTTGCTAGGTTAAATTAAACTTTGCGGAAAATTAAATAACCTAACTATGCAAGAATATAAAACCTTAAGGATCTAACCAAACAAGCTAAGCAACTAATTATTAAAATAAAGCGATGAATAAGAAAAAACTAACCTTGAGAAAATTCGCAATTTTTCTCCACGAAGAACGATTGCACGAACAGCCTCTGAATCGAGCAACAAGCGTCTAAAGGAAGATCGCCTCTAGTTGTTCACACCCAATGAACAAAAGAAAAGATAATTATAACTTTTCTAAGCTCAGATCTCAGAGTCCCAAAAACTGGTATCCCTTGTGATCGTTAGAGAACTTAGAATTGAATGAGCGAAGAATGAAGCAGGCAGGGGCTGCCTATTTATAGGTTTTAGAAACCTACAAATTTTTGATCCCAAATCCATGTGGGATGGATTGTGGCCGCCCCCCCCCCCCCTATTAGGGTTTAGGGGGTGCCCTGTTGACTATCAACTAATTACAGTTTAGCCCCTGTACTTCCTCAGTTAATTCTATTAGCTTCCGGTTAATTTATTAACTATTAATAAATTAACAAACTAACCCATTAACCAATTATTTAGTTTCTAATTAATTTATTAAACATAATAAATTAACAAACTAATTAACATTATATATTTAAGTTAATCATCTTCTCTTTACAATTCATTGCATGCAACCAAAAAGGATCCAGCCTGATAACAATATGTTTACAAATAATTGTGACTTGGACACTAATTCCAACATTAGTATCGTTCATGGCTGCATAGGGTAACTGCATTCAGGGTAAGATCAACGATCCAACTTTATGGGAGGAGGACTATGATCAGGTAGACCCTGATGATCTAGAGCAGATGAACCTGCAATGGAAACTGGGCATGGTCACACAAAGGGGGAAGAGGTTTATGAATAGAATCAGAAGAAATCTGAGTGTGAGCAACAATGATGGGTTTGATAAGTCAAAGGTGAAGTGTTACAACTGTCAGGGGTTGGCACATTTCGCTAGAGAATGTCAGACGCCGAAGATGGATAACTATCAGAATCTGGGACGGCAGAATTCAACCACCTCAGGGAATCAAGCAACAGTGGCTGGGTTATTGACAAATGTATCTTCTAACAGGCAGTTAGATGGTACTTATGCTTGGAGTTCTCATCCGGAGTCTAATGCTAGAGCTTTTATGGCTGAAGTAATCGAGACGGATAGTGGAGCTGGAGAGGAAAAGTAGGAGGACACCCAACAGTCTGAGACAAATCCTTTGGTTCTGGAAAAATCTGAGGAGCTGACTACACTGGAGTTTGCAGCTCAGATGGCCAGCGTGGAATCGGATTGGAAAAAGGTAATCCTCAACTCTTCTACTTTTCGTGATTTATGTGTTTTAAGTACTACGTTAAATGACAAATTGAACTTAGTTCTAGAATCACATTCAACTTTAACAGCTCAAATCCAAACTTTAAAATCTGACAATGCCAGTCTTCTATATATTAAGGAAGATCTTAGGGCCAAGATGAAAGCTGATGCTCAGGATGTGATAGTTCTAAAAGATAAATTGAGTGAACAATGTGTCAGGATAAAACTAATGTATGAGCATGTAGAATCATTGACCAAAAAGATCACCCTTAAGGGTGTAGAACTAGCAAAAGCAAGGGTTATAGTTTTTCTGGCAAATAGTAAGATTGAAAAGTTTAGTATCTATTCCTTGAACTTAGACAAAATCTTAGATTCGCAAAGACAGTCTAAGAAACCAGTTGACCTAGGATATCAAGATGTGCCTCCACCTTTTAACAATAACTCTGTGCCTATCCCTCGGGATGAGACCAAAGAAAAGGTTGAATCAGAGGAAGTAAAAGTAATTGAGACTGATAAGGTGTCAACAACTAAAGTGTCTATAAAAACTCCTCAGGTTAAGAAAACTGTAACGTTTGTGGAATCTAGTAGTGTATCACAACTAGAAGAAGCAAAAACTTTAAGTGATAATAAGTAAGAGGAGTTGAATAAGACTGTTGGTACAAACAAACCAGACATTAGTGAGACCCCTAAGTCAAAGAGTGCTTATAAAAAGCCTATTGACAAAATGTCTTGCTATAGATGTCACGAAAAGATCATGTTGCATCTAGTTATCCCTATAAGAAACCAGAGTCTACACCTATTGTACGGAAACCAGAACAACCGACCCTGCAATCAGTGCCTAGTATTGCAAGCACGAGTAGTTCTCAAACTTCTGAGAAGAACTCGAATGCAACACCTCGAGTAGGTACTAAACAAACACCGGTGTCCATAAGACAAAATGAAGGTCATAGGACTAATTCATCGAATAGAGTCCCTAGTCAATCAAGGCCTGTCCCTCGACCTATTACAAGGAATCATACACCTAAGAGGAGTTATACTCCAGTTAGGTCACACACTCCTAACAGACATCAGATACCTGGTAGAGCTCAGAGGTATAACACTGAAATGCATAATAACAGAAATTACTCTACAGCTTAACAGCAAAGAACAAACCAAAGGCCAAGAGTTGATATTAATCACTCAGGTCCACAACAGGTTCTTGCTCAAAAACCTAAATCACCTGAAAGGAAAGATGGGTATTTGAAAGAGTTCAAATATGTGGACGAGAAGGGTATTACCAAGTTAGTTATGGCTTGGGTTCCCCGTGATAACTAACTCATTTTTCTTTCAAGTGCAGGAGTTAACTACAGGTCTAAACAACAAGTGGTTCATAGATAGTGGTTGCTCTCGTCACATGACTGGGGAAAGAAGTCTAATAACATACTTCAAGAGTGGGTATAAGGGGTTTGTATCATTTTCTGGGAATGAAGGAGGCAATATCATTGGATCCGGAGAAGTCACTAATAATACGTGTGAAGACCACCCCTTACGGGGCGGTTGTCACGAGTCTAGGTCCCACATCATGCAACACGATATCAATCATAACTAAGTGATGCAGCGTAGCAAATGGAAATATAGATTATTCTGTTGATTCAAAGAATTCCAGAACAATCTCTACTAAAAGTTTGTTGATTCTGTGAATACCAAACGGTTAGGCTTCAAACAACCGATTTTGAACTCGGAAATTTGGAAAAGAGAGAAATTTTCTTAAATCATAAACTGCTTCATACATAAGTTCAACACATCTTAAAAAGAAACAGGAAACTTAAAACGGGTCAAATAACCCAGCGGGTCGACCCAGGAAACAAAAATAAAAACCCAAATAACCGATAAAATTCATAAAAAGGCCCGTAACTCTCATTCCGGGTCGAATTTGGGCCGAACGGTCGTCTGGACACCTGATTCGCCCCAAACGGAGACCCGAGTCAAAAGTTAGGGCTGTTTTCGTTTAGCCCCTTTTATTACGGGCCCTATCTTGGGCCTCCAGAAACATAATGGCCCGATCCTCTATAGTTGGGCCTGCATCACTAAGATAGAGTAATTAAGTTGCAGAATTATAAATTACAGGTACAAACATATTAGGATTAAGTTTATTACAGATTACAGTTTTTAAATTAAACTTATATAGGGTACCATCTAATCTAATACATTACATCATACAATCATATCAAGTCTATCCAAAAACACCACAATTGTCATCTTCCAATCAGTATCGAAAAGTTTGTTGAGTAGTGATCTGTGAAAGCTTCAAAACTTGGATCTTGAATGACCTAAGAACTAGGTCCAACGGACTTCCCTTTATCTTTTCCTGTAAAAATGTAAAATAGCAACCGTAAGCAATGCTTAGTGAGATTATAGATTTTCAGATTTCACACATTATCAAGCGGATCATGGGTCTAGCGTGATATGTCTTGATTGCCGCTATAGCCACTCATGATTGAGACATAGTAGTCATAGAATCGGATGATGTTCAAGCCACGCTCACGCTTAAATCGTGGGGATCAGCCACATACTCGGCTAGCTACCAGTAAATCAACATGGCGGAACATCGGAGGGTCATTACCAAGTTCAATAGAACTGGTGAAATAGCATGGTCTAGAACAATAGACCGTCAAAGCTAATCATCTTACGCTGAATCAATATGTCAAATGTCTGAGCAATAATGAAAGCTTAAGTCATCAAGGTCATGATAGCAATAAATTTTGTAGCAATAATTGAAATGAACTGTAATGCAATGTCATGTGAAATGATAATAAAATAGCTATCATGTTACACTAGGCATCACCAAACCATGGCGAGCACATGTCTCAATTCATCTGATCATATATGAATGTCAAGTAATCTATCATCAACAATGTGTCTCAATTGGAAATATCGCATGAAAAACTGAATATCTATAACTCACTGTTTGGGGTCTTTATCAAGCAGATATAAAATCCACCACCTGAGTTATCTCAGGATTTTATCTTTAAATCTTTGTCTTTCTGTTCTCTGTCAATTCTTTTCAATCTAAGACCCGCTTTCAATCTCTTTATTCTTTAAATCTTTGTTCAGAATATTACTGTACATGTTCAAATTCATTCATAGCAAGAACATTTTAAGTCTAATTCTTTATCTGATCTGATCTGATTCTGATAACTGATATCTTATTTTGTTCATTTTCTTTGTTTCTTGAATTCTCAAAAAGATATATAAATATATATATCATGTTGCTTTGTTCATAATCTTTCATCATAAATATCATTTATTTGTAATGTTAAAATATCAAAATGAAACTTCGGATCCGGATCTTCTGAATTCGGACCATCCGGGTACATTATTGGTTCAATAATCAGATAATTAAGTTGGGCCAAAAGCTAGGTTGTTACAAGATGATCACTCTTGATCAAGTCTACCATGTAGAAAAGCTTGATCATAATCTCATTAGTGTATCTCAGATCTGTGATAAACAAAATTCGGTCCTCTTTACTGAAAAGGAAGCGTTAGTGCTAAAGCCGAGATTCAAGATACCTGAAGAGTGGATTATGATGAGAGCCCCAAGGGTGAATGATGTGTACATGATGGACATGTCCATAGCAGATTCATTGATGGGATCCATATGTCTACTTTCCAAAGCTTCAGAGTCCGAATCTTTGCTGTGCCACAGACGTATGGCACACTTGCACTTAAGGAAGATGAATTTACATCACAAAAAATGGCCTTGTGCAAGGTGTTACATTGAAGAGTTTTTCAGTTTGAAGATAAGTGTGTGTCGTGTAAGAAAGGGAAACAACATAAGAAGCCACATAAATCGAAAACTCAGAACTCAATTTCTTCCACCTTTAACTTGTCGCATATGGATCTTTTCGGGCCAATCAACAAAAGGAGAATAGGTGGGAGTTTGTACTGTTTAGTTATTACTGATGATTACTCATGATTTTCTTGGGTTTTCATTCTAGGTACAAAGGACGAGACATCAGACACGCTGATTGGGTTCTTAGACCAAGTTGAAAACTCATACGGGAAAAGGGTAAAACGTATCAGAAGTGATAACGGAACAGAATTTAAAAATGCAGTAATTGGTGTATATTTCCTAACTAAAGGCATAGTGCATCAATTTAGTGCACCTTATGAGGCACAACAAAATGGGGTGGCAGAACGTAACAACAGGACTTTGATTAAAGCAGCAAGGACTGTGTTCTCGGATTCAAAGCTTCCCACTCTGTTTTGGGGGGAAGCAGTGAATACCGCTTGTCATGTGTTAAACAGAGTCCTTCCAGTTAAATCATTGAACAAAACCTGTTATGAAATTTTGAATAAAAGACCACCGAATTTAACTGGCTGTGAACCATTTGGGGTGCCATGTACTTTATTAAAAACAAAACATCAACCTAAGTTTGGTGAAAAGGCTGACGAAGGATACTTCCTAGGTTATGTCCCAAATTCACCATACAAGAGGGTAGAAATTAACATTGATGTAACAAATTATTCACATGAACCCCAACTTGGTCTAGAATGGTTATTTGATTATGACTTAGTGTTTGAATCATTTAACATTCCTTTTAGTGGTGATGCAGGAACTGTGGAGAATGACTTCTCGACGTTAAATATTAATGATGAGAGTAGAGTATTTTCCAATTCGAGCATTCCCACGACATCTAATAATATACCGACAGAAGATGGGTCCCCAACAAATGAAGAACCTTTGTTGCCTACGAATGAGAATCAGATAAACAATTCAGCCTCAGAAGATGGTGGTCACGAGTTGGATGTTGTTCCGTCTGAAGTCACACCCCCATTAGGCGAAATAGGATCGAATCCGAGAGACAATCTTTAGGTCGATGCAATTGAAACATCGAGGGTAAATAAGGATCATCCGATTGAAGACATCACTGGGAATCCAAATGCTGGTGTGAGAACACGGAGTAGTGTGAATAATAACACAGTGTTGCTATCGATGATCAATGACTCCGAGGCATTTCACGCTTGTCTATACTCGTTCATATCACAAGTTGAGCCATAGAACGTACAAAGGGCTCTAAAGGATAATTCTTGGGTTGAAGCTACGCAAGAAGAACTCTCACAGTTCAGAAAGCTAGAAGTCTGGGAGTTAGTGCCTTTACCTCGTGGAGAAGTTGCTATAGGGAGCAAATGGCTCTTTAAGTGCAAAAGGGATGATCGGGGCATAGTTACTCGTAACAAGGCAAGACTCGTGGTCAAAGGGTTCAACCAAGAAGAAGGGATTGATTATAATGAGGTGTTTGCACCAGTAGCAAGGCTTGAAGCTATCAGATTGTTTCTCGCGTTTGCTTCCTTCAAAGGCTTCAAAGTATATCAGCTAGACGTCAAGAGTGCATTCTTATATGGAAATGTGAAGGAATTGGTGTATGTCGAACAACCGCCAGGGTTTACTGATCCCAAGTATCCAGACAGAGTATATAGATTGGATAAGGCTCTGTATGGGTTACATTAGGCACCTAGGGCATGGTACAAGACACTGTCTACTCACCTCTTAGACAATGGGTTTGAGAGAGGGAGAATAGATAGTACACTGTTCGTTAAAAGGAAGGGTGACGATTTCATACTGGTACAAGTTTATATGGACGACATCATCTTCGGGTCGTCAAATGAACATATGTGCAAAAATTTTGAGAAGGTTATGAAGTCAAAGTTTGAGATGAGTGCGATGGGAGAGCTGAACTTCTTTCTCGGTTTACAAGTTGAACAACGAAAGGAGGGGATGTTCATTCATCAGACGAAGTATGTCTATGAAATTTTAGAGCGCTTCGGGATGGAAGGAACAAACTTTACAGCACACATCAGTATTCCTATTCAAGTCAATCATAATCTCGGACCGGGTACAGATAGTGATACTGCTATGGATCCGACTTTATATCGGGCCATGGTCGGGTCACTCATGTATTTAACCGCTTCACGACGTGACATAACGTTTGTTGTTTGTATTTGTGCCAGGTTTCAAGCTAACCCCAAGGAGATGCACATTAAAGTTGTGAATCGGATTTTGAGATACTTGAAGTCGAAACCGAAGCTGGGACTTTGGTATCATGCTGATGGAGATCTGGAATTGGAAGCTTACACAGACTCAGACTATGGAGGGTGTAGCTTGAACAGAAAATCAACAACGGGTGGTTGTCAGTTCCTTGGAGGGAGACTGGTGTCCTGACAATGCAAGAAACAGACTTCGGTAGACGTATCAACATGCGAGGCCGAATATGTAGCTGCATGGAGTTGCTGTTCACAGGTTTTGTAGATTCAACAACAATTGCGGGATTACGGTTTGACTTATACTCATACTCCCATTAGGATAGAAAATCAATCCACAATTGCCATAACCAGTAATCTGGTAAAGCACAGTAAAACTAAGCACATAGATATAAGACAACATTTTATTCGTGACTGTGCTGAGTAAAACCTGATAAAATTGGTAAAAGTTCCAACGGAAGACAACTTTGCGGATCTATTCACAAAAGCATTTGATAGATCACGTTTTGAGTTGTTAGTCCAACTAAATGGAATGCATATTCCAGAGTAACATGACCTCAGTAGATTTTCTTTCTTTTTAAATATGTTTAAGTCATTAGTTTATCTTATTAGTTACTTTACTTAATAAAAAGAGGAGGAAAAACAAAAGAAAAAAGAGAGAAAACCATAAAAATTATTAAAAAAGAGAATATTGAAAACAAGAGAGAAGTCTTAGAGTCTAAGGTTCAAAGTGACGAAAATTAGCACAGTCTAACAAACTGGAAGTGTTAAACTTTCACACATAATGCACTATAAATTCTAAGTGATATACATATTCATGTTCTGATATGTTGAAGGCATAAAACATGAAGGTTTTCCTAAAAGATAATAAAACAATCAAGAAAATGTCACATGTGTAACTAACTTAAATGTATGACCAAAAGGTCTTAATTTCTATGTTAAAGGCTCACATAAAATAATTATGCATGAGGTTGATCGGGTTATAAATTACCATGTTTATTAAGCGTAAAAGAGTTGTTTTAAATAAGAAAATGTCGTAGAATGTGCTACTGTTGAGTAAATTATGTGCTTGTGCAAGTAAATAAAATTCAGTCTAAGTTGGCGAAAAAAGAAAGAAAATCTAAACAGTTTTAAGGAGCTAGGCGCAGAGGGAGGCGCAGCCCTGCGCCCCGAACGAGTGCTCAACAAAAAGAATTAATTTGTCAAAATACGGATTTTAGAGTCAGGCAGGTGGGGGCGCTGGCCTGTGCCTACGGCTGCGCCCAACCCATTAAATTATTTTCTCAGCCGTTTTAGGGTTTTCAGCACTAACCTATAAATACAAAAGTCAGAGATGGAAAAAATATATCGTTTTTTGGAGAGAGAAAAGCTTAGAAAGAGGTCCCGTTTGAGCGAATACGAGTACGAAGCAAGCACGAGTGAAGTTATGACGTTGCTATGAAGATGGATACACAACTCTTGAGTATTACACCAATGATGTCCGGCTAATCTCACAATAATCATTCTCGGAGGAAGCACAACGCTAAGTGTTTAAAAACTATGAACGATTTCTTATGTTTGCATGGTTTTTATTATTTATGTTTTAATTGTGAACGAATGATTGTTATTTGCTTAGTTGCGTTTCGCAAGATAGTTCGTTGATATTTTATTTTTCGTGCCGAGTTACATGTTTAATTAAGACGAGTAATCAACGTGTCACGTGCTATGCCCAAGATCACGTAACGATTCTAATAATAGTTATAAAGAAAAGATTATGTCTATGTAATCTTCACTTCGTTTATGAAATTAAATATAAAGCTAAGTGTGGAATCTGGGAATGATTATCTTCATTACTACATTTAATCAAACAACTCAATTAAGTTTTCTTTTTACAAATCGCGCAAGTAGTTAACTTTACAAAGCAAACGATAATCCTTTTCAACCAATCACTTTTTCCAAGTAATTAAATTACAATGCTAGTCTCTCGAATACATGAAAATTAACCACTCGTTCTCTCTGGATACGATCCCTACTTACCCTAGCTTCTAAGGTATTTAGTGGTTATTTTTGGCGAGGTAACGACACTCGTATCAAAATTTTGGCGCCGTTGCCGGGGAGCGGTTGCGCTTAAAGTCACATATTTTAGTAATTAGCTTTAGTTTAGTTAATTAGTTTTTCTAAATTAATTTAGTTTATTTCAAGTTATTTGCTTATTTGCTTTAAGTTGCTTATTTAGTTTTAAATTACTTATTTGCTATTATTCTAGTCATTTAGTTTTAAGCTTTAATTATTGCCTTTGTTTTATTAAGAAAAAGGGAATCGTGGCGCAAGCATCGATTCTCACCAAAAATAAAGCTTCTAGTACTAGTTCTTCATCTAGTCCTCATAGGTTTATGCACACACGTTATTCTGGAAGAATTTCACCCTTGAAGTTTGATCCAGAAATAGAAAAAACTGCTAGATCTAATAGGCGAGCCACAACTCAAGCAAACAAAATTAAAAATATTTCTCCTGAGGTAAACGTGGAAGAATAAGTAGTTAGTTCGGAAGACGAGAACGTCGAAAACGTTCTTGTCGACTTCCAACAAAACCAAATACCAATGGGAGACTGTAGAACTGTAGAATCCCATTGTTGGGTGATATCCCTGATCCATCACCCATTCTCTACCCAGTCAATGAGAATGAACATGAAATTAGGCCCCAGCTATTTAGCATCTTACTCGTTTTTCGCGGAGCACCAAGCGAAGAACCGTACGAGCACTTAGCTGAATTCACTGCCATATGTAAGGCTAATCATGTTAGGGGAATGACTGTAGATGCACTCAAACTTAGACTGTTTCCTTTCTCCTTGAAGGAAAGAGCGAAAAACTGGTTCGTGTCACTTCCCACTGATAGTATAACTAATTGGGATGAAATGAAAAAAGAATTTTTAACCGAATATTACCCAATTAGCAAAACTACAGAAAAGTGTAAAGAAATTACTAGATTTAAACAGAAAATTGGAGAACAATTCCACGAAGCATTTAATAGGTTAAATGAATTAGTAAGAACATGCCGTCACCATGAAATTCCTTATGGATGCTAATTAAAACTTTCTTCGATGGGGTTAGTCAAGAAAGTAGGAATATGATCACCGCCGCTTCAGGCGGAACCTTTTTAGCCAAGGAAGATGAAGAAGCCTGGAAATTATTAACCCAGTTAAGCAAAGGTTTAAAAGTCCAATCAGGTTCGGATAGTATTGTTGGTGTCCAAGTCATGGGCATAGACAATGCATGGAAAAAGGAAGTTAAATCCGATATCTCTGAACTAAGCAAAAAGATGGACTTGTTGATGAAGGGAATGGGAAAGGCCACTGTGGCACAAGTCTGCTGTGTCACTTGTGGAGACCCTTCCCATCAAACCGAGAATTGCCCACATACCTTTGCCCACGAAGAGTATGTGAATGAAGCTTTTGGCTATCGGCAACGAAGAGAACGGGAGAACCCATACTCAGAAACCTACAATCCGGGATGGAGAAAACACCCGAACTTGTGTTGGAGGGATAATCAAGACAATGATGCTCCCCCGAAGCCAAGATATGAGCAACCCCATCAACAAAACCGAGAATTTCAATATGGATCAACCTAGCTACGAAGGATGATCGATATTATAAACGCCAAGACCCTAAAGAAGAGCATGAGTCACGACCACTGTCGGGAAACTCGAAATAGTTTTTCGAGTTTATGGAATTCATGAAACAACAGACCATGGTACAAGAGAAAACTATGGAGATGCTTGGAAGGCAAATGGGACAAATTGCAGAGTCCCTAACTAAACGAGAAGAAGGAAAGCTTCCAAGTAACACCACGGTTAACCCATCGCATCACCATGGCAAGGAAAAGAAATACGAAGCCAATGAAGTGAATGAAGTGAACAAAGTCACTACCCTTAGGAGTGGAAAGAAAGTAGATAATAAAATAGAAATTGTAAGGTCTTGAACTCATGGATCTATCTAGACGCGACACCGTCCAACGAGTGTGGAATCCTTGTTAGCGGCTTGAAGGTAAGATCACGCACACGGAACACGGAGACTACCACGATGCTAGACGAACAACCTTGAACGCCCCTACACAATGATTCTCTCCGAAAACACTCTTTGATTACTAGTAAACTCGAGATCGCCTTTGCTTAATCACTTACCGAAATTCTGCAAAAGTCTGATAATTATTTGAGTTAATCCTTCATTATACTGACCAATTCGAGTTTGTCTTAGGACAAATTCGAATCAGGCTCAAGGCCCATTTGAATTTGTCCACTTGACAAATTCGAATCTACCTTAAGTGCAAATTCGAATTTAGACGAAATTCGAATTTCACTATCAAGCTTATGTTTGATTTTCTGTTTTAACTTATGTTTGAATATATCTTTGAACTTTATGTTTGAACTTCTTGTAATACGTTACACTAAGTTCAAACATACCAACAATAAATATCAAACACACATAATCAGATATATCAAACACTGGTCGATATTCAATATTACGTAACTTGACTTACACAAAATGCTAACTATACTTAGACTGCTATCGTCACACAGGGTGTACCAACAGACTCCCCCTTGACGATAACTTCTAATTATTTACATTTTGATTAAGTACTAAAGATCATATAGACTGCTACCTGCATATAGTCCTACATCTATACATACTTTTACTACCTTCTGGTACTTCCTGGCGTCAGATCTCCATCCTTCATGAAAGAAGATAGGTTTATCATGCAGCTTCTTCAGGTCGTCCTTCGATAGGTTTATTAAGTGTAGTGGATCATACACTCTCAAAATAACTTTGTCCTGTGTATCCTCCATTACAGCTTCTGCCGTTTCATTATCGACATACCACCATTTCATGTTACCTAGAACATCTTGTGGCATCGATTTCATTGGCACCTTCTTCAGACATCTCACAGGTTTGTATACCATCCTGGCCCATGGCCTACCTGTATGAGGGTCTATTCTCGACTCATCCTCGACCCTCTTTCCAGTCCTCGGCTTGAGTCGTTCAAATTTGCCTGACCGACCTTCTTTTCTTATAATCTTTGCAATCACTTCGGCGTACGGATCATCTCCAATATTGATCAGCTCCTTCCAGGCTAACTCTTTCACTTCAATCTTGGGCAGTGTATTGAATACTTTCAGTGTTCGCCTCAAGTATTGAAGACCATCTCTCCTTTTCAATATAAATAGCTGTAATTCTCGGTCAAAGAACCAGCTTATAAACTCCTGAGAGGTTTCCTGAGCCTGGAACTCTCATTCTTTTCTTCGTCTTCGGCTCTGTCTTCTTTTCTTCTTTCTTGAACCACAGATTCATCAAATCAGCCCTAGGTGGCTCTTTTTCTGCTTCTTCAAGTTCAGAATCTTCGACCGAGGCTATCTTGATCTCATTTATATCAATCACATTGTGATTATCTCGCACGTATAACTCCGTGATAGGCTATGAATTGACAATCACTTCATTGACATTATCATCCTCATCCTCTATCACTTCGTCATCAGATCTCCAATCAACTATTTCCTCCGGTATGAATTCCCCTTCCTCCAACTCCTCCATTTCATCCTCAAAATCAAATTCCATTACTTCTTCCTCAATATCTTTCAGCGCATCTATCATATCGCTCTCCAAAGTCCTTGAGGAACCAGCTTCACCTCCTACACCTCCTTCAGCACCACTCTGACTTGGCTCCCCCTGAAGTTCAGCATGATGCACAACAGAAAAATCTATTGGCTCACTGTCTTTCGGTGCATTGGGATCATTGCCTTCGTCATCATCTCCCCTTCTCAGCTCCTCAGAATCCCTGCAACTTGTCTCCCCCGGAGCCTTTAGATTTTTCATTAATTGCTCAATAAGGGACCTCATCGTGCGGATTTCTGCAGCCTGATCTGCAACAAACGTCTTCAACTCAAGATTCTCCTGTTCAATATTTCTAACAACTGTCTTCAACTCTACATTCTCTTTATCAGTATTTTCATTATGCACTTGGATCTCGCCGATGGCTTTAGTGAGCTGAAATATTTGGACTTGTTGGAAATCAACTTTGCTTCTGAGCTCAGAAAACCGTTGATTGTCAATGAAGGTTGATGATGTGGATGGAATGGCTTGGGTGGGTGTCAGAATGATTGGTGATGGAATTGATGATTGTACAGGTGGTGGTGATGGTTGTGGAATGGATGTTTGAGCTGATGGCTGAGAGGTTGGAATTTCGGGCTCAGAAGCAGAAGCCGACGAAGCTCCCTGCATGAATCGATGCCTCTTGGCCCTCTGCCTAGGCACCAAAGGGGCTATATCTTCATCCTCGAAATCCGAGTCATCTGCATCTGACTCCCTCGATGCTCTTCTGTTTCTTGCTGCTTCATCAATACCTACGATTCTGGATCCATATCTGCCTATACGGACAACCGGATCCTCTATCTCTGTTGCAGCTGCTTCTTCAGCTACTTCTTCTATCTCAATCTCTTCCATTTCTACTGACTCAGAATCTGACTCAATCTCTTCTTCAACAGGTACATACTCATCTATCTGTCTAAAAACTTCTTCTTCCCCAGCTGGAGGTTCCAAAATATTTCTAACGAGCTCAGAAGTAATATCCTCATTTGCATGCGGCCCTTGTGCCCAAATCTCTTCCAATGTTGCCACCCGTGGATCAGTTACGGGGGCTACAACTGAAGGACCAACTTCTTTTGGCTCTTGCACTCTACTCGTTGAAGGCCTAGAAGCCTGAGTCTGTCTCACTGAAGGTCTTTGCCTACTCCTTTGCTGTTGCGGAGCCCTCTGCTGTTGCTGTTGCTGTTGAGGCTGTTGCTGAACTTGAACTTCCCCGGCCCAGTTGGCACCTTTAGGGGCTTGAAAATCCAGATTCACCACAGCACCAAAGAGTGGTGCCTCCACTGGTGTAGCCAATGCACCCCTGTGGGCTTGACAGTCAGCAAACATCCTTTTGTCGATCACTGCTACGCTTTAAATCTCTGGCAGTTGTGGTAGATTTGGCAAGAAATGTCGGATCAACATCATCACAAACCTAGGGTACATCAAAAATCTTTCTCTTGTTGGAGCAGTTATCTGGTGAACAAACTCTGCAAAGAACATTTCAGAGTTACTGAACCTCTGGTTGTAGACTACCGCGATCATTGCCGATTGAATCTTCGACACAATATAATCAAAGCCCGCTTTCTTCGGAGCGAAGCACGCCATGAAGACATGTGCTAAATATCTCCATTGCCCAATCAGCACGCTTTTCATATACGATGCCTTTGCCACATCAAGGCTATATCCCATTCTTATAAATGTAGCTTGCCTAACCTCCAATGGAAAGTCTATCGGCCCAGCTTCTTGCTCGGCAGAACCCAACTGCAAAACTCGACGTAATACATCTGCTGAAAACACGAGAGATTGTCCAGCGATCCTGGTCCTTAATACTGTTAGAGTAACAGTACAATCGACCTGCAGATGGTCCCAAAACTCCCGGACATACGACAGCACTATCTGAACGTTATGCGAAAGGGCATAAGAAACCCTTGAAGCGGCCAAAAAATCCACCATCTGGCGGTATGCCTGAGCTTCAATGACCATATTGTGCTTTTGAACAAACACTCTATCCGCCAAATCTGCACAATAAAGTATAAAATATACTAGAATGATCAAAATCAAAATAAACTTGTTTAAATTCAAATTTGTTTTATTTTGAACTTATGTAAGTTCAAAATCCAACACACATGAATTTCTACAAGCTTAATTTAAAATTTAGGCAAATATTTCGATGTTAATGATAAATTCGAATAACATATTCGAAACAACCCTCATTCGAGTTTATTGGCTTATTCGAGTTTAGTGACAAACTCGAAGCCATGATCAAACTCGAAGCCACGATCAAACTCGAAGTGTCGGTATGTTAACAACAAAACTCCAAGATTTCAACCATTTTAGACTTAGAAAATTACATCCATTAGTCCTAATAGGTTCTAATCGAAGATATTTGTCACTAATTTGATGTTTCACCGGTTCAAACTTTGTTATTTTGAATTACAAAGTTCACACCATTAAAACCTCAAAATCAGTTGATTTTGGCTCAAATTGAGTCTAAAACATCCTAAATCTTGTACAATGATGTTGATTATACCTAGATTTGGTAATGCTCTCGAACACAAATGGACAAAAACTCGATTAAGAGTGCAAAACTCGAAACGACAAAGTCGAAGCAGTAAACTCGAAATCTCTCTGGTTAAACTCGAAGCACTAAAGTCGAAGGTAGGTGATTAATGAATGTCACTGTTGACCTATTTACACTAACCACCTTCGAGTTTGTAACCAAGTTCGAATTTACTGCCAAATTCGAATATAAATTCGATTTTGCCTTAAACTCGAATTTGACTTGAAAATTTTGAAAACTTTGAAAATCTTTGAATTGAATTCAACTTTTTCAACTTTTCCAACTTTTTCGTGTAACGGAATAAACTACGCAAAATCATTTACCCTAAGCACAAGATTTTCACGCATTGTTTTTTTTATTCAACTAAGAATGCATCCTCAGTAATATTTTGACCTTTTTCCTAAGAAATAAAATAAAAATGAAGTAAAAATAAAAATGAAGTAAAAATAAAATAAAATAAAGTAGAAGAAAATAAAGTAAAATTTTGAACAAAAAATTAAACTTAGACTATTCTATATTATTTTAAAATTTACAACCTATACTTAACACTTAACAGAATATTTTTGACGAGTATAGTCAAAGAAAGGTTCAATCAGATAGCGGTGTCAAATACGCACTTTCAGTATTCAAACTTTCACACTTAGGAATTTTTTATTCCTTTTATTGTTTGTCGTGATACACATTTCTAGAAGATTGTTGGTATTATTTTCCCTTTAAACATGTTACACTTCGGAATATCCCTTGGCCCTTTTATTTATCAAGAAATTACCTTACGTGACTCATACTTAGACATACTTTTATGATCAAGGCATGCACACAAGGATTATAACTTTTTGGTATTGCAAACTTTCTTTAAAAGGCAAACGTCGGACACAGGTCTGTATTTACATACAAAAAAGTGTCTTAGTTTGTCTTAAGGTTTATTTTTAAAGCTAGCAAGATAGCGGTGACAGGTCTGTACCGACGTACAACAAAGCGACTTATCTTGCTAAGTCGAGTCAAACCAGAGACAACAGGTCTGTACTTAAGTACAACAGAGTTACTTGTTTTGACTCTTAACTCAGTATGATTTTTCTATTCATTCCATTTCTTTAAGATATATCTAATGTTGCTATACACCTCCAGAAAGTTTGCATACCTCATTTAGAATCAACGTCTGTATGTCTCTAACATAAAAATTAAGACCAATTGGTCATATATCTAAGTTAGTGACACGTCTGACTTTTTCTTGAATATTTTATTAGCCTTGAGACTCCCTATATGTATTATGCCTACCAACATATCTAACTAGATAATGTATAACACTTAGAATTTCAGGTGCATTTTGTGTGAAAGCTAAACACTTAGACGCGACATCGTCCAACGAGTGTGAAATCCTCGTTAGCGGCTTGACGGTAAGATCACGCACACGGAACACGGAGACTACCACGATGCTAGACGAACAACCTTAAACGCCCCTACACAATGATTCTCTCTGAAAACACTCTCTGATTACTAGTAAACTCAAGATCTCCTTTACTTAATCACTTACCGAAATTCTGCAGAAGTCTGATAATTATTCGAGTTAATCCTTAATTATACTGACCAATTCGAGTTTGTCTTAAGACAAATTCGAATCAGGCCCAAGGCCCATTCGAATTTGTCCACTTGACAAATTCGAATCTACCTTAAGTGCAAATTCGAATTTAGACTAAATTCGAATTTCACTATCAAGCTTATGTTTGATTTTCTGTTTTAACTTATGTTTGAATATATCTTTGTACATTATGTTTGAACTTCTTGTAATACGTTACACTAAGTTGTACCAACAATAAATATCAAACACACATAATCAGATATATCAAACACTAGTCAATATTCAATATTACGTAACTTGACTTACACAAAATGCTAACTATACTTAGACTGCTATCGTCACACAGGGTGTACCAACAGAAATGCTTAAGGAAAGTGAGACAGACAACGAGGTGGAAATTGCCTATGAATAGGAATCACCTAAATCATAGTCAAAGGTAGAAACAAGGATTAAGAAAGTAACCTTTAAGGATTTAGAAGCCAAGAAACCAATCGAGACTAAAGTTGGGGAAGACAGTTCCAACGTTGAAATTTCTCCTTACCCAACGGCCTTAGAAAATCTGGCATCATTTCCTTATGGTAAGAAAGGACCTAAAAATGAAGAGTTATGGGACATTTTTAATCAAGTTAAAATTAACATTCCCTTAATCAAAGCTATACAACAAGTTCCTTCTTATGCTAAATTCTTAAAAGACCTTTGTACTCAGAAACGTAAATTTAAAATATCTCTTCCAAAGCAAATCAACCTCACTGAACAAGTCAGTGCAGTTATCACTAGCTCACTGCTGCCTAAACTAAAAGACCCAGGATCACCCTTGATCCCGGTGACTATTGGCGATATTCAAATCTAAAAGGCACTTCTAGACTTAGGGGCAAGTGTTTACATTCTACCTGGTATTTTATTTGACCAACATGATCTAGGCACCCTACAGACAACAGATGTCATTCTACAATTAGCAGATAGGTCCACCAAAGTACTACGGGGGATGTTATCTGATGTAATTGTTAAGGTGGAAGATTTCTATTATCCAGTAGATTTCTTAGTGTTGGACTCGGACAGTACTTGTAAAGAAAGCCAATCGGCAATCATCTTAGGTAGTCCCTTCTTAGCCACAATCCATGCTCAGATCAATTGCAGGACAGGTGCTTTAGACATAGCATTCGGAAATTGCAAACTCTGACTCAATGTCTTTAATAATGTACCTAATGCACCATTGGATTCAGAGTGCTATCTGATCGACCTAGTGGATGATTTAATACAACAACAATTATCAACAATAACATGTAAAGATCCAATGGAGCTGCTTCTGTATTATAATGAGCATAAGTTAGATAATATGCCTGAAGGTAAGGAGTTCGAACTTCAACGTGTTCAGTCAGTGGACTCTACTCAACCACCGTGGACACATAAGATCGAGAAACTTCCTACTGATCTTCCACCATCAGAAAAACCATCTCTAGAGCAACCACCTAAGTTAGAGTTGAAACCACTTCCATCTCATCTCAAATATGCTTTTCTTGGCCCTGAGAGTACATTGCCCGTAAGCATTGCAATAGATCTTACTGTTGCACAAGAAAATGCTTTATTAGAAGTGCTATCGAGATATAAGGAAGCGGTAGGTTGGACTATAGCAGACCTTAAGGGGATTAGCCTAACACTGTATGCATAATATTATAACTGATCAAACAGCTAAGCCGAGCAGAGATGCTCAGAGAAGGCTAAATCCCAACCTTAGAGAGGTAGTGAAGAAGGAAGTACTAAAATGACTAGATGCTGGAATTATTTATCCTATATCAAATAGCCAATTGGTTACTCCCTCACAGACGGTTCCCAAGAAATTCGGAATCACTGTTGTCGATACTCCAGAAGGAGAAAAGATTGCAACTCGCCCTGTAACGAGGTGGAGAGTATGTATCGACTATAGAAAACTGAATGCCGCAACCTCTAAAGACCCTTTCCCTTTGCCATTCATTGACCAAATAGTAGAGAAATTAGCAGGGCAAAAATTCTATTGCTTCTTAGATGGCTATTCGGGATATAATCAAATTCCGATACACCCAAAAGATCAAGATAAGACGACCTTTACATGTCCGTATGGCACATTCGCCTACCGAAGAATGCCATTTGGATTATGTAACGCTCCGGTCACATTCCAGCGATGTATGATAACTATATTTTTAGACATGGTCGGAGGGTCTCTTGAAATCTTCATGGATGACTTTTCTATATTCGATAAGTCGTTCGAAGGGTGTCTCTCTCATTTAGAAAAAGTTCTCAAGCGGTGTACCGAAACCAATTTGGTATTAAGCTGGGAGAAGAGTCATTTCATGGTTAAAGTAGTTTTAGGACATATAGTGTCTGAAAGAAGAGTGGAGGTTGATTGCGCTAAAATACAATTAATTTCATCATTACCACCGCCTACCAATATTAAAGGAACTTGTTCTTTTTTAGGACATGCATGATTCTATAGAAGGTTTATAAAGACTTTAGTGCCATAACCAAGCCTTTATGTAACCTCTTTCTTAAGGACGCACCATTCAATTTCGTTAAGGGATGCATAGAGACGTTTGACGCCTTAAAATCTAAGCTCACGGATGCACCAATACTGCAATCACCCGATTGGTCTCAGCCCTTTGAGAGCATGTGCGACGCAAGTGATCACGCAGTAGGTGTCGTCCTTTGCCAAAGAGTGGACAAAAAGCCCATGGTAATATACTATGCAAGTAAAACATTCTCTGAAGCTCAGATAAATTATACAACAACTGAAAAAGAATTGCTTGCAGTAGTTTATTCGCTAGACAAATTCCGATCCTATGTCTGGGGACCTAAGGTGATTGTGTATTCTGATCACAGTGCCTTACGACATCTCTTGGCTAAGAAAGACGCTAAACCACGGCTAATTCGTTGGATACTACTACTACAAGAGTTTGATTTAGAAATTCGAGACAAAAAGGGCTCAGAAAATGTAATAGCAGACCATCTATCGAGATTGCCAGCAATCACCACTGATACATTTGGGAGGAGCCAGATTTATTCAAAATAAGAGTAGATAAAATTATCTGGCGATGTGTGCCAGACAATGAGCAATACGACGTCCTGAATCACTGCCATTCCTATGCATGTGGAGGTCACTTTAGTGCTAAAAAGACAGGCCATCGAATTTTACAAAGTGGATTCTTTTGGCCGACTATGTTTAAGGACTCCTATGAGTTTGTTAAGTCATGCTTACGATGCCAACAAATAGGAGGAATTTCAAAACGAGACAAAATGCCTTTGACACCAATTCTTATAGTAGAGATTTTTGACGTGTGGGGCATAGACTTCATGGGACCTTTCCCTAAGTCGTATGGTTTTGAATATATCCTAGTGGCAGTAGATTACGTCTCTAAATGGGTAGAAGCCGAAGCCACAAGGACTAATGACCACAAAGTAGTATGCCAATTTGTTAAACTATTTTCTCGTCACGAATTCCTAGAGCTATAATCAGTGATGGGGGTTCTCATTTCAAGAATATGTACTTTAGCAAACTACTTAAGCATTACGGAGTAACCCATAATATCGCAACTTCATATCAACCGCAAACTAGTGGACAGGTAGAAGTGTCCAATAGGGAGTTTAAGCGCATATTAGAGAAAACAGTACGACCTGATAGGAAAGACTGGTCAACACGACTAGACGATGCACTTTGGGCGTATCGCACTGCTTTCAAACCCCCTATAGGCATGTCTCCCTATAAGTTAGTGTATGGGAAACTATGTCATCTCCCGGTTGAGCTAGAACATCGAGCGTTGTGGGAAATTAAGAATACAAATCTCAATTTCACAGCTGCCGGTATAAATTGGAAACATCAATTAAACGAATTAGAAGAAATACGTAAGGAAGCTTATGAAAGTGCTAAAATATATAAAGAAAAGACAAAATCTTTCCACGATCGACTAATTAAACGAAAGGTGTTTAATAAAGGTGACAAAGTGTGGTTATTCAAAGCACGCCTACGGCTCTTCCCAGGCAAACTAAAAAGTAAGTGGTCAGGCCCATACACGGTTACTAACGTTTACCCTCATGGTGCAGTCGAAATAATAGACCAAAAATGCGGTGAGCGTTTAAAGTGAATGGACATCGATTAAAATTGTTTGCCAATGGGCTGATAATGAAATTATATCATTTGAGACAATGGTCTTGGAGGATATCACTTAAATATTAAGAGTCCCAAAATGTCTGGCTGAAGACATTAAACTTAGCGCTTTCTGGAAGGCAATCCAGTGAACTTTGTGGGTGTGTTCCATGGAAACCCTCACGAGACTATAACTCATCCACTCGGGCTACCGAGGGGTTTAAAGGCTTGTTGTACATGCTAAGTGCAATCATTTTTCACCACGAAAGTGTGTTTTTAATTTTAGATATTCAAGTAGTGTTTAATTATTGACATATGTTTTAGTAAACTTTAATCACTCCTTTAAGACACTTAGCTACATAACGATTTATCTTACAACATAATGCTACACATAGTGTCCAATTAAGTTTGGGAAAAACTGTACATCATTGGGAAACATCCGAAGACGGAAAATGACGGAAAAACGGTCAGAATTGGAGAAGGAATTGGTATTTCAAACGTAAATTCATTAGCATTAGGGGGACCAAACACCACAAAAAGCACACACAAAAAGCACATGGCAGCCATGGCAGCGCACCGGCCAGCGCAGGGGTGCGCCTGCGTCTGCGCCCCGATGAAGATCAGCGGTTTTTAACCCCTTTTCACACCATTTATCCCATTTTTTTCTCCCAAATCTTCGAAATTTTGGCTCATTTTTGCGTTCGAATCTTCTACAGTCAGGAGCTCTCTTATATTTTTGTCCTCTCTTTGTGATCATCTCTGCAATGTAAGTTTTTTCTTCTCCATTTTTCTATTTTTCAAGCCAAGAAGTTCTATTATGTCATGAGCTTCATTTTCTGCCCTAATTCTATGTGATGCTTAAAGAGGATGTGTAGATGAACATTATGTACTTATTAGAGTTGCAAATTCCTAGACTATACACAACTCATGAATTTCATATTTCACTAAATGTGATTTTTGGGAATTCCTTCACTTTGGCTTGTTCATAAAGTCTATGCTAGTAATTTTGCAATGCCCTAGGTTCACCAACTTCATGTTAGAATTCTTATAAACATGTACACCGTAACACATCACATGTTTCGCGCTTGTAATCGCTACATTTTTTGACGAAAGTCACAAAGTTCATGACATTTACGTAACTCATGCCATGCTACGTACTTCTAATTTTCATGCACATGAGACACATGCCAAAACTATGATAGGAGAGTTCTCATTCCGTCGTTGCTATTTTTGTACGATACTCTCCGTGGCATTAGTCGAACCATGACATTTCACCTATAATTATCTGATCAATTTACATCGGAATCCATCGAGACTTGCATAATTGTGTGCCAACTTCTGCATTTATTCATTCTAAATCTATTCTTGCTATATATATATAGATGGCACATCAGTTTTCAGGCAATTCTCGTCGCCGTGTAACACGTACACCTCGCATGTGTGTTCATATGCCAATCCCTATCAATATAGAGTACCCCTTCACCACCCGCTTCGGAACCACCAACCCATTTTTACATCGAGAAGACACTCAAAGAGACGGACTTTAAGAATTTTGGGATTATCGAGAGTTTTGATAGGATAGGGTGGTTGGGAGCTTTAAGGATTGAGACACCGTGTGACACCCTTGCCACAATAACCACCATTACAATATATCCAGGATTAATCACCACATAAATTAATACATAATGATCTGAATGCTTAAATTAAAGTGCGGAAGCATTAAAGTACATAAACTAAAATAATACAAATTTGTCAAACACCCTACGGTGCTACAAGGTTAAATGTCTAAGTCTACATACTCAAAAGTATTACATCATCCCAAATTTATTACAACAATATTCCCATAGATCTGTTACCAAGAATAACAACATATATCTTCAATTACTTCAACAGACGATCTAGCTAGAAGGTCTCGCAGCAGATTTCCCTTTTCCTGTAAAAATGCAACAACTGCGGGTAAGAGAATTGCTTAGTGAATACCAAATGATTTTACACATTCTGCAAATCCTTATGATGCCCACCAGAGTAACACCGGTAACACATACCGTATACTCCACATGTACTCAAAGTACGCAAACCCGAGCCGCAGCTCCTTCGAGTTGACACTCGGCATAAGGAAAACCAACCATCTGAGGCAGACATAACATCGGGGATGACTTACTGTCTATCCTGACCACAGAGGTGTCAAACTCTTGGTCATATAGCACAGTAAAATCAGAGTACAGATGCGACCCGCAGGTCCATCGATAGGATGCACAACAAATGAACGGACATGCAACAAGTATGAATGTGCATCAACATATACGCAAGTTAGTAGAGTGTCAAACGAAAGTGAAACAACATGCCTCAGCAGGCAAAGCAAACATAAAGCAGATGCAGACATGTTAAAATCAAAGGTACTCACGGTGGGTGCGTTATTAAACTTCAAGTCAATTTTATTTCTCCTAGGGCTTTCAACCGGATCCACAAAATACCCCACTGTGGGTTAAACAACACCACAAGGGACCTGTTAAGTCATTTGTAACCAAATATTGTGTCAATAACTGTTTAATTCCATAAAACCAAATTTTTATGAGTTTCATAACCTTTGACCCGCATTTCGGATCCATGTCCGAATTCGGACACCACCCGAATTCGGACCACCTTCAATTTCGGACCATATGTAAATTCGAACCTTGTCAAGTTCGGACCTTATCCGAATTCGGTTCCCCACCCAAATTTGGACCTCGACAGAATTTCAACACTTAGAAATTAATTTGCAATTTTTGAATATCAACAGTTCGGACCCCTCCGAATTCGGACCTGATCCGAGTTCATCTCGGATCCGAATTCAGACCATCCGAATTTCAAACTTGTGCAGTTTTGTCAAATTTCAGATTTAATCCCATCATTTTTTGTACTAATTCAATACATGAAACAACTTATACCAACTAAAATACACATATTTCCAACCATTTTAACACTAATATTAACATTTTTGCATATCAAATCGAACCCTTCTTGACCATTTTTATACACCTGTCGCACACACACACTAAAACACACACAAAAATTTAAAAATCATACTTAAAGCTTGAATCAGAAGCTGAAATTCAGCATACAACATCTTATACACTAGATTTAAACGAATCTACAACTATATAACACATGCATTCATATTTGCAACTCCAAATCTAAGTTTCGGTTTTTATAAAAACTTAAAATGTTCTCAAATTTCGAAATTTAAAGGATTTCTTACCTCAAATCTTTGATTGCAGCGCTTATAAATCCTTCCTTGCACTTGAATCCAAAGTTTCAGCTTCCAACAATCACGATTTGATGATCTCTTATGGTTTTAGAGAGAGAGAGAGAGACGAGAGATGAGAGAGAGGGTGAAATGGTTCAAATGAAAGACTATAAGTCTTTTATTCCCATCTTTTAACTTTTGGCACATTTAACCCCTCTACTTATCTGGTTCCATTAAATACTGATTTTGTAAATAAATAATTCTATCTTTATTTATTATCCTTAACAATTATTAATGATTATGTTCACTTAAATAAATTTAAATTCCTCAATTTCTAATTAATGCAACCAACTTTATAATTAATCCAAATTTCAACTCAACTTTCATAATCCAACTTAAATTACAAAATTTAACAATTCAACTGATTAAACCTCAATTTCACTAATTTAATTCTAAGAATGTTACAGCATGGGCTCCACCACGCTCAAACTTCGTCCTCGAAGTTAATTGGATCCAAAAAGTTGCAGATATTTCTTCATCATTTCCGACTTAGTCCTACGTACGATTGGCTCCTTTGTGCTGCTTCCAACGCACAAGCACCATTTCAATCGCTTTACTCCTTAATTTCTTCACTTTAGTATCCAACACACATTCCGGCTCCTCCACATATCGAAGCCTTTCATCAATCTGCAGCACAGTATGATCGGCCCAATCTTCGTTTCCGATGGTGAATGACTTCGAAGATTTCCCACATGGAACACCGGATGTATGCCCGACATCTCTTCAGGCAACTCTAAACAGTAAGACTGGCTTCCAACTTTTTCTATTATTCTGAATGGTCCGATAAATCTCGGAGCCAACTTGCCTATCTTTACAAAACGAGTAACACCCCTCATTGGTGATACTTTTAGATATACCCAATCATTCACATCAAAGTTGATTGGTTTATGTCTCTTATCATGATAACTTTTCTGTCGATCCTGGGCCGCCTTCATGTTCTGTCGCACCAATTGTATCGTCTCATTTGTATCCTGTAACAATGTCGGTCCAGCAATCGGCGTCTCTCCAGTTTCTCTCCAACACGTAGGAGTCCTACACCTTCTCCCTTACAAAGCCTCAAATGGAGCCTTCTTTATAGTTGCGTGATAACTGTTATTATACGAAAACTTAATCAATGGCAAATGGTCGTCCCAATTGCCACCGAGATCCAATACACATGACCTCATCATATCTTCCAAAGTAAGGATGGTCCGTTCACTCTGACCATCAGTTTGCGGACGATAAGTCGTTCTCATCGCTATCCTTGTTCCCAACCCTTCTTGCAATACCGACCAAAAGTTGGAGGTGAAGCGGCTATCACGATCAGATACTATAGACTTAGGAACTCCTTGTCTAGAAACAATCTCAGTCATATAAATCTGAGCCAACTTCTCCAATGAGTAGCTTTCCCGTACCGGTATAAAGTGTGCCGACTTGGTCAATCTATCAACGATCACCCAAATTGCATCATGTTGACGCCTAGTTTTCAGTAACTTTGTGACAAAATCCATGGTGATGTGTTCCCACTTCCATTCCGGAATGGGAAGTGGTTGCAGACTGCCGTATGGTTGCTGATGTTCGGCTTTAACTAATCGACAAGTCCAGCATCTGTTGGTACATCCTGTGTGACGATAGCAGTCTAAGTGGATTAGCATTTTGGTTTAAGTAATACTGCAAAGCATTGAATATTAACGAGTATTTGATATAAGTGTTTATATATGTTTGATAGTTATTGATTGTATGGTTGAACTTGATGTAATGATGTAATGAATTACATGAAGTTCAAAAATAAAGATCAAATATAAAATCAAACATAAGTTAAAAGCATAAGTTTCAAATATAGGTTTAATATGTGAAAGTCGAATTTAGATTAAATTCGAATTCACAAGTAAACAGGATTCGAATCTATAGTAGATTCGAATGTGTTCCATTAGGCAGATTCGAGAGTGTCAAGGGGACAAACTCGAATGGGCCTTGGGCCTGATTCGAGTTTGGCCCATGACAAACTCGAATGGTCCTCTATATTTAGGGATAGACTCGAATCATTAAGGGACTTTTTGCAGAATTCGAGAGAGATTAAGCAAAAGGGCGATTTCGAGTTTATCAGCAATATTAGTGTTGTTTCGGAGAAAATCAGTTCGTAGGTGCGTTCGTCGTCATTCGTGCAGCGTTGTGATAGTCTCCGTGTTCCGAGTGAGAGTTGTTTCCGTCAAGCCGTTAACGAGGATTCCGCACTCGTTGACGGTGTCGCGTCTAGATAGATCTGTAGAGTCAAGACCTTACAAGTGGTATCAGAGCCAAAGGGGTGTTCTTCGTGTTCATCCTAGGTTTCTTGACACTTTTGGACGGTTATTTTCTCAAGTTTTGGTGTTTTTCGAGCTTAACAACTTGGGATCCGGGAAATACTTTGTTGTTTTTCACGTTTTTGATCGAAATCAATATTTTTCTTTGTAAAAATATTGATTTAATCTGCAAAACGTTAAAAAATCGAGTTATTAGCCATTTCTCGAGTTTGCGGTGCTCGAATCTGTTAGGAGTCATTAGGGTTGTGCTCATTTTCGAGTCTGACCATATATACGCTCCTTTCGAGTTTACTAAAGAGTGTTTCGAGTTTAGAGTGTTCGAGTTTGATTCGAGTTTGGACTAAAGTCGAGAAGGGGCTTCGAGTTTGACTGGGGTAAATTTTAACTGTTATTCGAATTTGCTTGGACCTTCGAGTTTGGAGACATTCGAATTTGTCACATATCTTGAATTTAATTGAATTTACGAACTTAATTCGAATTTAATCCCAAATAGATTTAAACTTAATTATATTCGAATTTACCTAAATTTGAAAGAATTACTTTAAATTAGTTTCGAATTAAATTAATTAAGTTCAGAAATAATTACCTTTGAAACAATGACAAATTTGCAACGGTTTCTGGAAATGGATCATGAGGTCGGGAAAGCTAATACTCCGCCTAAGCTGATGAAGCTTGAAGACTATTACTGGTGCAAAGATCGGTTTGCCGACTTTGTGCGCTTCAACGACATGTGTATGTGGATATGTATTGACGAGGGATACATTCCACCGACCGCTGAGATAGAGGGACGACAGAAGGTTGTCACGTATTCGAAAATGAAGGACGATGACAAGAAGCTGTTTGAAGCTGAGAACCGCGCATTCGCTATCATACGAATGGTGTTGCCTCAGGACATATTGCACACAAGAAAGCAGTCTGATGTGGGTGGAGAAGTCGAATGATCAGTCGCTTCTGGAGTTTGCCGCTCAAATGGCCAACATTGAATCAGATCATACAAAGGTAAGTCTGACTTTCTCTCTTTTCCATGAATTATGTGTTTTATGTGCTACTACTAATGATAGGCTAAACATAGTACTAGAATCACATAAAAATATATTTGCTCTAAATGAATCACTGAAATCAGATAATGCTAGCCTGATTGATATTAAGCAAGATCTTAGGGATAAACTTAAGGCTGATGCTCAAGATGTAATTGTTCTAAAAGACAAGCTAAGTGAGCAGTGTGTTAGATTAGAACTGATGTACGAGCATGTAGAGGCTTTGACCAAAGATCTTAAGATCAAAGAAGTAGAGTTAGCTGAAACAAAGGTAAAGGTAGCTGAGGCCAATAGTAAGCTAGAGAAGTTTAGGAACTCAAGTCTGAACCTAGGGAAAGATTTGGATGCTCAACGCCAATCTAAAAAAACCTGTAGGTTTAGGATTTCATGAGATTCCTCCACCTTTTAATGAAAACTATGTGCCGCAACCTCAGGAGAAAACTGAGAAATCAGTATACTTAGAGGAAATACCTGAACCTGTAAAGGAAATAACACCTAAGGTGACTGATACAAATGTCAAGATTAAGAAAGTCAAATTTGTGTCTTCCTCTAGTGAAACACCTGTAGGAAAACATAAAATTGATTTTAATGATCAGGATGATGAACCAGTCACTATAGATGCACAAAAAGAACCAGACACGAGTGACACACTTAAGTCAAAGGGCTCACACAAGAAGTCTATTGACAAGATGTCATGCTTTAGATGTCACGAGAGGGAGCATGTTGCTTCTAACTGTCCGCATAGGAAAGTTGACACTACACCTAAGACAGGGAAGCCAGAACAACCTAAGCCTTCAACAAGTGTGGCAAGCACCAGTAGTTCTCAGAGTACCGGGAAAACTGTGCAGGCTACACCAAAACCGGCTGTGAAACAAATACCGGTGCAAAATGGACCAAAAGAAGTGATTAGGACTAATTCATCGAATCGAGTCGTTAATCAATCTAGGTCTGGACCACAGCAACAATATAGGAGCACAACACCTAGCAGAGCATACACTCCAGTTAGGTCACACACTCCTGTTAGATATCACACACCGGGTAGAGCTCAAGGATATCAATCAGAAATGCAATATAATCGTAATTATTCAAGAGCTCCACAGCAAATGCCTACTCAAAGGCAAAGAGTGAACTTACATCACTCGGCACCACAACAAACTCCAGTTCAACGACCCAAGTCACCTGAAAGGCGAGATGGGTATTTGAAAGAGTTTAAATATGTGGACGAGAATGGTATAACCAAGTCAGTTATGGCTTGGGTTCCCCGTGATAACTAACCTATTTTCTTTCATGTGCAGGAGATAACCACAGGTCTAAACAACAAATGGTTCGTCGACAGTGGGTGCTCCAGGCACATGACAGGGGAAAGAAGTCTACTTAAAGACTTCAAGGGTGGGAATCGGGGATTTGTATCATTCGTGGGAAACAAGGGAGGAACCATCACTGGTACTGGAGAAGTCACTAATGGGACGATTACATTGGATCAAGTTTATCATGTTGATAAACTGGTTCATAATCTCATTAGTGTATCTCAAATCTGTGATAGGAAGAATTCAGTTCTGTTCACTGATACTGAGGCGTTAGTGCTAAAACCGGGGTTCAAGATACCTGAAGAGTGGATATTGATGAGGGCTCCAAGGAAGAACGACTTGTATATGCTCGACATGAACAAGCCTGAATCTTCGATGGGTCCAATCTGTTTGTTATCTAAAGCTTCGAAGACTGAGTCGGTTTTGTGGCACAGACGCATGGCACACTTGCACCTGAGAAAGATGAATTATATTACTAAAAATGGGTTGGTGCAAGGTGTGCCTATGAAGAGTTTTCAGTTCGAGGATAAGTGTCTACCTTGCAAGAAGGGCAAACAACATAAGAAGGCACACAAGTCCAAGACTCAGAATTCCATAACCTCTACAATCGATTTGTTGCATATGGATCTCTTCGGACTAATCAACAAAAGGAGTATAGGAGGTAGTTGGTATTGTTTAGTTATCACTGACGATTACTCACGATTTTCTTGGGTTTTCTTTTTAGGTACAAAGGACGAGACGGCTTCCAAGCTCATCGGGTTCTTAGACCAAGTGGAGAATTCCTATGGAACACGGGTTAAAAGGCTTCGTAGTGATAATGGAACTGAATTTAAAAACACTGTAATTGGTGTATATTGTCTATCAAAGGGCATAGTGCATCAATTTAGTGCACCCTATGAGCCACAACAAAATGGGGGTGGCCGAAAGAAAGAACAGGACATTGATTGAGGCTGCAAGGACTATGCTTTCGGATTCAAAGCTTCCTACCATGTTTTGGGGGGAGGCAGTGAATACCGCGTGCCATATTTTAAACCGAGTCCTTACAGTCAAATCTTTGAACAAAACCTGTTATGAAATTTTGAATAAACGGCCACCTAATTTAACTGGCTTCGAACCGTTTGGGGTACCATGTACTTTATTGCGAACAAAACATCAACCTAAGTTTGGTGAAAAGGCTGACGAAGGATACTTCCTAGGTTATGTGCCGAACTCACCAAACAAACGGGTTTTTAACAAAACAAATGGTACAGTAGAGATTGTGTATAACATTGAAGTCACAAGTTATACACATGAACCCCAAACAGGTTCGGAATGGATATTTGACTATGATAAATTGTTTGAGTCATTTAACATTCCTTTGGATGAAAATGCAGGTACCATCAAAAAGGACATGGCGACGTTGAATCTGAATGACGAAGGTCATACCTTTCCGAAGACTACTTTTCAATCCACATCCGAGCCTACTTCAGCTGAAGATGGATCTCCAGAAGTTACGGATTCAGAAGCACCTTCAACTGAGAATCAAACTCAGACAACAAATTCCAACTCTGAGGAAACTGTCCACGAGGAGGAAAATGTGGAATCTGAGGTTGTTCCCCCATTAGGTGAAATAGGATCTAACTTAGGAGATAATCTGAGAGTTGACGAGATAGAGACATCTAGGATCAACAAGAACCATCCTATAGAAAGCATCATAGGAAATCCTAGTGAAGGTGTGAGGACTAGGAGTAGTTTAAATAACAACACTGTGTTGTTGTCGATGATAAATGACTCCGAGGCCTATCATACCTATCTCTATTCTTGTTTCATCTCGCAAGTAGAGCCGAAAATGTGCAAATGGCACTAAAGGATAACTCCTGGGTTGAAGCGATGCAGGAAGAACTCTCTCAGTTTAGGAAGCTAGAAGTGTGGGAGTTAGTTCCATTACCTCAAGGGGAAATAGCAATAGGAACCAAATGGGTTTTTAAGTGCAAAATAGACGATCGAGGTATAGTCACTCGCAACAAAGTTAGGTTAGTTGTAAAGGGTTTCAACCAAGAGGAGGGAATCGATTACAATGAGGTGTTTGCGCCAGTAGCAAGGTTGGAAGCAATTCGTTTGTTTCTGGCTTTTGCTTCCTCCAAGGGCTTTAAGGTATATCAACTAGATGTTAAGAGTGCTTTCCTCTATGGGAAAGTGAAGGAGCTGGTGTATGTAGAACAGCCGCCCGGGTTTACAGATCCAAAATATCCAGATAGAGTATATCGGTTAGATAAGGCTCTGTATGGATTGCATCAAGCACCAAGGGCGTGGTACGAGACTCTGTCCAACCCTATGTTAGAGAATGGGTTTGAAAGAGGTAGGATAGATAGTACGTTGTTCGTAAAGAGAAAGGGAGAACACTTGATCCTGGTACAAGTGTACGTCGATGATATCATCTTTGGATCATCTGACGAGCAAATGTGCAAGGATTTTGAGAAGGTGATGAAGTCGAAATTCGAGATGAGTGCAATGGGTGAGTTGAATTTCTTTTTGGGGTTGCAAGTTGACCAGAAGAAGGAAGGGATGTTTATCCATCAGACGAAGTATGTCTACGACATATTAGAGCGCTTCGGGATGGAAGGGACGAAACTGACAGCTCACTTCAGCACACCAATTCAAGTGAATCACAATCTCGGACCGGGTACTGAGAGTGATACCGATGTGGATCCGACGTTATATCGGGCCATGATTGGATCACTTATGTACTTAACTGCTTCAAGACCTGACATTATGTTTGCTGTGTGTATTTATGCTAGGTTTCAAGCTAATCCGAAGGAGATGCACATGAAAGCTGTGAAGCGGATTCTACGATACCTCAAGTCAAAACCGAAGCTGGGACTTTGGTATCACGCGGAGGGAGATCTGGAATTGGAGGCATTCACGGATTCAAACTACGAAGGATGCAGCTTGACGCGCAAGTCAACAACTGGAGGTTGTCAATTCCTTGGATGGAGACTGGTTTCCTGGCAATGCAAGAAACAGACGTCGGTAGCCGTGTCAACGTGCGAGGCCGAGTATGTTGCTGCTGGTAGTTGCTGTTCACAGATCTGTGGATACAACAACAATTGCGGGATTACGGTTTGGCTTATACTCAAACTCCTATTAGGATAGATAACCAATCTACAATTTCTATAACAAATAATCCAGTTAAACACAATAAAACAAAGCACATAGACATAAGGCATCATTTTATACGTGATTGTGCTGAAAAGAACTTAATCAAGTTGGTAAAAGTGGCAACGGACGATAATAATGGTGATTTATTTACCAAAGCCTTTGATAAGTCACAGTTTGAATATTTGATTCAACTAAATCGAATGCGCAACCCAGAGTAAATTGACCTTAATAGAATTTTTATTTCCTTTTATAGCTGTAGTTTTTCTTTCTTTTTATAGTAAGTTTGCTAAATTAGGATAGTTTCTATTTTTAGTAAGTTAGTAGTTTATGTTATTTTCTTGCTATTCCTTATGAAAAAAAAAAGAGAAAACCATAAAAATTGAAAAAAAAAAAAGAGAATATCAGAAAAGAAGTTAAATCTTAGATGCATAGGTTCAAAGTGACGAAAATTAGCACAGTCGTTACAAACTCTAAGTGTTTAGGCTTTCACACATAATGCAACTAAAATTCTATGTGTTATACTTTATATTAGTTTGATGTGTTGGTAGGCATAATACATATAGGGAGTCCCAAGGCTATAAAATATTCAAGAAAAAGTCAAACGTGTCACTAACTTAGATGTATGACCAATCGGTCTTAATTTTTATGTACGAGACATACAAACTTTGAGTCTAAATGAGGTATGCAAACTTTCTGGGGATGTATAGCAACATCAAATACATCTTAAAATGGAAAGCATAGAAAAATCATAAGGAATTGAGAGTCAAAAACATGTAACTCTGTTGTACGTAACTACAGACCTGTTGCCTCTGTTTTGATTCGGGTTAGCAAGATAAGTCGCTTTGTTGTACGTCGGTACAGACCTGTCACCGCTGTCTTGCTAGCTTTAAATATAAACTTTAAGTCAAACTAAGACACTTTGTTGTATGTAAATACAGACCTGTGTCCGATGTTTGTCTTTTAAAGAAAGTTTGCAAATACCAAAAAGTTAGAATCATTGTCTGTATGCCTTGATCATAAAAGTATGTCTATGTCTGAGTCACGTAAGATAATTTCATGACAAATGAAAATGCCAAGGGATATTCCAAAATGTAGCATGTTTAAAGGGGTAAATACCAACAATCGGCTAGAAAGGTATGGCACGCCAAACAATCAAAGGGATCAAGAATTCCTAAGTGTGAAAGTTTAGATACTGAAAGTGCGTATCTGACACCGCTATCTAATTGAACCTTTCTTTGACTATGCTCGTCAAAAATATTTTGTTTAGTGTTTATTATAGGTAGTAATCTTAAATAATTATGTAGATCAGTCTAAGTTTAATTTTTGTTCAAAATTTTCATTTTATTTTAATTTAATTTTATCTTTATTTTAGTTTTATCTTATTTTTCTTTATTCTATTTTATTTTCAATTTTACTTAGGAAAAAGATCAAAAATTACTGAGGGTGCATTCATAGTTGAATAAAATAAACATTGCGTGAATATCTTGTGCTTAGGGTAAAAGATTTGGCATAGTTTATTCCGTTACACGATAAGGTTGAAAAGGTTGAAAAAGTTGAATTTATTTCAAAAAATTTCGAAATTTTCAAAGTTTCAGGGTGAATTCGAGTTTAAGCTAAACTCGAATATGGCAGGGCTCGAATCTGTCAGTAGATTCGAAAATGGCATTAAACTCGAATGTTGGTGGTATAAATAGGTCAACAGTGATGTTCGTTAACTTCACCTGTCTTCGAATTTACATCTTCGAGTTTGTTATCACGATTTCGAATCTATTCTCGAGTTTACCGTTTTCATACACCTACTATTTGTCGAGTTTCTGTCCGTTTGGGTTCGATACTACCAGTAGATCTAGGTATAACCAAGTGTATTGTACAAGATTTAGGTAGTTTTATACTCCATTTAGGCCAAAATCATTGGATTTTGAAGTTTTATTGTTAGAAAGTTTGTTTTTCAAAATTACAAACTTTGAACCGGTTAAAAGTCAAATTAACTACAAATATCATTGATTCGAACCTAGTAGGACTAAAAGATGTGATTTTCTGAGTCTAACATGGTTAAAATCATGGATTTTTGTGATGATGATGGCCGACTCCTTCGAGTCTGTTCATGGCTAGTCTCGAGTTTGTCAGTAAACTCGAATATGTCATTAAACTCGAATGGGTCATCAAACTTGAATTGATGTTCATTCGAATCTGATGCTCGAGTTTGTCATTATATTTGAATTATTTAATTTAAATTTTAATTAAACTTGTAGAAATTCATAAGTGTTGGATTTTGGCCTTATACTAGTTCAAAATAAAACAAATTTGAATTTAAACAAGTTTATTCATTTTTAATAATTCTAATATTTTATTTGATATATTGTACAGACATGGCGGATAGAATATTTGTTCCAAAGCATAACATGGTCATTTCTCCTGACCATGCTATTCCTGAAGCGCAAGCCTTCCGCCAGATGGTGGATTTCTTGGTAGAGTCCAGGATCTCGTATGCGCTATCGCACAATATCAAAATCGTCATTCCTTACGTGCGAAAATTCTATGAACATTTGCAAGTAGATTGCACTGTCACTCCGACAGTTCTGAGGACAAGGATTGCTGGTAATCCTTTGGTATTTTCAGCGGATATTCTTCGCCAAGTGCTTCAATTAGGGACTCAGGAGCAGGAAGATGGGCCTATTGATTTCCAACTATCAATCAGGCAGGCTGCCTTTGTACGAATGGGATATAGTCTGGATGTTACTAAGTCATCATATATGAAGAGTGGGCTAATTGGCCAATGGCGATATTTAGCGCATGTGTTCATGGTCTGTTTCGCTACAAAGAAAGCTGGGTTTGATTATATAGTTTCGAAGATCCAATCGGGGATGATCGCGTTGGTCTATAATCAAAAGTTTAGTTTTTCAGAGATGTTCTTCTCAGAGTTCGTTCATCAGATAACGGCTCCGGAGCAGCAAAGATTTCTGCTTTACCCTCGCTTCGTGATGATGCTAATCAGGCACTTCTTGCCAAATCTGCCACAGCAAAATGAAATTCAAAGTGTTGCGGTAATTGATAAACGCATATTTGCTGATTGTTCGGCTCATCGAGGAAGGTTGGCTATCCCAGTGGAGGGACCTTTGTTTGGTGCTATAATCGACCCGAACTTTGTTGCCCCTGAAGATGCCAATTGGGCAGGAGAGGTGCAAGTTCAACAGCAATAGCCCCAGCAACAACGACAGCAAAAACCACGCCCTCACCAACAGAGGAGAAGACAGAGGCCTTTCGCGAGTCAAATTCAGGCAGATAGGCCTTCTACTAGCCAAACTCAAGAGCCGGAAGAGGCTGGCCCTTCGACTGCACCACAGGTATCTGTTCCGACAACTGATCAGACATATCAACGCTGCAAGAGATTTGGGAAGCTGGTCCACATGCTTATGAGGAAATAACTGATGAGCTCATTGGAGATTTATAGGAACCTCCGGAAGGAGAACTTGATGTTCTCAGGGAAATTGATGAGTATCAACCAGAGACTCAGGACGAAGACATTTCAACCTTTGAGTCTGAAGAAATGGAAGAGATAGAGGTTGAGGCTCCGGAGACTGTAACCTAAGATCCATCCTTCCAAATAAGGACATATGGCTCTCGTTTAGTTGTGACTGAGGAAGCAGCTAGGAGGAGACGAGCTTCAGAGGAGTCAGAAGACTCAGATTATGAAGAAGAAGAGATGGCACCTTTGGTACATAGGCAACGGGCCAAACGCCATAGGTTCATGCAGGGAGCTTCATCGGCCTCTACTTCCCAGCCAGAAATACCTCCACCTTCACCCGCTCAAACAACCATGCCACCAACATCACCACCCGTTGAACCATACATTCCCTCGGCAATCAGACCAACTCCCATACAATCCATACCATCCACTTCATCCACGTTCACGGACAATCAACGGTTTCTGCGCTGAAAAGCAAAGTCGACTTCCAGCAAGTCCAAATATTTGGTCTGACTACAGCTCTCGGTGAAATTTAAGCTCATAATGCAAGATTAGACAACGAGAATGCTAAATTTAAGAAAGTTGTGGACAAGATTCAGGAAGAAAACTTAGAGCTCAAAACTTTTGTTTCCGATCAGTCGGCTGAGATACGATCAATGCGCTCCCTTATTGAGCAATTGTTGAAAAACCTAAAGGCTCAGGGGGAGACAAGTTGCCGAGATCATGAAGAGCTGCCCAGGGATGGAGATAATGACGGCAATGATCCCAGCGCGCAAAGTGATAATGAGCCAGTAGATTTTTCTGCTGCTCAGCATGCTGAGATTCAGGGGGAGCCGGGACAGTCAGAAGCTGCGGGAGGTGAAGCCAGTTCCTCAAAAGTCACAGAGTCGGAGATACACGAAATGATTGAAGCGCTAATGGATATCGATGAAGACCCTATGGACTTTGGCTTTGATTTCGAGGACGAAATGGAGGAGTTAGAAGAAGGAGAATTTGTGCCGGAAGACGTAACAGATTGGAAATTTGATGATGAAGTTTGTGTTGATGAAGATGATGAAGCAAATGAGATCATTGTTCAACAAAACCCCATCACAGATACATACGTAACGGAAGAAAATCATATGATTGACATAGAAGTGGTAAAAACTACTTTAAATGTTGAATCAGCAAGTGAAGAACCTGCCAGAGAACTTACCAACGAAGAAAAGAGAAAGCTATGGTTTAGGGCAGAGAAAAGAGAGTTGGAGCTGAAAAAGAAGATACGTGTGCCGGGTGCTGGAGAGCTATCAGGAAATATTTTGAGCTGGTTCTTTGATTGGGAATTGCAGCTATTCATCATCAAACGAAAAGATGGTCTCCAGTATCTCAGAAGAACTCTGAAGGTGTTCAATTCCTTGCCAAAGATTGAAATAAAAGCGTTAGCATGGAAGGAGCTTATCAACATCGGCAACGACCCTTATGCTGAAATAATTGCAAAGATCATCAGAAAAGAAGGGAGGTCTAGGAAGTTCGAACGGCTCAATCCAAGGGTAGGGAAACGAGTAATGGACAATACTCGAATTGACCCTCTAACTGGTCGTCCGTGGATGAAAATTCAATACAAACCAGTTAGATGTCTGAGGAAGGTTCCTCTCAAGCCAATGCCACAGGACGTCATGAAGAATCTAAATTGGTGGTATGTGGAAAGTGAGACAGGAGAAGCTGTGATGGAGGACTTTGAAGAAAAAGTGATTCTTAGAGTCTACGATCCCGTTCACCTTGTAAACCTTTCTAAGGATGACCTACAAGTACTTCATGCTCATAGAATCTCAAGCGACGCTCATATGGATAGTGAGGCTAGGAAATATGAAAATGTAGTTAAAGTATGTATCGAGAAAGGTTTTATGCTGGCAGCAGTTTAAATAAAAAACACAAAGTACTTAATCAAATGTGTAAATTGTTAGAAGCTATCGTCAAGGGGGAGTATGTTGGTACATCCTGTGTGACGATAGCAGTCTAAGTGGATTAGCATTTTGGTTTAAGTAATACTGCAAAGCATTGAATATTAACGAGTATTTGATATAAGTGTTTATATATGTTTGATAGTTATTGATTGTATGGTTGAACTTGATGTAATGATGTAATGAATTACAGGAAGTTCAAACATAAAGATCAAAGATAAAATCAAACATAAGTTAAAAGCATAAGTTTCAAATATAGGTTTAATATGTGAAAGTCGAATTTAGATTAAATTTGAATTCACAAGTAAACAGGATTCGAATCTATAGTAGATTCGAATGTGTTCCATTAGGCAGATTCGAGAGTGTCAAGGGGACAAACTCGAATGGGCCTTGGGCCTGATTCGAGTTTGGCCCATGACAAACTCGAATGGTCCTCTATAATTAGGGATAGACTCGAATCATTAACGGACTTTTTGCAAAATTCGAGAGAGATTAAGCAAAAGGGCAATTTCGAGTTTATCAGCAATATTAGTGTTGTTTCGGAGAGAATCAGTTCGTAGGTGCGTTCGTCGTCGTTCGTGCAGCGTTGTGATAGTCTCCGTGTTCCGAGTGAGAGTTGTTTCCGTCAAGCCGTTAACGAGGATTCCGCACTCGTTGACGGTGTCGCGTCTAGATAGATCTGTAGAGTCAAGACCTTACAGCATCTCTGCACGTACTGACCGATATCCTTCTTAAATCCCGGCCACCAAAAGTCTGCTTTCAGCTCGTTGTACATCTTTGTGCTCCCGGGATGTAAAGAAAACTTAGACTCATGTGCTTCTTCGATGATCACTTTTCTCATGCCCCAAACTTTGGCACCCAGATTCTTCCGTACACACCTTTCAATCCAGATTCACTCGTTTCCATATACTTAATCTGTACTCCAATATCCTCAGCACCAACATTCTCTTCTTTCAAAGCTTCCACTTGAGCAGCTCTGACATCATCAATAATAGTGGAGGTTAACATCATAGACGTCATCATATAGCAGCAATCCTTAGAGTAGGCCTTACGGCTTAGTGCATCGGCTCCTACATTAGCCTTTCCGGGGTGATAAAGTATCTCACAATCGTAGTCTTTAATAAGTTCCATAGACCTACGTTGTCTCATATTAAGCTCCTTTTGACTGAAGATGTACTTCAAACTCTTATGGTCTGTATAGAGTTGCCACTTAGTTCCATAAAGACAGTGTCTCTACAATTTTAACGCAAAAGTAACAGCTGTCAACTCAAGATCATGAGTTGAATAATCCTTCTCATGCTGCTTTAACTGTCTCGAGGCATAAGCAATTACTTTTCCACGTTGCATTTGTACAGCGCCCAGTCCCAACCTCGATGCGTCCGTGTATACTATAAAATCCTCATTACCCTCTGGTAGGGCAAGTATCGGTGCTTCACTTAGCGTCTTCTTCAAGATCTCGAAAGCCTCCTGCTGCACAGTTTCCAAAACAAATGGTGCATTCTTCTTCGTTAATGCAGTCAAAGGAACTGCAATTTTCGATAAATCCTTTATAAATCTCCGATAGTAGCCCGCCAACCCAAGAAAACTTCTAACTTCTGTAGCAGAACGAGGCGGCTCCCAATTCTTTATGGCTTCAACTTTAGCTGGATCTACAAAAATCCCAGCTCCCGAAAAAACATGTCCTAGAAACTGTATCTGTTGCAGCCAAAACTCACATTTTGAGAATTTGGCGTACAACTTTTCCTTCCTTAACAATTCCAACAATTCTGTTAGATGAACAGCATGCTCGGATTCAGTCATGGAATACCCCACAATGTCGTCAATAAACACAATCACCGACTTATCTAGCATTGGTCTGCAAACTCTGTTCATCAGATCCATAAAAACAGTCGGGGCATTGGTTAACCCAAAAGGCATCACCAGAAACTCGTAATGCCCATGCCGAGTTCTGAATGTTGTTTTAGGGACATCATCTTCTCGTACCTTCAACTGATGGTACCCCGATCTCAAGTCAATCTTAGAATATACACTTGCCCCATGTATCTGATCAAACAAGTCAATAATCCTCGGCAGCGGATACTTGTTCTTAATAGTCAACTTATTCAGCTCCCGGTAATCAATGCACATCCTCATCGTGCCATCTTTCTTCTTAACAAACAATACTGGAGCTCCCCACGGATATGAACTCGGTCGAATGAAGCCCTTATCCAACAACTCCTGGAGTTGTTTCATCATTTCTTGCATCTCGGTAGGAGCAAGGTGATACGGAGATCGAGCTACTGGTGCAGCTCCAGGGATCAAATCTATACGGAATTCCACTTGGCTCTCAGGCGGCACGCCAGACAAGTCTTCCGGAAACACATCCAGAATTTGTGATACAACAAGCACATCGGCCACAGTCTTCTTCTCAGCCTTGGCATCAATAGCATATGCCAGGTAGGCGTCACAACCCTTTGCAACAAGCTTTCGGGCTTTTGCAATGGTCAATAAGCACAGATCCCCGCTTCTCCTATCCCCATATATACAGATCTCACGCCCCTCCGGAGTAGTTATCTTGATCACACGCTTCTTACACACTATATGGGCTTCATTCTCAATCAACCAGTCCATTCCGACTATTTCATCAAACTCACTGAATGCTATCGGAACCAGGTCCAAATTGAAGACTACATCTTCAATCACTAGGTGCAGTTACGGTATACATGATCTACTTTGACTAGAGTGTTACGAGCAGTTTCAATATCAAGTATAGTCGACAACTTAGACAGTGGCATCGACAATCATTGTGCTAAAACAATAGATACAAAAGAACGGTTGGCACTCGAGTCAAATAACACTCTTGTAGGCGAAGAGTTTACAATAAACGTACCCGTAACCACTTCCGGGTTTTCCCTAGCCTCCTCCGCAATTATCTGAAATGCACGAGCAGGTGTCCTTTGTGGCTGGTTCCGGCGGTTGACTGAACCACCACTAGACCTCCAGATGATCGGGTTGAAGATGGAGCAGCAGCTGCTGGAGCGTTCTTTCGACAGTTCCTACTGTAGTGCCCCCATACACCACATTTATGGCAGGCATCCGATTTCCGTGGGCATTCATTCTGGTAGTGGCCCAATTCTCCACAGCAAAAACAGGCACGCCCATTAGTACACTTGCCGAAGTGTTCCAAATGACATTTATTACAGTATTGCGGCTCGATGTTGATGGAGGGCACGAGCACGACCAGAAGACCCAGATGATCGGCGATAAGACTGTTGTGGCGAATACTGTGACGAGCGAGAAGAACCAGAGTAGCCTCCTCCGCGTTGACGTTTCGGTGGTGAAGGTTGAGTTGGGTTAGCTGAAGTAGCAGCAGTCCCCATTACATACCCTGACATACTCATAATCTGTTCCACATTCCTAGCGGCTTCCAGTAGACTAGCAAAAGTGGGGTAGCGTACGTTGCTCATCACCCTTCGGATTTCTAGATCAAGATCAGCCTCGAACCTGGTCACTTTTCTTTCCTCTGTATCAACCTGATGAGGTGCGAACAAACTTAGCCTCGTGAACTCTATCGCGTACTGGGACAAAGACTTAGAACGCTGTATCAGTGTCATGAACTTAGCTTCTAGTCTTCGGCGCTCATCAGCCGGGCAGTATTGCTGAGTGAAAATTTCAGTAAACTCAGCGCATGTCATCACAGAGACTTTCTCCAATGTCAAAGCATTCACCATAGAGTTCCACCACATGACTGCATCTTTGGTAAACATAGCAGTAGCAAACCGGACCATGTCCTTTTGAGCACAATCGCTGATTCGGAATGTCCGTTCGGTTGTTGTTATCCATTCAAGTGCGGCAACAGCATCACCCAGTCCATTAAACTCGACTGCTCCATTTCCCTTAAGGTCCTTAAACTGACAACCTCTGGGTTTGTTAGATGACCCAGTGTTGTCATCTTGTTCATCATTGTTTCCCTCCTTTTCCTTGTTCTTCCTCTTGTCTTCTCTTCTCTTAGCTTCGGCCTCATCTCGAGCCCGAAACTGATCTTGAATCATTTGATTTTGCTCAGCCATCATGGCTAGCATCATTTCCCTTATTTCTTTGGGTGTCATTCCTCCTCCAGAAATGTTCTGAAATATAAAACATATAACTTGTTTAGTGACATGTCATTAAATTTAAAGACACCACCTAATTGTCATTTATGATAGTCAATGTCTTATGATTACTAAATCGTAGTCTATCTTAGTTCAGATCATTACTTAACATCACTACATATCATCACGTAATGTTTGAGACCAAGACCTAATGGACACTTGAATCTCAAACTACTGCTCTGATACCATACGTTGTGACACCCTTGCCACAATAACCACCACTACAATATACCCAGGATTAATCACCACATAAATTAATACATAATGATCTGAATGCTTAAATTAAAGTGCGGAAGCATTAAAGTACATAAACTAAAATAATACAAATTTGTTAAACACCCTACGGTGCTACAAGGTTACATGTCTAAGTATACATACTCAAAAGTATTACATCATCCCAAATTTATTACAACAATATTCCCATAGATCTATTACCAGGAATAACAGCAGATATCTTCAATTACTTCAACAGACGACCTAGCTAGAAGGTCCCGCAGCAAATTTCCCTTTTCCTGTAAAAATGCAACAACTGAGGGGTAAGCGAATTGCTTAGTGAATACCAAATGATTTTACACATTCTGCAAATCCTTATGATGCCCACCAGAGTAACACCAGTAACACATACCGTATACTCCACACGTACTCAAAGTACGCAAACCCGAGCTGCAGCTCCTTCGAGTTGACACTCGGTATAAGGAAAACCAACCATCTGAGGCAGACATAACATCGGGGATGACTTACTGTCTATCCTGACCACAGAGGTGTCAAACTCTTGGTCATATAGCACAGTAACATCAGAGTACAGATGCGACCCGCAGGTCCATCGATAGGATGCACAACAAATGAACGGACATGCAAGAAGTATGAATGTGCATCAACATATACGCAAGTTAGTAGAGTGCCAAAAGAAAGTGAAACAACATGCCTCAGCAGGCAAAGCAAACATAAAGCAGATGCAGACATGTTAAAATCAAAGGTACTTACAGTGGGTGCATTATTAAACTTCAAGTTAATATTATTTCTCCTCAGGCTTTCTCCGGATCCACAAAATACCCCACTGTGGGTTAAACAACACCACAGGGGACCTGTTAAGTCATTTGTAACCAAATATTGTGTCAATAACTGTTTAATTCCATAAAACCAAATTTTTATAAGTTTTGTAACCTTTGACTCGCAGTTCGGATCCATGTCCGAATTCGGAACCCACCCGAATTCGGACCACCTTCAATTTCGGACCATATGTAAATTCGAACCTTGTCAAGTTCGGACCTTATCCGAATTCGGTTCCCCACCCAAATTCGGACCTCGACAGAATTTCAACACTTAGAAATTATTTTGCTATTTTTGAATATCAACAGTTCGAACCTGATCCGAGGTCATCTCGGATCCGAATTCGGACCATCCGAATTTCAAATTTGTGTCGTTTTGTCAAATTACATATTTAATCCCATCATTTTTGGTACTAATTCAATACATGAAACAACTTATACCAACTAAAATACGCGTATTTCCAACCATTTTAACACTAATATTAACACTTTTACATATCAAATCAAACCCTTCTTGACCATTCTTATACACCCGTCGCACACACACACTAAAACACACACTAAAATCCAAAAAATATAGTTAAAGCTTGAATCAGAAGCTGAAATTCAGTATACAACATCTTATACACTAGATTTAAACGAATCTACAACTATATAACACATGCATTCATATTTGCAACTCCAAATCTAAGTTTCGGTTTTTATAAAAACCGAACCAAAGGTTCTCAAATTTCAAAATTTAAAGGATTTCTTACCTCAAATCTTTGATTGCAGCACTTATAAATCCTTCCTTGCACTTGAATCCAAAGTTTCAGCTTCCAACAATCACGATTTGATGATCTCTTATGTTTTTAGAAAGAGAGAGAGAGCTGAGAGATGAGAGAGAGGGTGAAATGGTTCAAATGAAAGACTATAAGTCTTTTATTCCCATCTTTTAACTTTTGGCACATTTAACCCCTCTACTTATCCGGTCCCATTAAATACTGATTTTGTAAATAAATAATTCTAACTTTATTTATTATCCTTAACAATTATTAATAATTATGTTCACTTAAATAAATTAAAATTCCTCAATTTATAATTAATGCATCCAACTTTATAATTAATCCAAATTTCAACTGAACTTTCATAATGCAACTTAAATTACAAAATTTAACAGTTCAACTTATTCAACCTCAATTTCACTAATTTAATTCTAAGGATGTTACACACCGTACGTGCATGAATATGAGATTCGCGAATGGATGCATTCTTTGATTCGGAGGGAGGCCGACTTAGAACATGATTTTGAGCTTAGGGGGCGAATTGATGGCAAAGAGGTAGTGGTTACGAGGTCAGACCTTTGCGACTATTTCGACTTTGATACGGAAATACCCACGACTAGGGAATTCTGGACAGAGCGTGACTTGTCGAGTGGTGTTTTACGCCATTTCGAAGGATGGGCACGGAAACTCACTGAGGTTTTTAACCTCACCATTGAACAAGCCAGGGTGTATTCCAAATATTATAGAGGTGACTTACGACCATGGGCAAAAGTTTTATGGAAAATCATCGTGTTTAATGTTCTACCTCGATCATCGAACACCACTGTGGTCCGCACGAGGGAAGTTATGCTCATTCACGCTCTCATCACTGGAAAACCCGCCATTTCACTCGCGTATATCATGATGCAAACTATCTGGGAAGCCACTTTATCAAAGACACCCATGGAAATTCTTTTTGCCCGCATGTTGAGTGAACTGTTTATTAATATGGGGATAATTTCCGAGGGATCGAGTCCACGCCTTTTAGGCCCGAATGACGTATGGTTTACTAGGCACACAATGGCCGGGTTGGCATTTGAGCAAGTTTCTGATACATTCGTAATCCGTGACCCAGCACATGGCACGGTAGCCATAATCCCATCTGCACGATCATTTTATGTTTATGAGAAAGATATTGGGAAAGGGAAAGCTAGACTCGTGGAGGATCGAACCGATGAAGGAGGACCCTCAAATTCACAACCCTCTGACAACGCAATTATGGAAGCAAGATTAAAGGCAATTAAGGATGCGGTGGAAGGATTGTTAGATGCAAACAAAGTGGTGCTTCTGGAAGTAGAGAAGCTTAAGAAGGACTTCAATGTGCATGGCATCTCGGTGGGAGCTCACTCCCGCTGGCTCTCTAGCCTCCACTCTCGGGTTTACGAGCTTGAGTGGGCAGTCGGCCACCGAGATTCTCAAGCTACATCTGCCCGCACGACACACATGACTTTTCAAGAAGAATACTAGTGTTGTTACTCACGGTTCCATGCTAACAAACAATTTCATGTTGTCAAAACATTTACTCTTCATTGCGTAATTGGCCTTGGGATGTAAACAATTAGGATTCCGGTGTTCATGTCGGCACCGATGGTTGTAAAACACTTTAAAACTTTCATGCTTTGCCTTAACTCAATAGGACTTTACTTGCGTTAAATTCGTGCTACGTATATTCTCCCTATTTTGATCTTTATTAGTGTCTGGGACGACAATTTCTTTAAGTTGGGGAAGGGGTAAAACACAAATATGTGTTTATATGTTACGAAAATGCTTGCAAATTATAAGTTTCTAATAAAAAAACGTAAATTATCGAGCCAAGCATACACCCAATCAAACTGAAAAACAAATTTTTTTTAGGCGAACAGGCCCCCCAAGCGCAGGCCTGCGCCCAGGGGAGCGCCTGCCCGGTTTTTCCCCATTTTAAATAGAAAATTTTTTTTGTGAACCCTACAAGAATATACCTTACGCCCCCCTTAAGGCTCCATCATCCTCTCAACCTATTTTCACACAAAAAAAAACCCGATTTTTGCCCACAAAAATCTTTAGAAATTAAGCTAGAACTTCATATTAAGCTAGAACTTCATATCAAGTTGGGGAAGAAGAAATCAAACTAAGATCTCATTCACTTTTAAAGTTAGATCAAAGTTCTCCTTCATTCTCATCAAAAAGAAGGTATGAGTTCCTCGCCATTTTCATGAAAAGATAGCTTTAATGGAGTTCTTGGAGTCAATTTTGACTTTTAGGTTGACTTTTTGCATGACGAATTAAACACGATATAATTATTGATTTTATGTTGCAAAGTAGATACAAGTTGAAATCATGGTTAAAAATAAAAGGAGAAGTCATGCTAATCAAATCACGAAAAGTTTGTTATTATTTTATGCAATTTGCTTAATTAATCAATGTGATAGTATGTTTAGCTTAAATAGCTTAACTTATACATGTATGTGTTACATATGACATGATCATTGCATAGAATACAATTTGTGATTCTTTGTCTTGAAACTAGAACAATTTGAAAAATGCTATAATTATTTACTTAAGTCATCGTAATTGCAGATGTCTCGACGAACAAGGCATCGTGTTGGAGAAGGTGCCAGTTCCTCTACCCGACCGAGGGTAGAATGGAACCCAGACTTTTACCTGTCACAACATCCGGCCAACATCCGGCAACAATTATTAATGACGAAGAAATTTTCAGGGAAGGTTCTAGTGGAGAAAAGAGTAAAAAATGATGAGTTCGAAAATTATGGGTTAGTGAGGTGCTACCGATTAGGATGGGAAGTCGTCTTAGATTTAGGTGGAGAACACATTTACCATGAAGAAGTCGTGGAATGGATGTCCACACTAAGAAGAGAAGAGGGCCGATTCAGGGGCGATTTCACGTTGATAGGTCGCGTTAATGGACATGAGTTCCCAATGACTGCACGTGGTCTGAGGGACATTTTCGGTGTGAATATTGGAGTTGGCGCAGATGAAGCACGAGTCTTTAACTATGAATACAAGACAAATGCACAGTTGGCATTTACAGACCGAACGTGGGAAGGAGAATGGACTACACAACTGGCGGAGATCTTAAGAATCGACTATAATGCCGCAGCGGGATATACAGCTTATGCAAGAGGCGATCTAAGCCCAATGGCGAAAGTGTTGCATAAAATTGTTACTAATAATGTGCTCCCGAGAGATAGTGACTTAACAAGAATCTGGCACAAAGAAGTAAAAATTTTATATGCATTGATGACGGGAGAGCTGAGTCTCTCCTTTGCGTGGATTGTAATGAACGACCTTTGGTCAATGTATGATACGAGGGAGAGGAAGATCATTCCTCACAGATGGGTTATATCGGAGTTTTTAAGGGCTCAAGCTGCTATTTCACCCATCTCCGTCCCACGAGCAATTTCCGACGCCGTCATCACAGCAGCCATGATCCAAAGCATCACCCTGCGCCAAATAGACCAAGGGTTCGAGATTTTTGATTCTAATACGGGGAAAACACACAGAGAGCCATATGGTATAGAGGAAGCCGAGGCATACCACCAACACCAGGCCGAACGATTACATGCAGCCGGGGGAGCCAACGATATGTCCCAAGTAATCGCTCGTCTAGACGCAATGAACTTGCGTTTGGGTAGTTTTCAAGAAGATGTGGTTGGACGGATGCACGAGTTCCAACACGAGTTGGAAACCCAAACGAACCATATTGACGAGATTTACACGGGCGTGTGAGCTACGGCATTTGAAAATGCCTTTTATAATCCGTAGCACTGGGCATACACGGATGCGGTGAGAGACCACATGAACTACAGTGCCGGTTTGCCACACCAACAATACGAGAACTACCAGTGGCAGGATTTTGAAAGACTAAACATTGAGGATCGAACACCTCAATATTTCCCGGCTTATGGTCGTATCCCAACAACTACACAAGGGGACAGTGGGGTTCATCCAGCGAACACATACCCACCGGCACCACTGATCCAAGAAGACCGAAACCCTTTCGGTGAATTCTTTGCCGGCATATTTGGACCACCACCACCACAGTAGTCAGGTTCTCCCGTTCCTCTTCTTTAGTAGGATGATTTACAGTTTTTGCGTGCATTTCTATTATTGAATAAGTGTGTTTCTTTTCGAGTAAGATGGTGTGAGAAGTAAGTTGTTAGAATAATTCGATTGAATTTCCCTTATAATTCTTTGTTGTGAGCTTGCGACTTAAAAATTATGATGTTAGTTAGGTCGGTTTCAAGCAAAAAGATATAATTAAATGAGTTTAGACAGATCACAAAGAGTCATAAACACTCAAAATCAAAGAAGTAAACTAAATTTAAAGTAGGGTATATTGTGTTGTAACGAGTGATAAATGACCAAAAAATTCCAATAGCCGCTAATAATTCATGCAATAAGGGGGAGGAAGCGAACACGAACAAAGCCTCAATTCAAGTGTGTCCTAGTTGATTCAGGAGATTAAGTCTGAAGGGTACCATCATGCCTAGTCCCCTAGGTCAACTGGTCTGGGAGTGGCTGACCCAAATCCTGCTACACGAATCATCTAGAAAGCCATGTTGAACTTGAATAAAAAAACATAGATATTGCATGAAAAAGACTAAAACGAAAAGAAAAGAAAAATCAGTATCTATAATCATGCGTCGAGGAAAAAGATGGTCCAGTGACCCACGTGAATTCAATTCTGTAACGTTGAGCTAAAAGGATGATAGCGGTGAGGAATTTTTGAAACAATTTTCCTAGAGACGTCATGTTATATATGAAAATAATACAGTTTCTGTCTTTGAATATAAACGCGTTTATGAAGGCTAGTGTTTGTTAAAATTAATTTGTTGTATCTTTCACGCTTGATAAACCCGATGTTTAAAAGTCTGATTTTCATTGCTTGCTCGGGACGATCAAGGATTAAGTTGGGGAAGTTTGATCGGGTTATAAATTACCATGTTTATTAAGTGTAAAAGAGTTGTTCTAAATAAGAAAATGTAGTAGAATGTGCTACTATTGAGTAAAATTTTGTGCTTGTACGAGTAAATAAAATCCAGTCCAAGTTGGTGAAAAAAGGAAGAAAATCATAACAGTTCTAAGGAGCCAGGCGCAGAGGGGGGCGCAGCCCTGCACCCCGAACGAGTGCTCAACAGAAAGAATTAATTTGTCAAAATACGGATTTTAGAGTCAGGCGCAGGTGGGGGCGTTGGCCTGCGCCTACGACTGCGCCCAACCCATTAAATTATTTTCTCAGCCGTTTTTAGGGTTTTCGGCACTTCTCTATAAATACAAAAGTCAGAGATGGAAAAAAATATATCGTTTTTTGGAGAGAGAAAAGCTTAGAAAGAGGTCCCGTTTGAGCGAATACGAGAACGAAGCAAGCACGAGTGAAGTTACGACGTTGCTATGAAGATGGATACACAACTCTTGAGTACTACACCAATGATGTCCGGCTAATCTCACACTAATCATTCTCAGAGAAAGTACAACGCTAAGTGTTTAATTTCTATGAACGATTTCTTATGTTTGCATGATTTTTATTGTTTATGTTTTGATTGTGAACGAATGATTGTTATTTGCTTAGTTGCGTTTCGCAAGATAGTTCGTTGATATTTTATTATTCGTGCCGAGTTACATGTTAATTAATTAGGACGAGTAATCAACGTGTCACGCGCTATGCCCAAGATCACGTATCGCTTCTAATAATAGGTATAAAGAAAAGATTATGTCTATGTAATCTTCACTTCGTTTATGAAATTAAATATAAAGCTAAGTGTGGAATCTGGAAAATGATTATCTTCATTACTACATTTAATCAAACAACTCAATTAAGTTTTCTTTTTTACAAATCGCGCAAGTAGTTAACTTTACAAAGCAAACGATAATCCTTTTCAACCAATCACTTTTTCCAAGTAATTAAATTACAACGCTAGTCGCTCGAATACGTGAAAATTAACCTCTCGCTCTTTGTGGATACGATCCCTACTTACCCTAGCTTCTAAGGTATTTATTGGTTATTTTTGGTGAGGTAACGACACTCGTATCAGAGGTATGTAAATTAATCTGAGGGATGTATAGCTTCATCAAAATACATCTTAAAAGGGAGCAAACATGAAATGTAAAGAGAGTCAAAACAAGTCGTTTTGTTGTACGTAAGTACAGACCTGTCACAACAGTTTTTACTCAATATAGCAAGATATGTCACTTTGTTGTACGTGAGTACAGACCTGTCACCGCTGTCTTGCTAAAATAAAAGAAGGATTCTCTACCCTAAGCCAAACTAAGACACTCTGTTGTATGTAAATACAGAACTGTGTCTGATGTTTTCCTTTTAAAGATAATTTGCAAATACCAAAAATTCATAATCATTATATGTTTATCTTGATCATAGAAGTATGTCTAAGTGTGAGACATGTACGGTAGTTTCTTGATAAATAAAAAGGCGAAAGGAAAATCCTAAGTGTTGAGTGCTTAAGTGGACAAACATACCGACAATCGACATGATGTGTATGTTACGACAAACAATCAAAGGAATCAAAAATTCCAAAGTGTGAAAGTGCAACACCGAAAGTGTGTTCACAAAGCTATCTGATTGAACCTTCTATGACACTCTCGCAAAAAGATTTAGTTAGTGTGCTTTTATCTTTAAATTAGTGCAATTTTATTTCATTTTTATTTAACTCTATTTATTTTACGTTATTCTATTTTATTCTATTTTATTTTATTTTATTTTAGTTTAGTTCATTTTCTTTTTTATAAATAGGATCGAGGTCAGTTACTAGGATGCATTTTAGTTGGAGAAAAAAAAAATGCGTGATAATCTGTTTGCTTAGTGTTAAGGGGGTCGTAAAGTTGAAAAAGTGGCAAAAGTTGAAGAAGTTGAAATTTTTTCAAAGTTTTTCAAATTTTCACTTAAGTTCGAATAGACATAAGTTCGAAGTTCAGTTTCAAACGAACTTATGATCGGTTTGAACTTATCTCAGCTAAGTTCGAGCCACATTAGGGGTATAAATAAGGCACAAAGCATTAAATTTGATCACCTACTCTCGAACTTACTACTCACGAACTTAAATCAGGCGATTACGAACTTGTTCAGGAGATCACGAACTTGTCGTGTTCTCGATCTTGTTTCCTGTTCCACGAATATCCACACGGTGCCATCTCAAACATACACTTAACTTTTGTTGTTTTAACTCATAAACAACTAAATAGGTGATCTTTGGAACTTTAAATGGACTTTAATCATGTATTTTTTGGTTTAGGAAACCAGAAAACTATGTGGTACAATCACAAAGTTTTAGGCTATAAAACTTAAAACTAAACATGAATAAACTCGATTAGGAACTTTTAGGACTAGTTTCATTGTCTGATTAAGTCTAAAAAGTTGAAAATCCAGAGTTTAAAGTGACACAGGGCCGACTTCGAACTTGTTCCTAAAGAACAAGTTCGAATGAACATTCATGATACAAACTTGTCTCCAAAATATCTTCAAGTTCTAATGACTTCGAATTTAACTAAGCTAGTGGTGTTCAAACTAACTTAATACTAAGTTCGAATGTCATCAGACAGTTTGAACTTAAGTAAGGTCGAAGGGCTTCTTTGATTCTCACGAAATTACAACTAAGTTCGAAGGTGATTAAGTTCAAACGAACTTAATCAAGTTCGAATGAATTCAAAAATTTTCCAAAATTGATTTTTTTTTTCGGAATTTTACTATTTATTGTGTGTGCAGGAATTACAGATCGTGCTTTTTTCAATAAGCACAGTATGGTGATCAGCATATATCTCCAAGCTCCTGAGGCAAGGCAATATAGAGAAATTCTGGAATTCTTGACAAGATCAAGGATCGTATATGCGTTGATCCACAATCCAACGCTTATAATTCGGTACATACTACAATTTTGGGGAACTTTACATGTTGATGGCTCGGTGATGCCCCCGGTTCTAAGGGCAACTGTAAACGAGCAAGCAATTGCATTTTCAGTGGACAATCTGAGGGAAATTCTTCATTTGGGGACAGTAGCACAAGAGGATGGCCCAGTAGATTTCCCAGCTACGATAGGCAATCGGCCTTCCAAAGAATGGGCTACGCACAAGACTTGGCTAAAGCCTCGTATGTGAAGAGTGGGTTAATTGGACAATGACGTTATATAATGCATGTCGTGCTAGTCTGTTTTGCGCCTAAAAAGGCAGGTTTTGACACGATGACATCCAAGTTGCAGTCAGGGATGATATCGTTAGTATCTAAGAAGCTGTTCAGCTTTTCGGGATTCTTTTTTAGAGAGTTTGTACTTCAAATAACGGCGCCAACCCATGAAAGATTTTTGTTATACCCGCGGTTTGTGATGATGATAATCAGGCATTTTCTGCCTAATTTGTCGCCTCTGCCAGAAGTGGTCGTGGTAGCAGGGATCGACAAGCGAATTATTGCAGACTGCTAGAGTCATAATTCAAGAAGGGCAGAAAATGTTAGGCCCCCAATGACTCCATTATTTGGAGCTCTACTCAACCCAAATTTTGTTGCCCCAGAAGGAAAAGAATGGGTAGTAAATGAACAGCAATAGCAAGCACCGTCTCAACAAGCACCGGTTGCTCTAGTTCAGCCTCCACCAACAATGGCAACGGCAACTATGGTTACAACATCGGTAGCACATGCTGACCCGATTCAGAAAACGTTAGAAGAGATTTTTGCTCAAGGGGGAGCGGCTTAAGAATCAATCACTAAGGAGTTGATCCAGGATATCCTCCAACCCCTAGAAAATATATTTGATGATATAGAGAATTATCAGCTGGAACCATCTTAGGTGGCTGTTGACAACGATTTAAGGGAAGCAGCAAATCCCTCAACTTCTTTTGGCGTTCATGGTACTCGACTTGTAGTGCAGCCGCAAATAGTTTAACTCTATCTTTTCAGTCTTCGAGATGAGGAAGAGAGAGATGAAGACTTTGTGCTAGAAGAAGAGACATTAGTTGTAAGGCAAGAACGGGCTAAGCGCCAACGCCTAGATCAAGCAGGGCCGTCTACATCCACCGCAGTTCCATCATCAACCACCACCTCCACTCCATCAGCATCTAGATCCATAGACACCCAAGGCTTTTATCAATTGAAAGATAGAGTCGATTTCCAAACAGTCCAAATTGTCCAACTCACCAGGGCAGTCACCGAGCTTCAACAGCACAATACACAGTTGGATCAACAGAATGCATATCTTTAACAGACGGTGACTGCCCAACAAAATCAGATAGCAACTCTACAAACGCTAATGGAGCAAATCTTAAAAAATTATGCAGCTCAGGAGGAGAGTTGTAAGGGAGATGAGTTGAGGGGAGCCAGGAGAGAAGACGAAGGAGATGACCCAAGCGCTGAAAAGGAAAGTGAGCAAGCAGATCTTTAAAAACAGACTGCTCAGCAAGCTATATCTCAGGGGGAGTCTGGATCGTCGTCAGGCGCTGATAAAGGCAAGGCTCCTAAGGCTACGGATGTAATTGAATAAGATTTAATTGGAGCCTTACTGGATATGGATGAAGATGAGATACGATTTGAGTTTGAAGAATACATAGATCAGGAGGAGCTTGAAGACGGAGAATCCATTCCTGAGGATGTAGCTTACTGGAAATCCGATGAAGAGGTAGTTATGAATGAAGATGATGAAGTGGATGAAGTGTTCATTCAAAAGCAACCTGTCACAAAGCTATACGAGAATGAAAATCAGAACGTGATAGACATTGATATGCTGAGATCCACAGATAATGATGAAGATATATGATCCCATGCATCTCGTAAATCTATCTTAGGGCAACTTGCAGAAGCTTCATGAGCAGCCAATTTACTTTCATGAAGGTTGGAGCTCAGAAGGCAAGAAATACCAGAGAGTGGTTAAAGTTTGCATTGAATAGGGACTACAAGCAGGAAGCAGTTTGAATAAGCCTAGTACTATAGATTAATGAATATTTACAAGAGGTTATCATCAAGGGGAGTCTGTTGGTACACCCTGTGTGACGATAGCAGTCTAGTTTTGTTATAGATAGTCATTTGAAGTAGATGTGGCTTTATTAATACAAGTCATGTTTGTTTATTCATGTTATGGATTAAGTTCATGATTGTGTATTGTGTTTAAGTCAGCATGTGAAGTTCATAAGGCTATGAACTTATGGTAGTAAGTTCATGAGGTTTGAACTTATGAAAATAAGTTCTTAAGTCATAAGGACACGAACTTAAGGAGGTTAAGTTTGTACGAACTTAGCCTTAGTAAGTTCGTGGGCTTGAACCTGTAAGTTCGTGGGCTTGGGCTATGCTCGAACTTAAGGTTTATATAATGAACTTATTTGTGTTATTAGATAGACTTTTGGAGAATTACGAAATCAGAGTTTGTCAGAGTGCACAGACGAACTAGAGAGTGTTTTCAGAGAGTCTAGGAGCGATACATCGTGTAGGGTCGGTTGTCTATCGGCTAGCATTGTGTTTAGGCTCCGTGTTTCGCGCGTGATCGATCTGTTAAGCGTCTAACGAGGATTCCTCACTCGTTGGACGACGTCAGGCCTTGATTCGATCCATAGACGGTAGACCTTACAAGCATGCAACTGTTGGGGACTGATCATCCCATATACTCAATCCAGCCTGGTTGTACATCCTAGATCGATATTCGAACAGCCACGGAGATGTAGGTCTCAAAATTGGTGCTTCCCAACATGATGAATTCTTTGGTGTCCATGCTTCATGGCATGATGAAAACTTGTTATCCGTGCCATCTGCACGAAGGAGCAAACATTGCTCACATACACATTGTTTTGCATGACATATTTGTAGAATATATCTGTTAACTCAGTAAGCTTATAACTTACTGTTATTGTTAAATGTTTTCAGGCAAAGGTAAAAGCATAGTCGGGCCATCTACTTAGGCTAACACATTAAGTGTACCGAGGATTCCTTGAAGCTATTGGTAACTATGGGGGTTATCAAGTTTTGGGTTTGGGAATTGTACTCGATGTTTCTAATAATTCAGTGATGTAATAGACATATTTTGTCCTTGTAGACTTTTAATTACTTTATGCTTTAGTGTTGATGTATTCACTACACGTTTTATGTTTGGAACATTAATTATAATGTTAATCTTGGTTTGTATGTTGATCCTAGGTGTTGTATTCTGATTATTGGGAAGGATGTTTTAGTTTGGTATCAAAGCATTAGTTTGTGGTCTCGAGCGTCTGCGTGGGCTTGGACTCAAACTCAGGTTGTGATATAAGAATGGACTCCTAGGAAATGATCTGAACTAAGATAGGATTTACATGAATAACGAAAAGTAAAGGATAATTGTAAATAAGTATATCTAGGTATATATGTTCTAAATTTTCAAAACATGTCTGGAGAAGATTTGACTTCTCAACATATGCTTCAAATGACGCAAAGCATGATGGAACAGAATAATTAGCGTCACGCCAAGATGATGGCTGACTAGGCTCAATCGTTTACTAATAAGCTTAGGGCTCGGAATGAGGCCGAGGCTAAGCATAAGGCTGATAGGAGGAAAGATAAAGAACACCAACATGGAGATCATGGTGATAGGGAAGATGAATCTGGTTCTTCTAGGAAAGCTAAATGTTGTAAGTTTAAGGACTTCAACGGAAATGGAGCTATTGAGTTTGATGGTACTATTGATGTCGTCACGACATTAGAATGGATTACTTCCATGGAACGATCCTTCTGAATCAGCGATTGTGCTGAGATAAAGTTCGATACGTCACTGCGATGTTTACAAGGGATGTTATGGTTAATGTACGGACAATCGAGGCTGTATCGAACATGCCTCAAACTAAATTGAAGGACGTATTCACTCAACAATACTGTCCTGCTGATGAGTAACCCCGATTGGAGGCTAAGTTTATGGGGCTAAATCAGAGAACAAAGACGGTTTCCCAATATGCCATCGAGTTCACTCGACTTAGTTTGTTTGCACCCCATCAGACTAATACTAAGGAGAGAAAAATCAATAGATTTGAGGCTGGTTTGGATCTGGAGATACGCCAAACAATGAGCAGTGTTTGGTATACCTGCGGGAATGTTGGAGGCTGCTCGCAATGGTACTCTCAATGTTTGTTATGGGATCAGCTGCTGCAAATCAAAATTATTCGTCATCGCCAAAGAGGCAACAAGAGATTAGATATTCTGGATCGTCATGATCATCACAACACACGTCTGAACAACCGTTAGCTTCACCGAGAAAAGGAAGGGCCTTCTCAACAATATGAACAGCGAGATTGTCACTGATGCCGAAAGACTCACTCTGGAAAATGCAGAATCCAATATATTTACTGCTACTGCTGCGGACAAAAGCGGCATCATGGGGATAACCATCCCCGAAAAGCTGAAGCTTGCTAAAATTGTGGCAAAATTGACCATCTTTCACCGTACTGCCGTAAGCCACCACGAACTCAATCAACACAATAATCAACTGCAAGGTCTTTAGGAGCTTCTACTTCTCAAAGAGAATAGACATCGAGGGCTCCAACTAGGGCTTTCCAGATTAATGCCGAGGAAGCAAAAGATGACCCGGAGGTGGTCACTGGTACGTTCTTGATAAATTCCATCCCCGCATGTATTTTGTTTGATTCTAGAGCAAATCACTCATTTGTTTCTACTACCTTTGCACAACAACTTAAGATGTCTACATCAAATCTGCAATTTGTGCTCGAGATTGAAACTGCTAACATAATATATGTTAAAGCTAATAAAGTGTATAGAATTTGTACATTACCGATATAGGATGAAGTGTTTAAATTTGGATTTGATTCCGGTTTGGGGAATTTGATGTTATTGTGGGAATGAACTGGCTTGTCCATAATGAAGCTCAGATAGTCTGCAAGAAGAGAATGATCAAGATTACTATTCTGGAGGGTCGAGATATATGCATCCATGGGGACGGACCATAATGGTGATCTGTGCCTTATTTCTATGGTAAAGCCCGAAAGCACATTGCTAAGGGTTGTTTAGCTTACCTGGCCTACGCCATTGATGAAAAGACTGAAATAAATCTCTCTCTCTACTGTTCCTGTGGTATCCGAATTTCCAGACGTCTTTCCGGAGGATATCTCGGGGTTACCACTAGACCGTCAGGTGGAATTCCATATCGATCTAGTTCCTGGAGTTGTTACGATAGCTAAAGCTCCATATCGTTTGGCTCTTGTAGAGATGCTAGAAATGATGAAACAGTTACAGGAGTTGCTTGATAAGGGTTGCATACTTCCAAGTTTTTCTCCTTGGGGAACTTACTCTTTGTTAAGAAGAAGGATGGTGGTACCTTGCGCATGTGCATTGATTATCGAGAACTCAACAAGGTGACCATCAAGAACAAATATCCTCTGCCCCGAATTGACGATCTCTTCGACCAATTACAAGCCGCAAGTTACTTTTCGAAGATTGATCTCCGATCGGGGTATCATCAATTGAAGGTTCACGAAGATGATAATCCTAAAACGGCTTTCAGAGCTCTATATGGACAATACGAGTTTCCGGTGATGCCGTTCGGTCTTATGAACGCGCTGGCTGCTTTCATGGATCTCATGAATAGAGTTTGCCAGCCGATTCTTGACAAGTCTGCCATCGTCTTCATTGACGACATTCTTATCTATTCAAAGACTGAGGAAGAGCATTCTGTACATCTTAGAGAATTATTAGAGTTACTGCGAAAAAAGCGACTTCATACCAAATTCTCTAAATGTGAATTCTGGTTAAGGCAGGTATGTCTCATCATTTGATGCAAATTCATTCCATAACTTCTAAAATTCAATTATGAACTATTGTTGACTTTAAATCTTATCACTTCATTTAGTTCCAATTCTCGGGGTCCATGATATCTGGTGCTTGCATTTCTGTTGACCCAGCAAAGATTGAGGCTATCCAGAACTGGGAGTCTCCACGTAACGCCTCTGAGATTCGAAGTTTTTTGGGATTGGCTGGTTACTACCGCCGATTCATCAAAGATTTCGCTAAAATCGCGGTTCCACTCACCAGGAACGCAACTTTTGTCTGGGACGAAGAGACATGGCCTACAAAGATCTAAAGAAACAGCTAAGTGAAGCACTAGTGTTGAACCTGCCTGAGGGAAATGAAGACTTTGTAGTCTATACTGATGCATCAACCATGGGTTTGGGAGCAGTGTTAATGTAAAGAGGAAATGTTATAACCTATGCTTCGAGGCAACTTAAGAACCATGATAGTATTACTCTACACATGACTTGGAGTTAACGACCGTAACTTTCGCTCTAAAACTTTGAAGACATTACACGTATGGATTGAAGTGTCAGTTGTATACAGATTACAAATGACTATAATATATATTCAGTCAAAAGGACTTTAATATGAGACAACACCGATCCATGGAGTTGATTAAGGATTATGATTGTGAGATATTATATCACCCTGGAAAGGAAAACATGGTTGCTGACGCCTTAAGCAATAAAGCTTACTGTAAAGTTTATTGTTATGCCTTAACTTCTATAATGCTGACTTCAACCATCATCGATTATGTAAGGGCTGCTCAACTGGAAGCATTGAAAGAAGAGAATGTCTAGGAAGAATATATCAGGATTCAACTGCCTTTAATGTGGGTTGATGGAACTGGATTGAAAGGCATATACAGAATAATATGGGTTCCTAAGTTTGGGGGTATGCGTGAAGTGATTTTGGAAGAAGCTCATCAATCAAAATTCTCAATTTACCCTGGAAGTACAAAGATTTATATTGATGTGAAAGCTGACTTATGGTGGCCAATGTTGAAAAGAGACGTTGGCTGTATGTGGAGAAATGCAGAACGTGCCAGTTGGTCAAAGCTGAACATCAATAACCCTATGGTGGTATCAACCGCTTCGTGTACCAGAGTGGAAGTGGGACCATATTACTATGGACTTTATCATAAAGCTACCAAAGACTTGTCGTCAACATGATTCAGTCTGGGTCATCGTTGACCGATTGACCAAATCTACACACTTCATCCCAATAAGAGAAACTTACTCGTTGGAATGTCTTGCTCAAATCTATATGAATGTGATCATCACACGACATGGGGTTACTAAGTCTATTATTTCTGATAGAAATTGTAGATTTACTTCTAATTTCGGGGCCGCATTACAAGAGGGTCTTAGTACTCACAATTCTATGAGTACAACCTATAGACAACAATTTGACAAATAGAGTGAAAGGACGATCTTAACTTTAGAAGACATGTTAAGAGCCTTTTGGATGGTAATTGCGACGATCATCTTCCTTTGTCTGAGTTTTCTTACAACAATAGTTACCACTCCACAATAAAGATAACACCATTTGAATTCTTGTATGGGAGAAAATGTAGGACTCCGACTTGCTGGAGAGAAACGGGCGAGACCCCTATTGCTGGTCCTGCGCTTTTGCAAGAAACAAATGAGAAGATTCAGTTAATCAGACAATATATGAAGACGGCTCAAGAGAGACAAAAGAATATCACGATCGCCGCCAGAAGACAATAGAGATAAAAAGGACGACTGGGCATACTTAAAGGTGTCTCTGATGTAAGGGGTTACAAGATTCGTAAAACGAGGAAAGGTATCTCCTCGATTTGTAGGTCATTACCGTATTATTGAGGAAGATCGGAAACCAGTCATACCGTTTGGACCTGCCAGAGGAATTATCGAAAAATATATCCAGTTTTCCATGTGGGATACTTAAGAAAGAGTATGGTATCTGAAAGGGAGCCATGAACTGATCACTCTGAGATACAAATAGATGAAAGGCTTCGATATGTTGATGTGCCAGAGTATATTTTGGAGACCAAGACAAAGAAGTTGAGAAATAAAGAAGTGAAAATGGTGCTTGTTAAGTTGAAGCATCATCGGGGAGCTAACCATACTTGGGAATCAGAATAGGATATGAGGACAAAGTACCCAACTTTGTTTAGCACAACATGACTTCACGGACGAAGTATGAGCGTGGTGGGGCCCATGATGTAACATCCCTACTTTTGATTTATGTGTGATAAACGATTAAGTTTCGATTTATGCTAAGTAATTAAATCTCATAGTTTGTGAAATATAAAAGTGAAATGGACTACGAGACTTTGTAAAGTCTCAGATTTGGCTATGAAATAGAAAGATTACAACAACCCATACTTATATAAATACATGTGTGTTCAAGTTATAAACATACATCAAAGTGGGTGTAGTAGTATTAAACCCATAAATTGTGTGCTTATATTGAACTCGGAGATTTGTGCCATATATCTTGTTAAGAGTTGTAAATAATTCATCAATCCTTAGTCAATTTATATACATAAGAGGTTCATAATCATTTAAACAAAGTCAAGCATGAGGGTGATGCATATGTTCATATGTTATACATGTGTATGCCATGAACATTAAGACATGCTTAAGTGAATGTATTTTCAATTATATGAACACATAGTCATCAAATAAGCATATTGTATGTTATTATGTGCATTCATATAAGTTTCAATTGCAAGTAAAACTTTAAAATGACTTAATAAAGTCACACATAATCATAAAAAGCATAAAAGCTTGTAAAGCCATTAAAATCATGTCAAATACAAGCGATAAGTTCAGTAATGATTCAACTAAGCCTAAAATGACATGATAAGCCATTAAATGTAAAGCCTTAAAGCTTATGTTATTGTCAATGTCAAATAGTGAACAGCTTCAGATAAATCTGAACAAAGTTGTAAGGCCAGATTCATTAAAAAGTGGGTTAAAGCCAGTAAAGCCAAGCCAAGTCCCGAAAGCTGGAGCCTAAAGTTAAATCCTTGCCAAAGTCAAAGCTCAACAGCAAAAGCCCTTAAACAGTAACTATGAGTTATAGATATTTCAGTTTTACATCTCTACTTATGGGTGAGACATATTGTTGTTCTAAGCTTTATTGACATTCATATATGGTTAGCTGGATTGTGACTGTGCACACCATGGTTCGGTGATGCCCTGCCAATCAAGATAGCCATTTGATATATCATCCAACACACATGCCTATAAAGTTGAATTCAGTTATTGTTATGAACTGATATTGCTATCATGAACTTGTTTATTTTTCTTGATTGCCTCACTGACATATATGTCTTCAGCTCAGCTGAATTAACATACCGGTCTATTGTCCTAGACCTTGCCTATGTCACCTGTTCATCTGAACATGGTGGTTGCCTAATCTGATGTCTCCCCATATAGCATACTAGCAGCTAGCCCAGTATTGAGTGGATAGCTTCCACTAAAAGCGTGAGCGTGGCCTGGACATCATCCTTCTCTTAGATACTATGTCTCACTTTGCGTGGCTGTTGGCGGCAATCAAGCTATATCATGCTATACCCATATTTCGCCTTGCATTACAACATGTATACTGTTAAATCTATGAACTCACTAAGCCAATGCTTGCATTTGTTGTTGATTCTCTTTACAGGAAAGGACAAGGGAAGAGCACCAGTTGAACCTAGTTTTTAGGTCTGTGAAGATCAAGTTGAAGTCTTTAGAAACTACTCAGACGACCCTTTTGGTACATCTGGAAGACATTATTGTGGTGGTTTCGGTAGATATGCTTTGTTATATGATGGTTATGTACTAGACTAGCCTTGTACCCTTTATAAGTTTGTTTTGAATCTTTAAATCAATGTTCTAAAATGTAATTCACTTAATCCTAATGGTTGCACTGTAATAAATTTTGCAACTTAATTACTCTGTATTAGTTATGACTGATACTATGTAAGCTAATTTGGGACCTAGCCGCTAAGACTCCTCCGTAAGGAGTGGTCTTCACATCACCCGACTTGGAAATATCGCTCCTCAAATCTCGTTTTTTTCCTTTAATCCGACCCTATCAACACAAGACCCTGGAAACACAATTTAATACCCAGTATCACTAACACAACTCAGTAAGCCCAATAAACAATACCTTAATACCCGAACACTGACATGAACACCCGAAACCCATGTACTCGAATCGTGGTCGTGCCTATCAGGGTCGCGATCGCCCTCCCTTGACCTCGGTCGAGGTTCCATTACGGACTGTGCTCATCCTAACGCTTCCCGAGCTCATCTCATCTTGACCGAGCTTGGTATCCACCGTCAACGCTTCATGGTGGCCCACTATCATGAACGAACAACAGTAGTAGCTACTCTGTTTCTGTCCAGCCAGGGGTTATACCCCGAATTCGATCCACAACTCATTTTACTGAATCAATTGACCCTGAATTTACTAAAAAGCATAAGTAAACTCAATTCAATGCACCTAGTAACAATTTAACACAAAGAACATTTAATTGAAGCTCTGAAACTTACTATTAAATGTGGCAACAAGTTGGTAATGATGATGAAGGATCAGTAGCTCCAATAACAGATTATAACTTACAATTGTTATGGCCTGTTGTTGCTGGATTAATTCTCTCTCACACACACCTTAGTTTATGGATTTTGGAATGGAATATGAAAGCAACTAAACACATAAGGGAAGCTTATATACATTTTGTTTTAAACTCGGTCCGGTACCCAATATCTCATCGCGTTATCGATAGTTATAAATTTATATCACCAAGCTCCAATTTAATTAAAGAATAATAAGAATGAAATCTTTTATAAAACTTAATCTTAAATCTCTGTCAACTGGTAATCTCTTTTTATGATGGTTTCACGTTTCTTATTTAATTGGCTCAACTCGATATAATTATTTAAATTAACCCAGTCAGATAATTCTACATACCTTACTCAAATCCGGGATGTTAAAAAAAATACTGAAAATTAAATAATGAATCAATACTGAATATTAATGAATCAATGCTATTTATGATTATTTCTTTTGGTTATTTCCTTCTAATCAGATCCAAACATATAATATTAATTAAGAGATAATGTATGCATGATATCAAAGTTCTGAAGTTCACAAAACTATCAAAATATCAATGAAAAATCATGTAAAAAAACGGACCTTTACATTACTTTTTGAGTAATTTATTGTAACACAAACGTTTAAAAAAAGTTCCTCAACTTAAAAATGTTTTCGTAAAAATCACTGCACATAAAATGTTTTCATAAATGTCCTTTAACTTAACAAAAATTTATAAAAAAATTCTAAAAACTCATTAAAATTCATAAAACAACACATTTCATAAAAAATTTCAAATTCAACGACTTTTATGGAAACATTTTTGGTACATGGACTTAATCACAGAATATTAAAAGTACGTTAGCTTTTTGTATAATTTTTCCAAATATCAATATAGACCATCACTTAAATATCAAAATTTTATCAGAAAAAAGAAATTTGCACAAAAACCTTTAAGTTGAATTATTTTTGCGATTAAAACTCCTAATCATTTTTCATTGCAAAAAAAATCATGAATGAACAAAACTCATTGAATTTCAATTTTTTTTAAAAAAAGACTTGCAACCGGCTAAGCTGGTTGCAACATGCTAACATGTCATTTTTTAATTAAATTTAACATTGTTTTCTACATTAATATTATTAAAATATGAAGAACTGGTAGCAACCTCCGGCTCTGGCTCCGATCACCTTCTCCAACAATCATCTCTGAGAAGACTCTACTCCGGGGAAGACCCATCCTTCGGTAACGTCTTACCAAATTGATAAACACATCCAGAAAAGTGAATAAAAACAAAAACGAATCTTGAATGACAACCCAGATTTAAACCAAGAATAAACCCATAACTTATGAGGTTCAAGAACAAACCTAGATTCAAACTAAAGAATAAACCCAAATTCTAGATCTTATGAAACTAAAGAACAAAAAAAAAAAATACATGTTTTAACTAAAATCCCAACCCACCTTCAAGAACTCACACAGATCATTATATCCGGAAGAACGAAAACCTTAGCCCTCCTTCAAAGAACAAAAAACAAAGAACGTATCTAGAAACAAAATCTTGAACAAAAGTCCTAACCTACCTTCGTATAACGAGACAAAGCCCTAACACTAACCCTGCTCACAAACCAGTGATGAATCCAAGCCTCTTCTCGATAAATACATTGAAGGTGAAAGAACAAGAGGAATTAGTGGAAGATAAAGTTTTATTGGAGGTTTTGGAGCTGGAGCTATTGTCGGAGCCGCTTGAAGATGGAGGCGGTGAAAGGATGCAAGAACATCAAATGCTTTATGTTTTTATTTAAATTGTTTTCAATCTATACTATATATAATAAGAAAACCACTTGGAGTTTCTGGACCATTGGATGGAAAAAAATCAATGGTCCAGATTAATGACAACTCATAATTATTTGTGAAATGTCTTTTATACCCTTAATTAAAATCAATAATTATACCTATGCCATTTTTTTAATTCATTTTCCAAATTTACTACATTACCTTAATTACATTAAATTTTGATTTTAATTTTTTCATTAATGAATTAATATTAAATTAATATTTACCTAAAATAAATATGTGTCATTATTATCCTTAATGATCATAGTTAAATTTAAACGTAAAAATTTGGATTTAAATGTAGAAGTATAGTAAATAAAGTTAAAAAATTTTATTAATTATTTTGCTAACAAGATTTAAAATTTAATTGATAAACTTCAATTGTGAATATGATAACTTTTGATTGTTGATTTTCATATATTTCATTTTCATATATTATAATTTTCAAAATAAATACACATTCACATAATTGAAGTTTTTTGTTTATTACATTGATATTTCATATTTAAAGTTATTAAAAATTAAAAGAAACATTTTTTACAAACACATTTTATCTGTTTTTAATAATACAATATAATAATATTTTTTTAATATCAAACAACTAAGTATTTTATATCTTTAATTTAACTAGCTTTTAATTTTTTATTTTAATTATATATAAATTTTATAATAATTTATTAAAATATTAAAAAATATGTATTTTCAAAATCAACCCATGTAATACATGGGTTCATTAACCTATATATTATAATAAAACGAAACAATTCATGTCATAAGTCGTTTCTACAATACAAGAAAATTTTATTTTTCCACATCTTTTTCAAATTTAACACCTTAACTTAATTGCATTAAATTTTGACTTTATTTTTTTCATTAATTAATTAAAATAACTTAGATTTTGTAACATTTAAAATTAATGTTTACCTAAAATAAATATCTATCATTATTATCCATAATAATCATAATTAGATCCAAATGTAAAAATTTGGATTAGTTGTGGAAAATATTATTATTACATATAATAAAGGAAAACATCAAATGTCACGTGTCACCTCTACGCTCACCAAAAAGATATTTACAACTTATAAAAAATAAAAGATAAATATAATTTAATATTTTTAAAAAGATAAATATACTCTATTTTTTAATCTGTAAATAATAAAAAATAAACACAATTATTATTTTTGTATGTTTTTATATTTACTCATATACATTTTATATAAATAAATTTAATTAAAAAATTTCCACGTAATACGTGGGTTATAAACTAGTTCTATTTAATTTACAATATTTAAAAAACATAAATATTTTTATATGTCTGTCACGTGTGAGCCACATATGTGCCAACGGAATAATATTATGTCACATGAGTGCCAACTATACAAAGCAATCTACTATAACCGGTTATCACTAATTTTCATAAGATTTTTATGGGTTAGAGATTTTTGTGTAAAGAAAAAATGATTAAAGGTTTTAATATTAAAAATGGTCAAGCTTGAGATTTTTTTATAAAAATTTCCCAATTTGTATGATTTATGTATGAATTTTGATATCAAAATATTGATATTGTTATATAACTAGATTTGTGAGAATTGCGCGTTGCAACGGCGTGTAGAATTTAAAATTGTTTGTTACATTTCATACTTAATTCTTTTTCATAATTCAATACTGATACTATTTGTAAATGGAAATTAGCTACAATTGATACTACAGCTAAAAAAAAAAAGTCATATATACAGGGGCGGACCCAAAAGGAAGCCCGCGGTGGCACATGCCATCGGTCCTTCTGCAAATAACTTTATCTTGTAGTGTTATTTTTTATGATTTCTTGTTTGTGCAACCGATGGTTTTGTGAACGTCCAACCATGTTTTTCAAATATTAAAACATTATTAGAATAATTTAATCCAAAATTTTTATAATCTTTAATCAAATAAATAAATTGGTGGTATGATTATTTAAAAATTAATGTAACAAATAAAAAATAATGAATTAATAACATAAAACCCAAAATAAATACCCAATAAGCCATTATTAATTATAAATTTGGTTCATTTCACAAAACTCAATACCATTATTCTTATTCAATCCCAAAATTTATGAATTTCAAATAATATTATCGACTGTTAACCCGACCAGACCAATCTAATTAATAAAACTATAAAAACAAAAACACGGCTCAAGTTTGTGCCACCGGTGATTAAAAATCCTGGGTCCGCCACTGCATATATAGTTGAGCATATCGGTTTAATAAATAATTTACTTTTTGTAGATGAACTAATAATAAAAAATTAAAATATAAAAAATATACCAAGCGATTATGGATTAAAATAAATACAAATTATAAAATTTAAAAAACTTAAAAATTCTAGGGAAAGAATTCATTGCCAACTTAAAAAAAAATAGCAATATGACATGACTTACGTATGTTTATTATCTATCTCAGTGAGTATGATATCCAATCTAAAAATTAAAACAACAAAAAGTTTTAACTAGAGTTTTTTTTTTTTTTTTTTTTTTTTTTTTACAACAGAACACTCTTTTAACAGAACTTTTTATTAATGTGTTAGTTTTTTGAACTAATTGGTTATAATAAATTGAAGCTTATATAATAATTAAAAAGGTAACAATAAAAAGTAACAATAAATTTTTGTTGGTTTTTTACCGTTTATAATAGTTCATTATTTTTTATTATTAGTAGCATCAATTTTTATATTTTTTGTAATCAATAACATCAACTTTTATATTTTGTCATTAATTTTTCTATCATTTATAGCATCAATTCTATTTACTTTTTGTTATAATTAAATAATAAAAAATATAAAAATTGCTATGAATGATAAAAAATAAATAATGCTATTATAAATGATAAAAATAAAAATTATTGCTATTTTTTATTAATGACCTTAACTAAAATTATTAAACATTATATTAAATTAATTGATATATAAAATAAACTTGAGTTTTTAAACTGAAATAAATAACCAAAATAAAAAATTGTTGTAAATTAAGAATTATGAATAATATAAATAAATTATATTAAAATAGAACTATAAAAACCAATACTTATGATAAATATAAGAGAAGTTATCATATTTCTTTAAAATATATTTAAAATAGCATTTAAACATTAATTTTAAACTAATGTAATAAAAACATCTAATATACATATAAGTATATAACCGATAAAATATATAAAATTAAGCACACATTAGCAAAACTCAACACTAAATAGTGTTTGATAAAAGTTTTTTCTAATACATGTTAGCATAATAAAAATTTAATAGTCTTTATTTTTCCATCTATTGAACACATTAGTAAATCCAAATTAATTAATATTTTATTAAAACTGTGAGAAATACATTTTAGAGAAATTCACTTATGTTTAGTGTTTTTGGCCAAGAAATTTTTGCTTTTTCCAGAATTTGGTAATTAAAATAATAAAATCACGTCATAAAAAAACACAACCGGTTGATTAAAAGATCTTTTCACCCTTATAAAACAATGTTTTCATGACTTTTATGTCGTTAACGAATTTATTGAGTATAAACATATTTAATCGAAATGAAAATATAATTCATGAGTTATATATATATATATATATATATATATATATATATATATATATATATATATATATATATATATAATCAGGTTCATCAATGTACCTATGAGATCCCAGCGTATCCTAAAGTGAATGATCATTCACATATATTTTTTTTTAAATAGACATGTATAAGACAACATTATAAGACTTTTTTTCAAAAAGAGCAACATCATATATCTTGTGAATGGTAAAAAGAGATCATGTGAATGGTCATTCACACCATTCACATGGTGTGAAATGACCATTCACATGGATGACCATTCACATAAATATGCATTGAACATTCACATAATTTTTTAGGACACAGAAAGTGTGAATGTATGTGAAATTCACATATTATGTGTATAACATTAATTTAAACATGGTTATGAGAAAAAAAATATTAAAAAAAAGTTTTTTAATGTTGGTACCTTCGGATGCAATTGATTTCGAGAGGTACCTTTTTGAACATGAATCTATATATATATATATATACATATAGGGGAGGGTTCTTCTAAGAACCATAAAAAATGTGGGAACCTAAGAACCTTTTATGACATTTGGATTAATGATAATCAATGGTTGATATATTGGATAACAATTTTGTAATTATTTTAAACTTTGATAGTGGAGAATCTTGAAAATGTGTGAAAAATGTATTTTTGGAAGAAAAAATCTGCTTTTTTCTCTTTCTCTCTCTTACTTTTTTTCATTTTCATTTTATTTTCTTTCATTATAATTAATTTTTAAAATAAAAAAACGTTTTTTATTAAAAAAAATTATTTTTTCTATATAGAAAATTATTTAATTGCTAAAAAATAACGTATTTTATATAGAAATATTATATGTCTATATACAATATTTCTTTTCCTATATAGAATATGTTAACGAACATATTCTATGTACAATCTACGTAGAATGTCATGCATTCTACGTAGAATGACATACAATCTACGTAGAATGTCGTGTAGAATGTCAAATATTATATATTCTACGTAGATTACCTGATAAAATATATCAAAAGCACATTGAAACAAAAAAAAAGATTTCATTTAGACATTTTATCAAACACTTGGTATGCAACTGATATAAAATATATCAAAAAGACATTGAAAAGTAATGTTAATCTACATAAAAAGATATAGAAATGTATAAAAATATATGAAATATATAAGAAACATAACATTTTACATAGATTATGTGTGATTTTTTACAAGTAATCTTGTATTATATTTTATTTAGATTATCATTTAATCTACGTAGATTATCATGTAAAACATCCAATAACTATTACAATAATTATAAATCTAATATCTTACAAATAATCTTCATTATAAAACATGAAAAATGAATCTGTCATATTTTATGTAGAGTATCGACGAACATATTATATGTACATTCTACGTAGAATGACATTCAATCTACGTAGAATGACATTCTACGTAGAATGACATGCAATCTACGTAGAATAAGATGCAATCTACGTAGAATGGTATGCAATATACATATAATGGCATGCAATCTACGTAGAATGACATGCAATGTACGTAGAATGTCGTGTAGAATGTCAATTATCATATATTCTACGTAGATTATTACATGATAAAATATACCAAAAACACATTGAATAGTAATGTTAATCTACATAAAAAGATATAGAATGACATACTATATGTACAATCTACGTAGAATGTCATGCAATCTACGTAGAATGACATTCAATCTACGTAGAATGACATTCAATCTACGTAGAATGTCATGCAATCTGCGTAGAATGTCATGCAATCTATGTAGTTAGTCGTGTAAAATGTCAAATATCATATATTCTACGTAGATTACATGATAAAATATATCAAAAACACATTGAAACAAAAAAAAAGAAGATTTCATTTAGACATTTTATCAAACACTTGGTATGCAACCGATATAAAATATACCAAAAATACATAGAATAAAACTGTAAATCTACGTAGAATAACATGCAATCTACGTAGAATGACATTCAATCTACGTAGAATAACATGCAATCTACGTAGAATGACATTCAATCTACGTAGAATGACATGCAATCTACGTAGAGTATCGACGAACATATTCTATGTACAATCTACGTAGAATGTCATGCAATCTACGTAAAATGACATTCAATCTACGTAGAATGACATTCAATTTACGTAGAATGACATGCAATCTACGTAGAATGTCATGCAATCTATGTAGAATGTCGTGTAGAATGTCAAGTATCATATATTCTACGTAGATTAAATGATAAAATATATCAAAAACACATTGAAACAAAAAAAAATAAGATTTCATTTAGATATTTTATCAAACACTTAGTATGCAACTGACATAAAATATACCAAAAACACAATGAATATTAATGGTATTCTACAAAAATGATATAGATTTGTATAATAAACATAAAAATATATGAAATATATAAGAAACATAACATATGACATAGATTATGAATAGTAATGTTAATCTACATAAAAAGATATAAAATTGTATTAAATTCTCTATAGACATATAATATTTCTATATAGAATACATTAATTTTTTAGCAATTAAATAATTTTTTATATAAAAAAAAAATTATTTTTTTTATAAAAAACGTTTTTTTAATATTAAAATCAATTCTAATGAAAGAAATAGAAAATGCAAATGAAAAAAAAAAGTAAGAGAAGGAAAGTGAAAAAGAGATGCATATAATGAAAAAGGTGGAGAGAGAAAAATAATATTTTTTATTCCAAAAATACTCTTTTGATCTAAGGGCTCTAAAAGGTTCCTAGGTTCTCACCATCTTTAAGGTTCTTAAAAGAACCCCTCCCTATATATATATATATATATATATATATATATATATATATATATATATATATATATATATATATATATATATATATATATATATATATATATATATATATATATATATATATATAGATTTAGGTTCAAGTGAGTACCACCTCTAATGCAGCGCACCAGAAGGTACCACCCTTAAAAGTAGATTTTTTGAAATTTTTTTTCATGAGCATGTTCTAATTAACATTACACAGATCATATGTGAATTTCACGCAAATCCGATCACTCTAAGTGCATGAAAACACGCATCACATAAATGCGCGTTCACATGTCTTCAAAATTATGTAAGTGTGTGTTCACATCATTTTTTAGGAGCTAGGAGATGTGAATTTATGTGAAATTTACATATGATCTTCATAACGTTAACTAAAACATGTTTATGAAAAAAAAAATTTAAAAATATTTTTTTAAAGGTGGTACCTTCTGGTGCGCTGCATAAGGGACGTCTTGCAGAAGTGTGGGACCTCTCCAAAATCTCAGAACCCTATTCTATATATATATATATATTATACTATACAATAGATAATATATTAATATAATATATATATATTATTATAACTATATAAGATATATTATATATATATATATATCTCTCTCCGCGTCTCTTATCTTCTCGCTTTGGGTTCCCCTCGAATGTACGCAACCGAAACTATATTTTCACCACTAGTTTTGCGGAGACCGGAGGTAACGCGCTTAAAACATTTTTTTTTGAAATTTTTTTTCTTAATCAGGTTTAAATTAATAATACAAGACTACTTGTTTAAAAAATCACACCTAAACACACACTAGAACTATGTGAAACGTTGTGTTCACATAAGTGTACTTGTTGTGAAGCTGTGTTCACACACTTAAGCATGTCACATGAATTTTTTCACGTTCAACATGACTTTTAAGGCATGATAGAAAGGGAAATGATATAATTTTTCTACGTAGTAGTCTTATATTATATGTACTTCTAAATGAATATGAAAAAAATTTAAAAAAAAACTTTTTTTCGGAGCAAGTTCACATCTGAAACCCGTGTGTTCACAGGTACTCACGGTACTCTGCATTTTTTAGGTACTCACACGAACCATATTCTATATATATATATATATATATATATATATATATATATATATATATATGTTTCATTTTGCAAACTTAAAAAAAGAAAAAGAAAAAAAGAACAGTGTTAAATATGAATAATGATTTGGTTCCGATACGATTATTGTTATTGATTTTTCAAACTTTATGACGTATAAAATACAAATTGAACAAAAGTTTAACATCAGGTTGATTCTAATGTAGTTCATCGATTTCACAATCGAGCAATATATGAATTATAACAATTAGAAAAATAGTATTGTGAAGATCAATAAAATACAACTTGAATTAAATTAGATTTTTAGTAAACTTAAAGCCTTCCACGCATTCAAAAATATAAATTAACTAAAAATAAGAATATCGAACATCAAGCAAGGTAAATATGAAATTGAAAACATAAATAAAATAGATAAATATGAAACATAAATCAACATACACGATTTAGAGAACAATTAGTAAATGTAAATTAGATGTCATTTATTATAGAGTAAATTACAGAAATGGTCCCTGTGGTTTACATAAAACTTTGAATATGGTCCCTATAGTTTTAATTTTACATAAACGGTTCTTATCTTCACTGTTTACTTTCAAAATTGGTCCTTATGCTGTTAACTTTAACCATGAAAAGGTTAAATTTTATAATGACCATTTTACCATTTTCTTTAATAACATTTTGGTCCTTCAAGTTTGTTGTTCATTTTAGTTTTGGTCCCTCACTCATTTTACTTATTATTATTATTATTATTATTATTATTATTATTATTATTATTATTATTATTATTATTATTATTATTATTATTATTATTATTATTATTTATTATTATTTATTATTATTAATTTAACTTTTTGCATATTAATTTTTTTGTTTACTAAGTTTTTTTATTTTAATATATTTTTTAATTTAAATTACAAACTTATTTATTTCTTTTATTATAAACAATTGTATCAAATTAGAACCCATTTTCTTTTATAATTTTCCGAATGAAAAAAATACAAACATTTTATATTGTAGTTTTCCAAACCAAAAAATTTTGAACATTAAACTTTTATTAGTTTTTTTAAACGAAAAAAAAGTTGCAAACCAATCTTGTTTTAAGTTTTTTCATTTTCTAAACGTAAAAAATATGAAAACCGATCCGTTTTTTATTTTTTTGCACAAAAAAATCAACCATTTCTGATTTTTTTCTTTTGGGAAACGAAAAATTACGAATAATTCTGATTTTCAGTTTTTCCAAACAAAAAAATCATTTATTTTTCTAGTTTTTCGAACGAAACCATTCTCTTTTATTTTATTCTTCGAACGAAAAAACTACGAACTATCACGTTTTAAAAGTTTTTCCTAGATACGAAATAGTGTGTAGTCTTTTTGTTCGGAAAACTAAAAAATGGAATGACTTGTATTTTTTACGATGGTAAAAATTTAAAAACGTAGTGGCTAGAATAATCTAAAATAAAAAAAATACGAATCATTCCATTATTTAGTTTTCTTTAATAAAAAACAACAAACCCTTTTATTATTTAGTTTTTCCGAAAAAAAAACTTCGAACCATTAATTTTTATTAATCTTAAGTTTTAACTTTTTCATATCGTAAAAAATACAAACCATTCCATTTCTTTAGTTTTTCCGAACAAAAACACGCTACTTCGTATTTAGGAAAACTTTAAAAACATAATAGTTCGTAGTTTTTTCGTTCGGAGAAAAAAATAAAAAGGAATGGTTACATTCGAAAAACTAGAAAAATAGAATGATTTTTTTGTTTGGAAAAACCGAAAATTATATTATTCTCGTTTGCAAAAAGTAATAACAGAATGGTTTGTATTTCTTTTCGTTTCTCAAAACAAAAAATTAGAATGGGTTTTGGTGCAAAAAATAAAAAATAAAAAAACATATTGGTTTTCATATTTTTTACATTTAGAAAATGAAAGAACTTAAAACAAGAATGATTTGTAACTTTTTTTGGTTGAAAAAAGTAATATAAGTTTAAGATTCAAAATCTTTTGGTTTGAAAAACTACAATATAAAATGTTTGTATTTTTTTATACGGAAAAAATAAAAAATAAAATGGATTCTATTTTGATACAATTGTTTAGAATAAAAAAAATAAATAATTGGTAATTTAAATTAAAAAATGAATTAAAATTAAAAAAACTTAATAAACAAATAAATTAATATGTAAAAAGTTAAATTAATAATAATAATAATAATAATACAAGTAATAATAATAATAATAAAATAATAATAATAATAATAATAATAATAATAATAATAATAATAATAATAATAATAATAATAATAATAATAATAATAATAATAAGAATAATAAGTAATATAGAGTTAAATAAAAAAATTTACTTAAGGGATCAAAACTAAAATGAATTGCAAACTTGAAGGACCAAAATGTTATAAAAAAGAAAAGGGTAAAATGGTCATTATAAAAAATTTAACCAATTCATGGTAAACTTAACAGCAGATGGACCAATTTTGCAAGTAAACAGTGAAGATAAGGACCGTTTATGCAAAACTGAAACTACAGGAACCGTATCCAAAGTTTTATGTGAACCACAGGGACCGCTTCTGTAATTTACTCTTTATTATATTTGTAATTCTCAAATACATTATATATAAATTGTAATTTTTTATATTTCATTCCTTAAGCTAGACGGAACCTAATGTTAGTGGCCCCTCTAACATGAATATCAAATTAATAATATCAATATCGATATCGATATCTATATATTTTATTAAAAGAATAACTACATATCACTTAATGATTAAATAGACTGCCACTTGGATTAACGAGGATGTGATACATGTATCTTACAATTTTCATCAATAAAATAAAATTAAAGTGATTTATTTATAAAATATTCTCTGACTAGAGTTTCTATTTTGAAAACAATCTGCTTTTTATCTTTCAATCTCTCTAATCTTTTCTTATATATCTAACCGCGTTCTATTACTTTTAGCTTTTTATCAAAGTTTTTTATCCATAACTATCGAAGTTTAAACCCAATTGTTTAGATAATAAACTAGTTATATAAATAGATGGTTGCTTTACGTAGGCAAATTTTTTTGGGTATTTGTTCTTTTAAATATTGAGTTATGACATGCAAACAAATAAAAGTATAATAATTAAATAAAAGAAAATGAAAAATAAATGAATTGCATTGGGGTAGTTTCGTGAACATTCAATAAAACAAAAGGGCGAGCATCTTTTTATAGTTTCGTAGTCAAACAAGCAAAAATATAAAATATAAAATAAAATTGAATTTTGGTCAATGTTAGGTTTCATACCTCAATGTCCTTCTTACCAACTTACGCGTATTCATGATTCATTTTAATGTACATTGTCATTTTTCGAATTTTAGGACTAATGGTAAAAAATAACAACTTTTTTGGTATTTAACATGTGCAATAATATTATATATTTTTATAATTAATAAGAACATCTTTTGTAATATTTACTGTTTCTAGCAAAAAGGCAAATAAAAGTTCATACTATAAAGAAAAAAAAAGTTAACATCGTTAACAAAAAATAAATAATATTAATGTAAATGAAAAAAATTAATTGTTATTTCGATAAGTACCCTTCAATTAAAATGCAAGTAAAATACATAGCAGTCAATCTCGATTTTAGAAGTACTCAACTCTAATTATAATATGTTGATCCCTATGTTCAATATAATTTTTTAAATCTCTTGAGTCGAATGATAATTATTAATCTTACTTGACCCAAGCTTGAGCTTTCAGTAAATAGACTAGAGTCGAGTTTGTGATTAGCCGATGCCTCATATGTTCATACGTTTTTCTTGTCAAGTCGCTTCAAGCGTGAAATGTAGTCGTTCTTCATTAAAATCGAGCTTGAAACAATGTTGAAACAGGTAAATACCATTAGGAGTAGACCTAGGGCATGAGCCCGTTACCTCTAACGACAGTGGTAGATTTAGTATAAAAAGTGGGGTGTCACTTGACACCGATAAATTTTCAAAATACTGAGGTACGTATGCATGAAAAACTCGAGTGACAACTAGGATTTTTATTAAGTGACACCTACAAAGGCAACAATTGTAAAACTCTAAGACTTCAATAGATGAAAACTCGAAGGCAACAATTGTAAAACTTTAAGACTTACGATAATTATTTGTATTAAGTTTTAATGGTAGTGTAATATATACTTTATTAAGTAGAAAATCTTGTTATTTGTTAATTTTGTTTTGGCAACCCGTTTCTGTGGCCAGCTCCATTTTAAAAAATATTTCAGAAATCTAAGTATTAAACTTACTTAAAAAAAAGTGACACCGTTAACAAAAATCCCTGGATCCGCCCCTGTGTAACGGTCAAGTAGAATATAACCAATGATGTAAATTATCACTAAATGTGTGTGCAACAATATGTGTTATTTTATAAGACAATATACAGAAAAGGGGGGGGGGGGACATAGTGAGTGAGAGAGAGAGAGAGATCCGTATGAGGGAAAATAAGCTCACGTCCAATGGAAACCTCCTGCTGGAAACCGTCTGGAACTGGTGTTGCTGCAACATGTTGACAAGGGATGCAAAGGGAGTGAAGAGATGAAGTAAAAGCTCTTGGTAAATGATAGAGGAGCCCTAACAGTCCCCTAGCAGAAGGTGAGTGGAGGCTCAGGATGTATGCTCTAGGAGAAAAGAGTGCACCAGGGAAAAGTCCCCTGTCTCATAAAAGAGGAGTATGTATGAGCATGAGACATGGTCTTTAGGGTTTAGTGAAAATGGGTTGCGCCAAAGGAGAGGCTCAAAGGTTAATAGACGAGTTACACAATCAAGTCCCCTTAAATCTGGAGTGATTGGTTCTCGCTAAACGAATTACTCTGGCTTACATGAATTGTGTTTTACTTGAAGGCAACGAGGACTTTGTGGTCTTTAGCGAGGCATCATTGCTAGGTCTTGGGTGCGTGCTAATGCAAAAAAGCATAGTCATTGCTTATGCATCACGTCAACTCAAAGATCATGAGAAGAGTCAACCGATTCATGACCTTGAACTCGCAGCTGTGACCTTTGCCCTTAAAACTTGGAGTCATTATCTTTACGGCAGCAAAAGCAGTTGTATACAGATCACAAGAGTCTGAAATACATTTTCAGTCAAAAGGAGCTGAACAAGAGCCAACGATGCTCCATGGAATTAATAAAAGACTCAAATAGAATGTGGTTGCCGACACCCTGAGCCGAAAAGCCTATTCTACAATAGCCATATACTCTGACTCATACTTCATTTTCATATGTTCTCATCGATGAAATTCTTGTTGCACAAACTGAAGCTCTCAAAAAAGAAATCATCAATTCTTAAAATATGAAAGGGCAGATTCAATTCTTATCTGACAATCCTCGCGGTCTAAAACATTTCAAGAACGGAATCTGAGTTCTTAAAATTGGAGGGGTTAGTCAAAAGATTCTCTCTGAAGCTCACTGTTCTAACTTCTCTGTACATCCCGACAGCACTGAGATGTAAAACGACCTGACAGCTGAATACTGGTGGTCTGGTTTGAAAAGAGATGTAGGTCAACATGTAGAAGACTGCATTATGTGCCGATTAGTCAAAGTGGAGCATCAGTAACCATATGGAAGTCTTCAACCACTACCAATTTATGAGTGGAAGTTCGACCACATCACGATGGATTTCGTTACGGAGCTTCCGACCACTCGAAGACAATACGACTTCATTTGGGTTATCATTGATCGTCTGACAAAGCTCCCTCACTTCATTCTGATCCGCAAGAACTATTCACTAGAAAAACTAGCCAAACTTTACATCAACGCAATCATCTCTCGCCACTGTGTGCCTATGTTAATTGTCTCTGATCGTGATAGCAGATTCACTTCAAGGTTTGGTTAGCCAACATTCATCCTGTATTTCACATCTCTCATCTACGGAAGTGCAACGAGAATAATAGGGGAAACTGGTTCGATCATCTAAGTTACAAGATTAACGAGAAGTTGCAGTGCGATGAACTTGAAGTCATTTTGGAGACAAAGATTAAGAAGCTGAGAAACTGAGACGTAGCAATGGTGTTAGTACAGCGGAGAACCTCTCACGGAGCTTCCTAGACTTGGGAATCTGAGCAAGATACGAGAGTTCGCTATGCACAGCTGTTTGAGCCCTAGGTACTTCGAGGACGAAGTGCAAGCGTGGTAGGCTCATACTATAAAACCTTGAATTTCAAATTAAGCTTTAATATTGAAATTTAAACTTCTAACGATGTAATTCAGAATAATTAAATGAAGTTGATTGCTTCACCTTGCAAAATAATTTACTTATATTGCCTTTATGAATCTATGTGAGTTAAAAAGACGATTCAAGTTATAATTGTTAAAGTTAAGGGTGAAAAAGTGCAAATAAGCTAAACTTAGAGTAATAAAACAACAGATTTTCACTTTCTATTCATTTCACCTATTTGCTCAAAATCTGAAAGCTTGATTTCCTAGATATTACACAATCATGACACATAGAGCAACTGTTAGACACTAAAAGGCCTCAATTAAACCTGCTCATTATCATAGGGGGAGATTTTTAACCAAACCTGATTGATACACTTAAGGGGAGAATTTAAGGTTTTTTAATGCCTTATTGAAACCTGAAAAGTGATTTGCAAACTCAGCTTAAGTCTGTTTACACTGTTACATTCGTTGTAACTTGGCAGATTGTCAAAACTGTCCATAACTGTTGGACAGATTTGTGGAATTTGTGGAACTTCCCGTGCGCAAATGAAACACTGGTCTGTTGATAGACCAGTGAGTGGCTAAGGTAGGGTGTACGTTCAGCCACTGGGCTAGTGGCCTGAGTGTGACTCTCCCAGATTTGACTTGGTTGGGGTTCACCCTCTGCACTCACTACCCTCTCGGTGCTCCCGGATTGCTACACCCTTGGAGTAGATAACAAATAGTTCATCATGTCATCATTGAGCGAACGCTCATTGTTTGAGTCCGTCTGTTCTCCATCTAAGTCCTCTACCACCGCTTCAGCAGATGGAACATCAATAAGTCTATGTTGGGTGGTAGGACTTGCTATTTCTGCTACAGACACACATGGATATCTACTGTAGGAGATGGACTCGGTGCGGGAACGTCGTGTGCCCTCTTGGATCGGATGGCCCTTCTTGTTGTTTTCCGTAATTGTGAAGGCTCATCGGTCGCTTCCTCTTCAGCCAACACTTTCAACCCAGCTCCATCAACTATTTCTACTCTCTGTCCCCTTTCTTGACCCTCTACTCCCCCTTCACCCTCAATGCTCACTGCACTCTCACCCCTGCCAGCTTGGGTAAGCTGTCCCGGTGCTTGGGCAGCCATAGCTGGATAATGAAGCCCTAAATATTCTATCACTCTAGCCTGCGCTTAATCTGCATAGTTTAAGAATTCTCGAGGAAGAGGACGAACCACAATTCCTTGTTGTGTTGGATGAGGCTTTGAGAATTCCAAAGAATAGACAGGATATAATGGATTCCTGGACCTTGGAAAGATTGTCCTTGGATTTTTTTTCCATGAAGTGCCAGACAAATATCTGGAAAAATCTTTGATAGAAAATGTATTTCTTTTTTTCATTTGACTTGTCTTGAATAAACTCCCTAATCTCATCCTAGATGAAGTTTCCATAGTCAAAATGTCTATCAAAAACGAATGAATGAAACATTCTAAGCGTGGCCACACTACCGGTATTGTGGCCAGAGGCTTTCCTCGTCAAGTATCTGGTTATAATATTCCATATGAAAAACCATAGACCTTGGAGACCTTTTGTATTTAATTGAGAGATTTTGTTCAGAGGTCCATGATACCCCATACTAATTATATCTTCTCTTAGATCCTCAACTTCCACCAAGGGATCATAGTCGGTTTTGCCCTGAATAAGTTCAGCGATGGGAAGTCGCAAAATGGTAAGCAACACAGGTAGGGAAAGAGTAACAGTCACATTGTCAATTTTTGTGTGAAGGAGACCCTCGCTGTTGATAGTGACGTACTCCATATGATGCCAAAATTGCTGCAGATAGATTTTAGGAACTGATTCTGCTGCAGTTAAGGGATAGAGGATCCTATGACCTTGAATAATGTCGTAGACGACATTCTTTACTTTGAAGAAAGAGTCGGGGTCTAGATTCCAGTTATTTACGAAATGGGTCAACCAAAGGTCGTTGTCCAAAACTTGATACACCTGCTGATGTTGACCAGAGCTGCCATTTGTGTTCTATAGGAAAGTGTTAAATCGTCCCTAGTTGATAATATTAGCACTCACAACAGTAATCAATCTCAATAATCAAACAATAAGAATATAATACTCAATTGCTATTTAAGAATTCGAGAGAGAATAAAAAACAAAACGGCGACCATATACTGATATTCGAATAAGACAAAGTTGTGGGAAATCGTAGGAGGGTTTCCCATAAATATTAATTCAAGTTTTAGGAGTTTACACTCTATACCCCTAAACTTCTAATTACAATAAATAAATTACAATGGAAAGAAATAACATTACACGAAAATAAATTAAAACTAACTAATACAAAATAAGATACCACATGATCGAAATTTATAATGTAACAATCTCTCCCTTTTCGATCATGGGTGAGGATGACAGGCATGCTCTGCAGAATCTCGAAGGCCAAGGAAGACATCAAATCTTCTAAGCACTTGCCTGGTGTGCAGCCTGTCATTAATACGTTCTACTGCACTGAGAAGATCTTTAATCTCTTTAGGCTTTTCATTTTGAGTTCTGAAATTGTTTAAGCATCAATCTCTTGGAGTCTCTTGTTAAGCTCTGCTCTTACCAGACGAAGCATGCCATCAGAGTAACAGGGTAGCTCCTTAAAGCACATGAACCTTTTATGTCCATTATTATCTGAAATATCACTCCTTGTAGACCTCCCATGAAAACTTTATACCTCGGATGATGATCTAAGCCAAAGAAGTCTTGATCCGGAGCCTTGAGACCGACCTTGGCCATAAAGCTATCGATGGCCATCTGGAAGTCTTTTAAGCACATAACCATCGATTGTCGTTTCATGCTTCTAGTCAATGCTTCCAGTGTAGTGATATGACTAAGTCTCCCCTTCACTCTGTTTTTAAGCTTATCGTGCATTTTTCGACGTCAATGAGGTTCATGAAGTCCAGATAGTTCTCGTGGATCAGCTGAGATGTCCCGTGTTCTCTTAAGATATTAAAGGAAGGAGTGAACAGACGGGCCCTCTTGTATAGAGAGATGGATGTGATCTTTGTGATCTTTGACTTGAACCAATAGTCTGATTTTGGTCTTTTTTTCTCTCAGCATAATCTGATTGTATTCAGCTTGTTCAGATTGGGATGCATCACTGAGTTTCATTAATAAACGTCTGCTGTACATGCATGGTGTGAATTCAGATTAATCAATCACAAGATAATAACAAACAAATAAGAACAAATCAAACACTAACCGAATGATTAATTGCACCAAAATATGAATTACAGAGAGATGAAAGAATTCGTACTGTAGCCCTAACTGCTATGAAATTCCGTGCAATATCACAATGTCAGATCTGTGCAAAATACAAACCACAAAATACTATTTATACAAAACTACCTAACTATGCATTAATTACAAAACAACCCCTAGACTTAATATATTTTATCAATTAAAATAGATTTTAACATTCTCCCCCTTTGATGAACTATAATCAGTCTTTAGTTTGATAACCCAAGCTTCATTTCGAAATGTCGGATACTCTTCATGTTTGATAGCCTCCAATTTATCTTTGAAATGAATTCTACCATCAGCTTTCTGTCGTTAACGCTCAGAGTTCCCTTCTTTGTCTTTCTTTTCTTATCTGCCGCCATCTTTCCTTTCAAGCCTGTCATCACCTTTTTTAATGTTCCATCACAAAACTTATTCAACTCAATGCTCCGCGTCGCCCTCAGATTTTGATCTTTGTCTTTATAGATTGCTACTGGATGCTTGGCCATGACGACTTGAAACTCTTTCAAATTTTCCATAAATTTGATGAACCGGTTAGGCGCAGTAATGTTTATCTTCCTCATACCTCTTTCAACCCCAATTTGTAAATCTTGCACAGACATAAGCACCAATTTCGTGTGCATGAAGTGAAACAGTGTCTTGAGCGCATATCTACAATGTTCATTTCTTTTGTTTCTGCACAACTCGAGAAACAGATCTTTAATTTCAACCAAATGCATTCCAAACATATCAGCGTCGGTGAATACATATGTATTTCCATCAGCTCTGGTCACGGTGAAAGTAGGATAAAAGATTTTCACGAATCGATCCTACTCAATCTTTACCAGATCTACAATCCTGAACTCACTTCGGACCTTATCCACCGGCTGAGCTTAATTTTGCAAGAAACTAGCATAATTTGCTAAGTTTGGCATATTAGGCTCAAGCACTCTAAACAACTTCAAAAATGTGCACGGGGCTTGCTTTTTACAGAATATCTTCTTTTCAAGGTGATCTTCTAGATAAGGAAGCTTGTTTCTTTTCTTGATGTACTCAGCAGATTTCTTTGCAGATAATTCCAACACTTTTTTCTTCTTCTTTCTTATTTCATCTTCATTAAGTAGTGTCAGCATATCTCTGATTTCTTTCTGAACAATCCGATGTGCTTCAAACCTCAACTGATGTTCTCTTTGTGAATCATTAGCCAAAATATACTCATTGAAAAACTTATCCATGATCTCAACCTCATTTAACTCCTTAATCACTTGAGGCATTACATTCTCTGTTGGAAAGGGCTCAACTTCCTCATCTTTTATAGTAACCATTAACTCTGGCTTTTCAACCGTCGGCATCGGTACATCATCTTTCAATATTTCTTGTACCAGATCTTCCTCTTCCTCAATCCTCTCTTCTCTCAAAGATATATCATTTAAATCAAACATATCATTATCATATGACAACTCAATCTCCACTTCTTTATGAACTCCCTCAATCATTAAAGTTTGTCCTTGATCTTCGTTATCAGAGTCACCATACTCTTCAAAATTATAGATTCCTGATTGAACACTTAAAGGAACTGGAATATCTTCGTTAAGAATCAATTCCTAGCTCACTTTGAGTGTCAACAGGTTTTTCTTTTGAGCTCCCTGCTTCTCCAACCTCTTGTCCTCCCGTCTCCTTTTCTTTTTCTGGATATGTAATCATTAAAATTCCAGTTTGTTGTTCATCAAGCTTCCTCCTCTTCTCCCCCCCCATGAGGAGCATCATCGGAGTCATCATCATGCTCATCATGTTTGCGTTTAGGAGTAGAAGCTTGTGCTTTACATGTTTGTTCCACTGCAAAAATTCCCTCTGATATATCTCCCAATGCAGTAATCACAGTACTCTCCAACCCAATCATCCGCTCCATCATTTCATCAAATTGATAATACAAAAAATCTCTGAGCTCGTCAATTGATTGTTGTGGATCTCTTTGTTTGACTTCTTCAGCTACATTCTTTCCCTTCAAGAGCTTTTGAATATTAGACATCTGTTCCATCATTTCAGTAAATTGATTTGACATTTGAGTAGAGACGAAAACAATTACTTCATTTAACTTGTCTTCAGTGACAAAGGGTGAAAGTTTAACCACTGGGTCACGCAGACTTCCAGTTGACACAACAGTCGAACTTGTAAAAAGAACTTTTGTGTGGCCAGTGCTCAGAGTTGGAAAAGTTGTAGCTCTGACTGGACTTATAACCACTTCAAGTGAAGGAGTAACAGATGCTTCCGACACTATGGTTGTTCCGGCAGGGACACGCAGTCCTCCTGCACTTACTTCAATAGATGAAGTCGACTCGAGTGTCCGAAAGTCTATTTCTTGTGCTTGATCAAAAGTCGTACACCCGGGCAGTTGTCTACTTGTTTCAATATCCATAAAACCCAAAGGATATAAAGATAGATCGTGTGCTAAATCTTGGTGAGAAATTGAAACATCTTCCTGTTCGGAGGAAAATGAGTGGCCAGTGGGGTGTGGAATCGTCAGTGGGATACTGACTGTTTCAATGCTGACTCCCATTTGGGAGCCAACAGCAGATGTGGCTAAATCCCGGCTGTTTGGGCTAGGTAACTCCCTCACACTCTCCTTTGCTATCTCAACCATATCAATCTCCGGTAATCTTTCAGATTCAGGAAACTCAATCATGCCTGCACCACCTTCATTATCATCACTACCCTCCTCATTATCATTATTATCATCATCTCCTTCATTAGCTCCTTCAGCAATATTAGATAATGTCCTTTCAGAATCAGAGCTTCTCTCACCACCCCTCACTTGTTCCTCTACTCCCTCAATCTCAGATTAGCTGCCCTGAACATCAGCCCTCTGCTGATGTTCCCGCTCTCCTAATACTCTCTGGTTAAGAAAACCCGGTTCCTGGGTTTCTATAGGAGCATGATCTATTCTATATAACTTTACACTCTCACAATCTTCATCCGCATATTTCAAAAGAGCTTCAGGAATGGGCATCACATTTGCATTCGGTGCATCTTGTACCCCATGGAGACTCATCCCCGGGCATTTTTGAGCATTGATCTTTTAGGGATTTGCTCATTTGCTCTCAAAATACCCCTAATCAGTTTTTGGATAAACCGTTGAAGCGGTACAAACTTCCTTGCTCGATTTGTTGTTTTTGCCAAGACAACTTCTTTCAGGTCCTCCCATATGCGTTGAGCATAATCGTAATGCTTATTGAATGCAATCCCGTGAAATATTCTCAAGCAGTGTATACTTCCTCTGTCAATTCTGGTATGTTTGGAAGTCATACATCTATTTACAATTCCACATAGAGTGTACGACTCTCCATTTAGTCCATTCCTATGAAACTTTGAGCTCTTAGGTAGAGGTTTGGAGTAACCCAAGCAGATTAGATCATGAACCAGCTCTTCATCAGACACAAAATTTTAATATTCTGCTAATTCAGGAAAGTTCACTGTATCACTTCTGCGAGGTAGAAACAGATTATGGTGAAGTCTGGCAAGGGTGATCTTTGCCTTAAAGTGATCCAGTGACCTTGAAGCGATGATTGCCATCAGCCGGTACAAACTTTATTGTATGCCATAATTGTTGCAAATAGACTTGAGGGATTGAAGGTTTATATTGTAATAGATAACCTAGAAGATGTCCTCTAAGAATGTCTAAAATCATTGGATGACTGACTTTAATAGTCTTTGGATCAAGTCTATGGTTATTATTACGGAAAGGTAGGCAATGTGTAGTTTTAACAAGTTGGGTGTCAGGGATGGGTGATGAAGGTGATGTGTAACACCCAAGTTACCACAAACAGTACACGTCATAAAGTTTCAAGTTTGCAATGCATTAACTAATAATTAAATATTACAAGTGTTTGATACCACAGGTCCAAATGCCTGATTCAAGCTACTTTACAATACTTTAAGTACAAAATATGTAAAGATATAATGGTGGTCTATTCTAGCTTCTAGAATCTTCAATCAGAGTGCGGAAGATTGAACAAGCTACCCGAAACCGCAAATATCCATGTCAAAATAGGCATGAACGACTAGGTCCAAAAAGTCTGCTATCATCAAGAATCCAGGTTCACTTAGCCTGGGACAAACTACTTGCTTTATTCTAGCCCTTATCAGCTTTTCCTGAAAATAGAATTGTCATGAAAGAGTAAGCTACCACTGCTTAGTGAGTTAACAGAGTTCCATTAGTTACCACACATATATAACATACTATCAGCTCATGTCGGCAAGTCAACACGTCAGAGACGACAAAAGATTTGGGGGATCAGCCCAATCTGTATTCCCATGTGTAAAGCCGAAGCCCTACGGGAAGTGTATGGAAACGGGTCAGATAGGAAAGGAATTTGCAGAATTCCCTCCTGTGAATGGAGATCTCGCATTCGGTTAGAGCAGTTAAGCGGTGATAGTTCTCTCACTTTGCCCGTCAGTCTCTGGGTGATAAGCGGTGTTCATCTTAAGTTCAGTACCCAGTTCACTCTGAAAGGCCCTCCAAAAGTGAGAGGTAAACCTTCTGTCACGATCAGATACGTTAGATAATGGAACACCATGTCTAGTCACAATTTCTTTCACATACAGTTCAGCCAGTTTGTCAAGGTGTTCGTCTTCACGAATGGGGAGGAAGTGTGCCGACTTGGTGAGTCGATCTATTATTACCTATATAGAGTCATGATGTCGTTTAGTCCTAGGCAGCTTCATCAGAAGTCCGTGGTTATGTGGTTTCACTTCCATTTTAGGATTGGCAATGGTTGTATTTCCCCGTAAGGCTTCTGGTGCTCAGATTTGACTTGCAAACAAGTCATGCAATTTTTGACATACCGCCCAACATCCTTTTTCATCCTAGACCACCAATATTTCAATTTCAGGTCTTGATACATCTTAGTAGAACCAGGATGTATAGAAAATTTCGACATGTGATCCTCCGACAGAATTTGGTCACAGACACCTCCTGTTCTTGGAACCCATATAGCTATGCATAAACCGTCTAAGTCCACGGTTGTCAAGCGTCAGTTTGGTCAAATAAGTAACCATGCGTTCAGATTTCAGATTCTCATCCCGAATAGCTTCGGTTTGAACGACACGTATCAGGTCAGTCAGAGTTGATTCCAAGACAACAGGAGTCAAGGCATAACAACGGCTATAATAATTCTGTCCGAATTTAGGGCTCAAGGCGTGTGCTACTACGTTTGCTTTGCTTGGATGGTAGAGGATCTCGCAGTCATAATCTTTGATCAATTCCATTGATCGTCTTTGTGACATATTCAGTTCTTTCTGGTCAAATATATACTTCAGACTTTTGTGGTCTGTATATAATTTACATCGGGTGCCATACAGATAATGTCGCCAGATCTTCAATGCGAAGGTCACGGCTGCAAGTTCTAAGTCGTGCGTTGGATAATTCTTTTCATGCGTCTATAGCTTTGTCGAAGCGTAGGTGATAAATTTATCCCATTGCATTAACACACAGCCAAGTCCCATCTTTGAAGCATCACTGTAGACAACAAAGTCATCATTACCCTCAGGTAGGGCCAGTATCGGTGCTTCAATCAGTATGCGTTTCAGAGTCTCAAAGGCTTGTTCTTGGGATTCATTCCAGTCAAACTTAATGTCTTTCTTTGTCAGGCTAGTTAAAGGTACCGCAATCTTGGAGAAATCACAGATGAACCTCCAGTAATACCCTTCTAATCCCAAGAAGCTTCGGATTTCAGATACGTTTTTTGGTGCTTCCCATTTTTGGATTGCATAAACTTTTGATGGATCCACAACAATTCCATCGTCTGAGACAACATGTCCCAAGAATTGTACCTAAACACGGAGGTTTAAAAGTGATACAACAAGTTTTAGCTATTGCACGGGTATATAAATGACAACGAGAAATCAGATATTACCTGGCGTAACCAGAATTCACATTTTGAGAACTTTGCGTAGTGTCGCTCTTTGCGTAGCAGTTCTAACAATTCTCGTAAATGCTTTGCATGGTCAGTCTCAGACATGGAGTAAATCAGAATATCATCGATGAAGACTATAACTGATTTATCCAACATTGGTCCACATACCCTATTCATGAGGTCCATGAATGCAGCAGAGGATTAGTGAGACCAAAGGGCATACAAGAAATTCAAAGTGGTCGTATCTAGTTCAGAATGCCTTTTTCGGAACATCAGATCCGAATACTTTGAGCTGATGATACCCCGATCGAAGATCAACCTTTGAGAAATAGATGGCTCCTTGCAGTTGGTCAAACAAGTCATCAATTCGGGGCAGTGGGTATTTATTCTTGATAGTCACTTTATTCAGCTTTCTGTAGTCGATGCACATGCGAAAGGTACCATCCTTCTTCTTGACGAAGAGAACCGGAGCACCCCAAGGAGAAGTACTCGGACGGATGAACCCTTTTTCCAGTAATTCCTGTAACTGACTCATCATCTCCTTCATCTCGTTAGGAGCAAGTCGGTAAGGAGCACGTGCAATTGGAGCTGCACCCGGTAGAAGATCGATGTAGAATTCGATTTGTCGATCCGATGGCAGTCTAGAGATGTCATCCGGGAATACATCAGGGAATTCCCGAACTACTGGTACGTCAGACACGGTCTTTTTGACTTCCTTAGCATCAGTGGCATATGCTAAGTAAGCGGACAACCTTTTGCTAGGCATCTTTGGTATTTCAACATAGTGATGAGACCTAAGTCTCGAGACTTTCTGTCACCATAGACATAGAGTTCATTTCCTTCGGGGGTTCTAATTCTAATCATCCTTTTAGCGCAAAGGATTTCAACATCGCTCATCATGAGCCAATCCATTCCTATAATGACGTCGAACTCTCTGATCCGCATCGGTATTTGATCGACGTCAAAGGCATAGTTATCAATTACAAGTTTACAAGAACGATATACTCTATTATAGAAACAAAATAAGAGCTAGCAGTTTTTATGTCTAGAGGTACAGGTAAAACAGTAGTGTTCTTATCAGCCATTGGCTGAAAGTATAAAGGAAATAAACATTATTTCCTGGCTCAGTTCAGATTAGCACATACACATAGCATAGTGCCATCATCAAGTATCACATAATAATTACATTATCATGTGAGCAAGTAATTAAGTAAGCATCTAGTCAAGTCAGTATCAAGCAATCAGTCATTTCCCGTTCCCCGACCTAATAGTCATCAATTGCCTATCTTAAGTCAAGCTCTGTGGGTAGTCCTTTACTAATTAGGTTACCCTAGGCCTCGGTGACTTGTTCGGGAATTCAGAGTCACATAGTCCATATCATTCCAAAGTTTAAGTATCGGGTGGCCAGTCCGATGATTAAACTGCTGCTCTGATACCAACTTTGTAACACCCAAGTTACCACAAACAGTACACGTCATAAAGTTTCAAGTTTGCAATGCATTAAGTAATATTTAAATATTACAAGTGTTTGATACCACAGGTCCAAATGCCTGATTCAAGTTACTTTACAATACTTCAAGTACAAAATATGTAAGGATATAATGGTGGTCTATTCTAGCTTCTAGAATCTTCAATCAGAGTGCGGAAGATTGAACAAGCTACCCGAGACCGCAAATATCCATGTCAAAATAGGCATGAACAACTAGGTCCAAAAACTCTGCTATCATCAAGAATCCAGGTTCACTTAGCCTGGGACGAACTACCTGCTTTATTCTAGCCCTTATCAGCTTTTCCTGAAAATAGAATTGTCATGACAGCGTAAGCTACCACTGCTTAGTGAGTTAACAGAGTTCCATTAGTTACCACACATATATAACATACTATCAACTCATGGCGGCAAGTCAACACGTAAGAGACGACAATAGATTTGGGGGATCAGCCCAATCTGTATTCCCATGTGTAAGGCCGAAGCCCTACGGGAAGTGTATGGAAACGGGTCAGATAGGAAAGGAATCTGCAGAATTCCCTCCTGTGAATGGAGATCTCGCATTCGGTCAGAGCAGTTAATGCAGTTGTGCATTTCAGTTATAGCAAGGCCATGCAAGTCATTTCAGTTTCTAAGGGTTCCCAACAATAAAACAAGTGTTTTTCCTATTTAAATTTAAGTCCCAAAGTCAATGGATCAAGTGGTGCATTTTTAGGCCATTAAAGAGCATTACTCGGGTCCATTAGGCCCAATATTTGGAACAACAGGTCAGTTACCTATATTCGAGTTTATCAAGTCAAAATGCATCAAATTCACATTTTGGTAATTTGTAATGTCCAATCATACCTCATGAACTTATTCATGCCTCACGAACTTGTTCATGCCTCGTTTCTATTCCTTCTGTCCAAGACTTTTTAAGGTTCAAAATCAAGTCCAATGGCATAACAAAACATGTACACAAGTTCCTTTTACCTATCCAACCATTTATCAATCAGATTAACAACAATTAAGTGCATAAATTCAGATTTTTAAAGGCCTTAAAAGGCTGTCCAAAACCGAGAGTATTAAGGACCATTTCAAAACTTTTAAAAGCTTATAATTGCATTAGTTTGGTCCCAAAACAAATCCATTTCACACATAATACATAGACAAGCAAATTTGGGGCAATTCGAAGAAACATAGCAACAAAAAAAATCGGGTTTTAACCCTTTTAAATTTCGGACAGCAGCTTAGCCGAGGGCTGCTGCTGTCTTTGACTTTTTGTCCAATATTTCAGCCTTTAAGCCATCATTTCTTGGTCAAAACTCAAAAGAACATTAAGGGACATGTCTAAGATCAGATTGGGTCTAAACCTAATGCATTTTCAACTCATTTAAACACCCGAACAACCCCTTTTTTCTTTCTGTTTTTCGTTTCATAGCACAACAGCCATAAAGCTGCGTTTTTGGGCTTTAAACCGAGAAGAAGAAGAGGAAAAACATCAAACTAACCTTGGTCCAGGTTTAGAACATTTGGTGATTATTTGAAAATGATTTACAAGCAAGAATCGAGTCCTAAACTCGTGCAAAACAGTCCACAAATGATTTCAGAATCGGATTTCCCCATTTAAACAACATTTCCGAAAATATGAAGAGTTTATGGGTGTTCTTACCTCAGATCCGAACCAAACTCAACATGCAATTGCAGAATCTTGTAGTACTCCTTAAGAGCTTTCCAATGACATAAAGAACTCAAGATTTGGCCAAGTAGATTGGGAGAAATCTTAGAGAGAAGTTGGGATTTTGAGAGAGTTTTAGAGAGAGAAGCTCTCACTTGCAAAAAATCTGATTTTGGAGAATGAGTTGAATGAAGAATTTTCAGCCTTTACCCCTCATAAAATCCAAAATTCAGCCTTTATTTAGTAAATGACTGATATTATTTACCCTTGTTTGTCCTTATTTTGCATTTTAAATGCAAGAAATAGCAAGGAGGTATTTCTTTTTGCTAGTACTTGTCTTTTTAGACTAATTTAATTTTATTAGTCTATTTTTATTATTCTCAAGTCTTTAATATTTCAATTAGCCAAATTTAATTGTTTAAATTTATCTCAACTAATTTAAGTAACTTTCCTTAATTAATTACATACAAGGCACATATTTAACATTACTTCACTTAATTTCACATTATTAAACACAATTAGGCAAAATTGCTTAGATATCCAAAGTTTGTTGCTATAATTTATATTTTATAAATTACAGGCAGTTACAAACTTCCCCCGTCGAACTGATTCCGTCCTCGGAATCGTCTAAGACATGAACAACTTTGGATATTTTTTCCTAATCTCGTCCTCTCGTTCCCATGTTTGTGTAGATCCCTTGTGGTATTTCCACTGGATTAGCACCATTGGAATTTCCTTGTTGCGCAGCTTCGTAGTCTTTCGATCCACTATGCGTTCAGGCTCTTCTTCATATCGCAGCTGTTCGTCAATTTGCATGTCTTCCCAAGGTATCACGGCTTCAGCGTCAATCAAGCACTTTCGAAGATTACTAACGTGAAACACGTCATGAATCCCCGAAATTTCGGTTGGCAGTCTTAATCTGTAGGCTCGCAGTCCTACACGATCAAGTATTTCAAAAGGACCAACAAATCGAGGGCTTAACTTCCCCCGTTTGCCGAACCTTACTACACCTTTCCTTGGCGAGACTTTTAGTATTACCTTATCACCAACCTCAAACGCAATTGCATTGCGCCTTCGGTCGTGATATTTCTTTTGTCTGTCTTGAGAGGTCTGTGTCCGCGATCGAATCAACTATAACTAGTCGTGGGCCTCATGCAGAATGATTGGTCCGGCTATTGGACGTTCACTGGTTTCCCTCCAACAAGTTGCAGTCCGGCATCGACGTCCGTACAAAGATTGATATGGAGGCATGCCAATAGTCGAGTGGTAACTACTGTTATATGCAAACTCCACGAACGAAAGGAGATTATCCCAGTTTCCACCAAGATCAATCACATAGGCATGTAGCATATCTTCTAAAGACAAGATAGTTCTCTCACTTTGCCCGTTAGTCTCTGGGTGATAAGCGGTGTTCATCTTAAGTTCAGTACCCAGTTCACACTGAAAGGCCCTCCAAAAGTGAGAGGTAAACATGCTGTCACGGTCAGATACGATAGACAAAGGAACACCAGGTCTAGTCACAATTTCTTTCACATACAGTTCAGCCAGTTTGTCAAGGTGTTCGTCTTCACGAATGGGGAGGAAGCGTGCCGACTTGGTGAGTCGATCCATATAGAGTCATGATTTCGTTTAGTCCTAGGCAGCTTCATCAGAAGTCCATGGTTATATGGTCCCACTTCCATTCCAGGATTGACAATGGTTGTAGTTCCCCATAAGGCTTCTGGTGCTCAGATTTGACTTGCAAACATGTCATGCAATTTTTGACATATCGCCCAACATCCTTTTTCATCCCAGACCACCAATATTTCGATTTCAGGTCTTGATACATCTTAGTAGAACCAGGATGTATAGAAAATTTCGACATGTGAGCCTTCGACAGAATTTGGTCACATACACTGTTAGGCACAAAAAGGCCTCAGTCGAACCTGCTCTACATCTTAGGGGGAGATTTTTAATCAAACATGTTTGATGCACTTGAAGGTATAATTTAAGTCCTGTTTAAGCCTTATTGAAACCTGAAAAGTGATTTGCAATAAACGGCAAAGCTGTTTACCCTGTTGCATTCGTTGCAACAAAGTCAGATTGTCCAAGCTGTTCTTTCTGCTAAACAGGCTGGACATAAACTGTTTACGCTGCTCTGTTCTGTTGAGCAGCTTGGACAGATTCTAAGTGTTCTGTTCTTTGTGAACAGAACTTGATCTTTGTGAACAGGCTAAACACTTTATGGAATATGTTTCCAACTCCTCATGTATTGTTTTTGTCTAAAAGATCAGTTTACAAGTCGAAGACAAAGTGGAAAACAGAAACTGCAAAAGCCTGCCTACGCTGTTCTGTTACATGAAGACAAAAGGATATTTGCAATGGGTGACAGACCATTTCTTATATCAAAATGGCCTTATCAAAAGAAGAAAGATGCAAAGTTGACATTCCTCTTTTGGTTAAAGGCTTATGCAACAGAGACAAAAAGAAAAAGACAAAGATTCTGCCACATGAAGACAAGTCTGCTTTTTCAGAATGTGCAGAAAATTTGTTTTGTCTTTTTGGAAAGACATCCCACTATCTCATCGTCCAATGAAGAATCTTCACTGAGATTCTCAGTGAGAGTATAAAAGGAAGCTTCTAAGGATTGTGAGATAACCAAGAGTGAGAAATCAGATCGTGCATTGAAGTGTGTTTTTCCATGCATGCAAGTCTTCTTGAATAGAACAGTACGTGTGTCTAAGCTGCTCATATTCAAGCTGTCCATCTGTGTCTTGTAAAATCAGTGAGTTCATCTAAGTGAGTATATTCATTGTATTTAGTCTGAGTGTGTCTTAGATTAGTTGATACATCTGTTGTATCTGTCATCTCAGCTTGAACCTTTCCGCAGTCAAGCTTGTTTGTAATTAACATTTGTTAATAGTATACACAAACATTGAGAAAAGAGTGTTGAATTTTAATTTGCTGTATTCACCCCCCTCTACTGCTTAGAACAATACTCTAGGGAAACCTTTTGGGACCTACAACTGGTATCAAAGCAGATAGAGTGTGTGTTAACTCTAGATCTCTCATTCTCCCTACTTTCCCATGGACAATAGTGCTGCCAGTTCCTCCTCTTACTATGACAATGGTTCAATGGCCAAACCCCCCAAATTCAATCATCAAAACTTCTCTGGTTGGAAGTGCAGAATGATGCTCTACTTAGAGAATCTGGATGTACAACTTCCAGAGATAGTAATGGAAGGTCCCTATGTGCCAACTTCTGTTACTACTATCACTCCTGCTGTTGAAGGAGCTGCCCCTGAGATCAGAACCTTTGAGAAGGCCAAAGCTCAATGGTCTGATGAAGACAAAAGGCTGGTTGCTCTTGATGCAAAAGCCAAAAACAATCTGGTCATTTCTCTTCCTGATGATGTGTTCAAACAGGTTGAGAAAATGAAGACTGCAAAGGAGATGTGGGATACTTTGTGTACCATCTATGATGGTCCCACAATCACACTAGACAACAGGATTAACAATCTTGTTAGACAATATGAACTCTTCTTTGCAAAATCAAAGGAGTCTCTCACAGAAACCTATACCAGGTTCACTGTTCTTATCATTGATCTCAAAGCTGTTAGGATCACAAAGGACAGTTTAACTCTGGTGAACAAGTTCTTGGACATTCTGCCTAAAGAATGGAACTATTTTTCTACTATCTTGAGAAATTCAGGCACCATCAAAGGTATGGATCTTGTAAATTTGTATGGATCCATACTGAATGATGAGCAGTCAAGGCAACAGAAAATAAATGCCTTGGAAATGTCTAAGAGAGGTGCTGCTTTGGTGGCCAGCGTGAGACAACCTGTTGGTCAGGTATGTGATGTGTTCACACAACCTGATCAACAGGCTGATGATGAAAGGGAAGAGATGTCTGAATAGGAAGACGGTGAAGATCTTGCTGAACTTGATGATGAGCAAATGATTGCAATGTTTGTCAAAAAGTTCAACAAGAAGAGGTTTGGTGGAAGAACGCTGCAGAGAAATTCAAATGCTGTCAAAAAGAAGGCATTTGATAAAACTAAGGCTGAGTGCTTTAAATGTGGCAAAACTGGTCACATAGCCGCTGACTGTGTGTCTAAAGCTGTTGGTCAGTCATCCAAGCCATTCAAGACAAACAGGGACGATGGCTACAGGGTTAAGTACCTTATGGCCATGGCTAAGCTGAAAAAGTTGGAAAACTCAGTGGCTTCCAACAAGCATAAGGGACTCATGCCCGAGACATGTGATTGAGAGGAATCTGACTCATCTTCAGATGAAGAAGATAACAACTGTCTGATGGCCAACACTGATGTCCCATCAACAAGCAACTTCAAACAAGACCTGGCTGAAGCAGAAGCCTTCAGCAGCTTAGAGAACTGGAATCCCACAATGATGTACAAGTTACAAAAGTTTATGGCTTATAGTTCTGATGAAAAAGTAAAAATGTTTGAATAGATGCTTGTTGATTTAAAAGCTACTGTTGAGAAGCGCAATGTTTTACTGTCTAAAATCTCTAAGCTTAAAATTGATCTTGACATAAAAACTAATAAACTGGACAGTTTCCATAAGATGGAAACTGAGCTTGATGAATTAAAACACATCAACTCTATTTTATTAGAGGAAAAGAGAGAAATAGACATAAAACATGCAAAGCTTCAAAAGATTATTGACTCTTGGTGCCAATCTACACAAAAAGTCAGCCATTGCATCAGTCAACAAATCCCTGCACAAATCCAAGCCTATCTTGGAGGGGATCTTGACAAAGCAGCTTCTATTGTTGAGATAGATAATCTGAAAACTGACTTATCCACTCTTGGTGAGCTTCCTAGCACTTTCATTCAGAAAGTAAATGGTAAGCTAGTCTCAACAAACAGGTTTGTCTGGCCTCAAAATACTGACAGCTTGTGTGAAAAAGCTCAAAAAACTGATGATGGAATATGTTCTCCATCAAATCTGCTTGCTAAGTGCTCTGCTGATTCACACAAGCAAAAGAAAGGAAACAAGCTCAAGCTGCAGCTGTGGACTCTAAACCTGTTGACAAAACAGGCTCTGGGTCTAAAGCTAATGGTAAGAGACCTGTTAATCCTTTTGATGCTAATCATTTTGAGAAAAAGTTTTTAAAAGGTAAGCAGCCTGCTTTCAACAGGGGGTAAGTCTCATGTTGAAAGTAAATCTGCTGTGGTTTCAAATAAGTCTTTAAATCATAGTGGAAAATTGGATATAAATGAAGGTAGGTCTTTCAAAACCAAAAGCTGTGATTATGTTGATAGGCAACATCCATCACATCTCAGTAAGAGCAAAGGCAAAGCCATTGCTCAACCTGAGAAATTTGGGAAGAAGTTTTCCAAACCTGTGGAAGGTCAAAGGCAAATCAAACTTCCTGTGTTTGATATCTGTCCTCCCAAAAAGGGGAAACAAGATACAGGCAAAGCCGTTGCCATTGTGCCTTCCACCCAAACTGTTGATTCATCTAAAAATAGTAATAAGTTTGCTAAACCTGCTGACAGAATCAACAAGAATAACTCAGAATATGTTTCTGGAGGCTCTTCTTCCAAAAAGGCTAAAAAGAGAAAATGCTATAAGTGTGGGAAGAAGACACATATGGCCAAAGACTGTCCTGAAACTGAGGACATGAGGCCTGTTGACTCTGCTAGTTCCATCATTGCAAAAACGAGCAGTGTTGGAAATAACATAGTCAATGAGGATAGTATCCAAGCTGATTCTATCCAAATAGGAAATATTAGTGTAAACATCACTGATCCATCAACGAATGTTGATGAAGTAGGAGAACTCTTCCCTATGATGAGTTCCCCTAAAAACAACTAATATTTTCTCATGACACTCTGTAGGACAAATAACCATCCCAGGTTTGGTACTTGGACACTGGCCACTCAGGACATATGACAGGTTGCAAAGACCTGCTGAGTGATCTCAGGCCTGAAAAAGGGCCAAAAGTCACATTGGTGACAATGTACAGGGATCCATAGAAGGATATGGAACTCTTCAAGCTGGTGCTGCTATATTCAAAAGGGTAGCCTATGTGTCTGGGCTGAAACATAATCTTGTAAGCATAAGTCAACTGTGTGATGCTGGCTACAAGGTTAACTTTGATGAGCACCTGGGTTACATATTGGATCCCCAAGGCAAAGTTATGCTGTGTGCACAACGAAAGAAAGGTGTATGTGTTGTGGACATGAAATCTGCTGATCCCACAACTGAAACCTGCTTTATCTCAAGAAGCAATGCAGACCTGAACTGCTTATGGCACAAAAGGCTATCACACCTGAACTTCAAAAATATCAACAAACTCTGTAAGAAATAGTTGGTAACAGGTTTGCCTTCTATAACCTTTGTTAAGGATAAACTCTACACAGCTTGTGAGAAAGGCAAACAGAGAAATTCATCTTTTAGATCTAAGCACAATTTTTCTATTGATACTCCTCTCTTCTTAATCCACATGGACTTGTTTTTGACCAGTCAGTGTCCCAAGTCTACGAGGAAGAAGATATACTCTAGTAATGGTTGATGAGTTCTCCAGGTTTAAATGGGTGATCTTTCTGAAGAGCAAAGGAGAGGCTGCTAGAGAAATCATTGGATTTATCAAAAAGATGGAAATGCTGAACTCTGCTCAAGTAAAGCAGCTTAGAAGTGATCATGGTACTGAATTCAGAAACAATACTCTTGAGAACTTCTGTGAAGAAAGAGGGATCTCACAGAACTTTTCAGCAGTAAGAACTCCACAACAAAATGGAGTTGCTAAAAGGAGAAATAGAACTCTCATTGAAGCTGCTAGAACCATGCTGTGTGCATCATGTTTACCTTCATCATTTTGGGCCGAAGCTGTCAATACTGCCAGCTTTACCCAAAATAGATCCTTGGTGGTGAAATGGTTCAACAAGACTCCCTATGAGTTAATCAAAGGGATGAGGCCAAAGATTAGCTATTTCCATGTGTTTGGATGTCCCTGCTTCATTTTGAATTAGAGAGACCAACTGGCAAAGTTTGAACCCAAAGCTGATGAAGGTGTGTTTGTTGGATACTCTGCTATCTCCAAAGCCTATAAAGTTTATAACAACAAGAGAAAGGTGATAGATGAATCTATCAATGTCACCTTTGAAGAGTCTACGAATGCCTCCTCCAAAGCTGTTCCTGAATCTGTTTCAGGAGAATTCAACTTTGATGATCTTATGCATTCCATCAATGAAGAAAAAGACTCAAAAGCTTCCACTACATCTAAACTGGAACCTGTTAATCATGATGGGCATGATGATGACTATGTTGATGCACCCTGTGTGAATAAGTATACTGACATAATTACAACTTCATGTTCTGAACCAATCAATGCTGATTACCCTGGATCCTCTACTGATATGTTGAACACTGGAGAGTCATGCTCAACAAGTGAACATGCTTAAGATATCACTGTGTCTGGAAATCTTGAGAGTTGCTCAAAAGGAGCTGTTGAAGATAACTCAGGAGAATCCTCATTGAGGCAAGATCCTAAGTGGATCAGGTGTCACCCAAATGATCAAATAATTGGTGACATCAATAAAGGGGTGCAAACAAGATGGGACAACTTAGGAAACTTTTGTATATTTTCTAGCTTTGTGTCCCTGATGGAGCCAAAGAATGTGGATGAAGCACTTAAAGATGCCAATTGGATCACTGCCATGCAAGAAGAACTCAATCAGTTTGAGAGAAAAAAAGTATGGAAGCTGGTCCCTGCTCCTAAAGGAAAAAACAATAATTGGCACCAAATGGGTTTTCAGGAACAAAATGGATGAGCAAGGTCATGTCATTAGAAATAAGGCAAGATTAGTTGCTCAATGCTATAGACAGGAAGAAGGCATTGACTATGATGAAACATTTGCTCCTGTGGCCAGGTTAGAGGCAATTCGTTTGTTACTAGCCTACGCTGCTCATAAGAGCATGAAGGTATTTCAAATGGATGTGAAGAGTGCATTTTTGAATGGTAACCTGCAAGAAGAAGTCTATGTCAAGCAGCCTCCAGGTTTTGAAAATGAACATCATCCAGGTTTTGTCTATAAGTTGGACAAAGCCCTCTATGGTCTAAAACAAGCCCCTAGAGCCTGGTATTACACTCTAACTGATTTCCTTATGAGCAATGGTTATTCCAGAGGTAAAGTGGACACCACACTGTTTATAAAGAAGGTGAAGTCTGATATTATGCTTGTTCAAATGTATGTGGATGACATAATATTTGGTTCTACTAATGAGCAGTTATGCAATAATTTTTCACTACTCATGAAGTCTAAATATGAAATGAGTATGATGGGAGAACTTACTTTATTTTTATGATTACAGGTTAAACAAACCTCAAATGGAATTTTCCTAAATCAAAGAAAGTATACTTTAGATCCTTTGAAAAAGTTTAAATTTGATCAAAGTTCTCCTATCAAAACCCCAATGACAACCAATGTAAAGTTGGATGCAGATGCCAGTGGCAAAGCTGTTTCAGTAACAGCTTATAGAGGCATGATTGGGAGCTTGCTATACTTAACTGCCAGTAGACCAGATATTATGTTTGCTACCTGTTTATGTGCTAGGTTTCAAGCTGATCCTAAAGAATCACATCTAGCTGCTGTAAAAAGAATCTTCAGATACCTTAAGGGTACTCCAGGTTTGGGTCTTTGGTATCCCAAAGACTCAAGTCTTGAGCTAACAGGATACTCAGATTCTGATTTTGCAGGCTGCAGGCTAGACAGAAGAAGCAAAACAAGTGGGTGTCAACTTCGTGGTGGTAAGTTGATAAGTTGGTGTAGCAAAAAGCAGAACTCAGTTTCTACTTCTACTGCTGAAGCTGAGTATATTTCTGCTGGAAGCTGCTGTGGGCAGATTCTGTGGATGCAGCATCAGCTTGAAGACTATGGACTTGCATATAGGAAGACTCCTATTCTGTGTGATAATACAAGTGGTATAGCTATCTCCAACAATCCAGTATTTCAATCCTGAACAAAGCATATAGAGGCCAGACATCACTTCATCAGGGATCACATCAAGAAAGGTAATGTGGAGGTAAGTTTTGTTTCCACAGATGAACAGTTTGCAGATATTTTCACTAAGCCTCTTGATGAAAACATGTTTAATTATCTTGTAAGCAAGCTGGGCATGTTAAATAAAAGTGACTAAGTGTCCTAAATGTTCTAAGTTACACACTGCTCAAGTTTCTCAGAACAGCTTAGGCAGAACAGCCTATGCATGTTCTACACTTAGCCAATTTTTGAAAACTTGAACAGCTTGAGCGTATAACTGGTTTGACAATACCTGTTTCCATCTCAAACCTGGTCTGTTAATCAAACCTCCAACCTGCTCACTCTCTCAATCTGTCATACAAGACATTGTCTTGTAACTTGGTCAGCTATTGAACACAACATGTTCTTGCATAGCTGCACAGGTTGAATGAACAGCTTGTGATGACTCTGTTCATCACAGGTATGACCAACAGCTTAGACCATCAGTTTTAATTACCTTTCTTCACAATTAAGTTATTTAATTTCTGTATTTATTCAACTTAATTACTGCAGATAATGTGTGTTAATGACTAAAAAGGGCTCAAGTGGTCTGACAACCGTTCTGACATGGACAAACGTTCCGTTTTCCGTTAAAGAACTTTTCAAATCAACCGCCCAAACTTTTCTCTCTCATACCCACTCACACTCAAACCCTATAAATACGTCTCTACTGTTTCATCTTTGTCTTCCTTACTGCTTCCATAACTTCCAAAGAACCCTAAATTCGACTAAGTGTCTTGTGCTCATATCCTCACTACTTTCACCATGGCTCACCGAAGCAACCCCTTTCTACCAGTATTTGTTGGTGCAGATGTTCAGAAACACTCTTCTGTTACCACAATGCTAACACTGAAACCCACAAACTACATAACCAACCTAACCATTCCAAAAACCTATGTGGGGAAAGGTTATGAATATGGTGGAGTTTCTAAAGGTTCACCCTCTGCATTACGCCATGACTGCCACTCCTGGTGTCCTGTACCAGGAGATGGTATATGAGTTTTGGTACACCTGTGCCTACGACTCGGCAACCAAAATAATAAGGGGAACCATTCTCAATGGGATTCAGACGATTGAGATCACTACTGGTCTTATTAGGGAAGTTCTTCATCTCCCTGTGGCTGAAACTTATGATCAGCCACAGCCTGAAAATGATTAGATGGGAAATCTGCTTCGCTTTTGTGGTGTGGAAGAACCCAAGATTGGAGCCACTTTGTTCAGGAAGGATCTATCACCTACTTACAGCTTTCTATTTGCCTCTGTGGTGATGTGCTTCAGCAGCAAAGTTGGTTCTTTTGACCAGCTTAGCCGTGATGAGATCCCAATAGTTCTACAGCTCGTAGATGGGACTACCATGAACATGGCTCGGTGGATTTTCATGAATTTGAGGAACCTGGTGCAGAAGGAAACACGTCCAGCTGCTGTTTGATATCCGAGGTTTCTGAGCCTCATTTTCAAGCATGTCTGTGGTGAGCTTCTATACAACTCTCAGCCTATGTTACGTACTGCTGCTTTCCCAGTGATTGGGAATAGAGTTTTCTACACTCCTTTACTTCCAAATGAGCCTCCTCTATCTACTCCAATGAGGAGGTTGCTTGGTATGGTGGAAGGACCCTCTACTGTGAGGGTGGATCTAGTGACTGCTCCCAAGGGAAATCCAAATCCAGGGGTAAATTTGTTAAAAGAGCCCTGGAAACGGCTCAAGCTGAGCCTGTCAGCAAGAAGGCAAAAACAACTAAGTCTAAGTCTGCTCCATCAGCCTCTATGGCTGAGGGGGAACAAGCTTCTCACCCTGGTTCATATGTTGAACCTGAAGCCTTTGTGGCTGGTGCCTCTGTGGCACCTGAGACTATGGAACAGGCCAACCCACCTGTTTCTGACCCAGTCTCACCACAAGTCTATAGAACCCCTTATCACCTCTCCACAACATCCATCCTCCACTTCATCTCTTAGATCCTACAGACGCAAATCCTTAGCCAAAAAGAAACCAACAGACCAAACCAGCCCATCTGACCCTTCTCAACAGGCGTTAGTTGAAAAAGAAGCAACCACTGCTGCTTCTCTTATTTTGGGAGAAGGTTCAGCACACTTGGAGCAGTCTTCACTCTAACAAGAGTCTACCCTGAGTCAGCCTAGGCCCTCTGGTTCCTCCCAACAGGAGCCAGTTGTACATATGGAGACAACCACATCAACTATTCCAGCCTCCCAACAGGCTGAGAATATTGAAAGACTGGAGTTCACTCCACTCCACACTGAGTCCACATAGTCTTCACTTCATACTTCGCCTACATAACCTGAGTTTGCACGAGGTGCCAAACCTGCTGGATTAGACCATCCAGTAGATCAGCCTCCAAACTCTGCTCCTCATGATGCAGCTGTTGTACACCCTACAGCTGCTGAAGGACCAACATCCCAAGTTGATGAACCTCAGGGATCATACCATCCCTCTGGTGAGGCTGCACCTCAAATGTAAATTCCATCAGCAGGTTTCACCAATGCTGATGTTGAAATGCACATCCCATCTCCCCATGATGACGCACCTTTAAACCAAGGTGCTGCTGAGGGAACCACCCCAGGCTTTGATGAAGGTGCTGCAAAACAAGCAACATCTTAAAGGCCACCATCTTCTACCCCTTCTCCTGATGAAGCAGCTACAGCCACTGCAGAGGGACCCATTGACTCTTCCAAGCTGGGCCATATTACTTTTGATCAGGCTATGGAACTTCTGTCCAAAGTCACCCTTCCCTCTCCATCACATCCTCAAACACCTGCCTCATCCTCATCGCATGCCTCACCATCAACAAAATCCAAACAGTCCACCCATACTCCTCCATCCCCCAAAGATCTTCCTTTGAAGGATCAGCTGTCTTTGCTGACCAACAAAGTTGGATCTTTGGAACATTACATGACCTCCCTACCCTCCATAATCTCAGACTCTGTGTCTGCACAGCTCTAGGGATTCTTTGATCTGCTCAAGAATTCCTTTCCACCCACTACACAAGCTGATCAGTCCTCACAGCTGCATGCACTCACTGCATTGCTGCAAAACATCTCCACTACACTCTCCTCTATCCTTTCAAATCAACAGGACTCTGTGTCCTCCATGACAACCATATCCTAACAGCTGTCCACTCTCATCACCACTTGCACTACTACCCTTCCTACCACACTCGCCAGTTTAAACTCTCTCATTGTTTCTCTGTCCAATTCTGTGTCAGCAAACCTTGATGATGTGCAAGACTCTCTTGAATTACATCTTGCTCAGCTTCAAAGTTTGCTATTCACAGCTTCTGACAGAGAAAATCTCTCTAAGCTGTCCTCAATTGCTGATTCTTAATCCTCCTCTCTTCAGACCTGCCTTACCCAGCTTGCAGAGGTTAAGGACAATCTGGCTTTCTTAGTGCCTAGCCTGGTTGGCTCCAAGCCTGCTGCCAAAACTGCTGCTAAGTCTGCTGAATTTGTTTCTCCAGGCAGACCAGTTGTTGAAGGTTCTGAGTCATCTCCTTCAAAGGGGGAGAAGTTGTCTACCTCAAAGACTAAGTCTAAGGGGGAGAAAACCTCTTCTCCTAAGGAGAAATCAATATCTGTTTGTCAAGCAGTAGGTGCATCACAAACAGGTCCTACTGAAGATGTCTTCCAACACACTGAGGCTGCTCAGCCTACCCAGGCTGGATCTCCAAACCCTGCACAAACTAAGGGGGAGGAATCCAATCCTGGGGAAAGGCCAAGCAGAAGGAGGCATCTTATTCTGGAGAAGAAGAGGAAGAGGTTCCTGAAGCTGTTGAAACTGTAACAGCTAAGGGAAAGAGGAAAGCAGTTGTAGACCCTGGTCACCAAAGAGCAGCGCAACTAAAGTTTGACAAGGCAAGGTCTAAGGAAATGGGCATTCCTATGGAGAAATACTATGAGTACAGAGATGAACAGCTCCAAGCCCTGGAAAGACTAAGAAAGGAAGAAGTCGCAGCCAAAGCTGCTAGATCCTTTGCATTAAAAGAGGCAAGCAAAATTAAAATGCCTTCTTTAGATGTGCAAAGAAAATTGCTTGAAGCTGCTAAGGATTCAGCGGTTGAAAAGGAAGGTGATAGGGAACAGGGTGCTCCGGTCACAGTGACCAAGTCCAAACAAGCATCCTCTGCAAGAGCCCAAATCCACTTTGACAACTTGGCAAGAAAAAAGTTCTTTGATGTTGCTGATAGAAGACTTGCCAATGAATCTATTGTCAAAGCTGTCCCCATCTCAAGAAAAGGAAAACAGTGGAAACTACAGATAACCAGAATGGGTGCTACAGGCCCAGAACTGGAAGCATATGATTACACTGACGTTGCTCAGATGGGATATAGAGAATCGGTGGAGTTGGCAGTTGCCCTGAGCCAGTCTAAGTCTGAAACAGCTAAGACGATCAGGACATATGTCAAAAAGTTGATGGAAAGGATGAAAGATCTTGGCCTGAGCTGGGGGTATTTTTTGTAGATCCCCTGAGAAAGAAAAAGTGCTTCCAAAGAGCATCAGATCTGCACAAAGTGGGTCTCAAACAGCTTGTTGCATTCATAGTTGCAAATTCCTTCAGGCAATCCATAAAGTGGAGAGCAGCCATCTGGGATCAGCTCAGAGGCTTCTATGAAAGAGGGAGCTTCAACATCCCAGTTTCATGTTCCTCATAGTTGAAATAGAGGATTTGGAGGAAACCAAGGAGGAGCTTGAAAAAATGTTTGAAGAAGGAGTGCCACCACCACTGTCTTGAAGTCCATCTACTATCTAAGTAGGTGAAGAATGGAAGCTGTCCATCTGTTGGACAGGCTTGCCATTATTTGCTCCCATCATCAATAGTCCAAATTGTTGAATTTCTATGTATATTAGTTGTACTTTGTTACATCAGTTGTAACTTTTATTTTTACTTCAGTTGTAATATACACTAGTACATCAGTTATACTTTTGTAAAAACATATGTTGTTTATGTAATCAAAAATCAGTATATAAACTGATCTTTTACTTTACTTTGATGTTGTATTTTCATTTCAGCAAAATGTATTGTAAAAATATATAGTGATTATTGATAAAATCAGCTTAGACTGATTATTGCAAATAGGGGGAGATTGTTAGGCACAAAAAGGCCTCAGTCAAACCTGCTCTACATCTTAGGGGGAGATTTTTAATCAAACCTGTTTGATGCACTTGAAGGTATAATTTAAGGCCTGTTTAAGCCATATTTAAGCCTGAAAAGTGATTTGCAATAAACGTCAAAGCTGTTTACCCTGTTGCATTCGTTGCAACAAAGGCAGATTGTCCAAGCTATTCTGTCTGCTGAACAGGCTGGACATAAACTGTCTACGCTGCTCTGTTCTGTTGAGCAGCTTGGACAGATTCTAAGTATTCTGTTCTTTGTGAACAGGCTAAACACTTTATGGAATATGTTTCCAAGTCCTCATGTATTGTTTTTGTCTAAAAGATCAGTTTACAAGTCGAAGACAAAGTGGAAAACAGAAACTGCAAAAGCCTACCTACGCTGTTCTGTTACATGAATACAAAAGGATATTTGAAATGGGCAGACCATTTCTTATATCAAAATGGCCTTATCAAAAGAAGAAAGATGCAAAGATGACATTCCTCTTTTGGTTAAAGGCTTATGTAACAGAGACAAAAAGAAAAAGACAAAGATTCTGCCACATGAAGACAAGTCTGCTTTTTCAGAATGTGCAGAAAAGTTGTTTTGTCTTTTTGGAAAGACATCCCACTATCTCATCGTCCAATGAAGAAGCTTCACTGAGATTCTCAGTGAGAGTATAAAAGGAAGCTTCTAAGGATTGTGAGATAACCAAGAGTGAGAAATCAGATCGTGTATTGAAGTGTGTTTTTCCATGCATGCAAGTCTGCTTGAATAGAACAGTACGTGTGTCTAAGCTGCTCATATTCAAGCTGTCCATCTGTGTCTTGTAAAGTCAGTGAGTTCAACTAAGTGAGTGTATTCATTGTATCTAGTCTGAGTGTGTCTTAGATTAGCTGATACATCTGTTGTATCTGTCATCTCAGCTTGAACCTTTCCGCAGTCAAGCTTGTTTGTAATTGACATTTGTTAATAGTATACACAAACATTGAGAAAAGAGTATTGAATTTTAATTTGCTGTATTCACCCCCCCTCTACAGCTTAGAGTAATACTCTAGGAAACCTTTTGGGACCTACAGACACCTCCTGTTCTTGGAACCCATATCCTATGCATAAACCGTCTAAGTCCACGGTTGTCAAGAGTCAGTTTGGTCAAATAAGTAACGATGCGTTCAGATTTCAGATTCTCTTCCTGAATAACTTCGGTTTGAGCGGCACGTATCAGGTCAGTCAGAGTGGATTCCAAGACAACAGGAGTCAAGGCATAACAACGGCTATAGTAATTCTGTCCGAATTTACAACTCGATTGACATGTCAAGCAAACTCGAATAGACTAGATGTTTTCTCCAATGACACTGGAATCAACTCGAATAGCACTTAAAGATTCTCGAATGAAGTACCATTCAACTCGAATGATATGTTTTACCAACTCGAATCATGTTGACATTGTCTCGAAAGATTCATGAATCGATTAGAAATAAATTGAAATAATGTTGGTACACCCTGTGTGACGATAGCAGTCTAGACATGTAATAGATAGTCAAATGTAATTGATAAGGCTTTATTAATACAAGTCATATATGTTTGATCATGATTATGTATGATGTTTACATTTGCATGTTAAGTTCTAGACTATCACGATAAATTCTTGAATAAGTTCTAAGGATAAGTTCTAGACTAAGGTTCGAACTTATCACAACCCAGTCGAACTTAGTGAAACTAAGTTCGAAGGGTATTGGACAAGTTCGTGGGCTTGGGCCTAAACGAACTTGATTAGTTAAGTCTGAACTAAATTAGTATAATTATGTTTTAATTTGTTTTATTGAAGGACTTTTGGCGAAATACGAGTTTCAGTGCTTTTGCAAGTGCACGTGCGAGCTAGAACGTTTCAGAGAGTCAGTTTTGGAGAAATACACCGTGTCGGGTCGTTCGTTGTATCGACTATCATAGTGTTTGTCTCCGTGCGTGATCGATCCGTTAAGCTACTAACGAGGGTTCCGCACTCGTTGGATGGCGTCGCGTCAAGATTAGATCCATGACAGAGGTGACCTTACAAGTGGTATCAGAGCCATAATGAGTGTTCTTCGTGTTCTTCATGTTTCGACGAACATTCTTTGCTTTCTTGAGGTTTTTACCGGATAACTTACGCGTTTTTGACGTTTTCAGAGTTCTACAAGCAAGGTTATGGGAAAAAGTTCATAATAGTTCAATTTTTCAGTCGAAATCAGTGTTTTTATTCCTAAAAACATTGGTTCAATATGAAATCTTGAAAAAATCGAATTTTTGGCCGTTTATTAAATTTGCGGGGGTTTTTCGAACTTCTCAGAATACGCTCCTGACGAATTTATTCTAGGGTTTTTCGAATTTAACTGGGTGTCGAACTTGTCAGAGCATTCGAAGTTGTCAGATTCGTACTTGCTGGGATTCGAACTTAGTAGTTTTCGAATTTGAGTTGATTCGAACTTGTCAGAAGTTCGTAGGGTTTCTCGAACTTGATTTGATTCGAATTTGTCAGGAATTTAGGGTTTCTCGAACTTGCAGGCTTTCGAACTTGTTGGATTCGAACTTAAACCAATTCGAATTTAATTTACAAAACGAATTAAAAATTTAAATTATTCGAACTTGAATAAGTTAGAAAGATTTATTTAAATTAATTTTTAAATTTAATTGTTTAAGTTCGAAAACAAAAAGTTTTAAAAGAATGTCGAGTTTACACAAATTTCTGGAAATGGACAATGAGGTTGGCAAAGCTAATTCTCCCCCCAAGCTAATGAAGTTGGAAGGTTACTACTGGTGGAAGGACAGATTTGCTGACTTTGCAAGATCTAATGACATGCGTACGTGGATATGCATTGACGAAGGATACGTTCCTCCAACTCAAGATCTTGAAGGCCGATTAAGAGTTTTGACGTATCAGAACATGAAGGATGACGACTAAAAGATTTTAAGGTCGAGAATCGAGTTTTTTCACTTATCAGAATGACACTACCTCAGGAGATCCTACACACACTGAGAAATCACAGGACTTCTAAAGAGCTTTCGGATGCTCTAGAGAAGCGGTGTGAGGGAAATCCCAGGGTACGCAAGGGCAGAACGGAGATGTTGAAGCAGTAGTTTGCTATATTTAAGGCACTGAAGAATGAGTCTTTGGATGAAACCATTACTAGATTCTATCATCTACTGACTGAACTTGATAATCATAACGTTGAGTATTAAGAGACAGAAAAGACAAAAGCTTCTGGATGCTTTACCAACTAAGTGAGAGATGTACGCAGCACTAATAAAGCATGATGAAGACAAATTTGAGACTCTCACTCTAGAAGGGGTTATTGGAACATTGAGGGCCTACAACTTCAAGTTGCAGAAGAAGGAACAAGAATTTAATCAAGTACAGGTTCCAGAAATGTACTTTGGGAAATCAAAGCCATCGACTTCTGGTGAACTAAAGTCAGGGGCCACAACATTTTATTCGGGAGAAGAGCCAATACCTGTTGAGGCAGAAGAATCAAGTAATAGGGCGTTCTTAGGGTTTTCTAAACCGGAAGAAAAACCACAACACTCAGCGTCTACTTCTCAAGGCTATACCAAGATGCCTATGAGCGCAAAATCAGCTGAAGATCATTTAAATCTTCTAGCTTCGTTTGTTGCAGCCTACGGCAACTGTGTTCAAGGAAAAATAAATGATCTAGTTCTGTGGGAAGAGGACTACGATCAGGTAGATCCCGACGACTTGGAACAGATGGACCTACAATGACAACTAGCCATGTTGATGCAAAGGGTCAAGAGATTTATGAAGAGGATGGGAAGGAATCTGAGTGTAAGCAACAACGTTGGTTTTGACAAGTCAAAAGTAAAGTGCTACCAAGGATTGGGACATTTTTCCAGAGAGTGTGAACGACCAAAGGTTGAAAATTATCAGAATCAGAACTAAGGAAGACAACACCTTAGTGGTTCTGGGAATCAAGCAGCCATAGCTGGTCTGTTAACACATGTGTCATCCAACAGACAGCTAGATGGAACATATGATTGGAGTACTCATCCGGAGTCGAATGCTAGAGATTTTATGGCTAAGATAACTGAGACTGGGGGAAAGAGCTGAAGAAGAAACAGAGGACTCCCAGCAGTTAGAATCAATTCCTTTGTTGGTGGAAAAGTCATAGGAGCAAACCATTCTGGAGTTTGCAGCTCAAATGGCTAATGTGGAATCAGACCGCAAAAAGGTAACTCTAAACTTTTATACATTTCATGAATTATGTGTTTTAAGTGCTACTTTAAATGATAGATTAAATCTAGTACTAGAGACACATAACATCTTGACAGCTCAGGTTCAATCATTAAAATTTGATAATGCTAGTCTTCTAGATATTAAGGAGGATTTAAGGGCCAAAATGAAAGCATATGCTCAAGATGTGATAATTCTAAAAGACAAGTTAAGTGAGCAATGTGTCAGGTTAGAACTAATGTATGAGCATGTTGAATCTTTGACCAAAGAACTCACCCTTAAAGATGTAGAACTAGCTGAATCTAGAGTTAAGGTTTCAGAGGCAAATAGCAAACTTGAAAAGTTTAGGAACTCATCCTTAAATCTAGGAAAAATCTTAAAAGCTCAGAGGCAGTTTAAGAAACCAGTAGGCCTAGGTTATCAGGAAAGTCATCCACCGTTCGACAACAACTATGTGCCTCAACCTCAAGATAAAACCACTGAATCGGTCGAATCAGAGGTAGCAACTGTAACTGAACCTGAAAAGGAAAATTCAACTAAGGTGTCTACCACAACTCCTAAGATTAAGAAAGTTAAGTTTGTGCAGTCTTCTAGTGACACTAAACTAGCTGAAGCAAAAACTGTAAGTGATAATCAGCAAAAGGTTTAAAATACTATAGTTGAACCGAAAGAACATGACTCTAGTGAGACACCTAAGTCAAAGGGTACTTATAAAAAGCCAATTGATAAAATGTCATGTTTCAGATGTCATGAGAAAGGTCACGTAGCGTCTAGCTGTCCTTATAAGAAAGTAGAGTCTACCCGACAGTAGAGAAGCTAGATCAACCAGCCTTAAAGTCAGTACATAATATTGCAAGTACAAGTAGTTCTCAACATACTACTTGAATGCAACACCTAGGGTAGCTGCTAAGCAAATACCGGTGTCGGTCAGACAGAAAGAAGTGATTAGGACTAATTCTCCGAATAGAGTCCATAGTCAATCTAGGACAGGACCTCAACAAGTCTATAGGAGTACAACACCTAGGAGGACTTACACACCAGTTAGGTCACATACCCCTAATAGACAGCAGACACCAGGTAGAGCCCAGGGATAAAACAATGAAATGCATTATAATAGAAATTATTCAAGGGCTCAACTGCAAATGACAGCCTGAAGGCCAACAGTGAATGTTAATCACTCAGCACCACAACAGGTTCTTAATCAAAAACCCAAGTCACCTGAAAGGAGAGATGGGTATTTGAAAGAGTTCAAGTATGTGGATGAGAATGGTATTACCAAGTCAGTCATGGCTTGGGTTTGCTGTGATAACTAACTTGTTTTCTTTCATGTGCAGGAGCTAACTACAGGTCTTAATAACAACTAGTTCGTCGACAGTGGTTGCTCTCGTCACATGACTGAGGAAAGAAGTCTATTAACGGACTTCAAGGAAGGGAACAAGGGTTTTGTATCATTTGCTTGAAACAAAGGAGGAAATATCACTGGAACAGGAGTAGTCACTAATGGGACAATCACTCTTGATCAAGTTTACCACGTTGATAAATTTGATCACAATCTCATTAGTGTCTCTCACATCTGTGATAAGAATAACTCTGTTATCTTTACTGAAAAAGAGGCGTTAGTGCTGAAGCCGGGATTCAAGATACCTGAAGAGTGGATGATGCTGAGGCGCCAAGGGTGAATGATCAGTACATGATGGACATGAATGCATCAGATTCATCGATGGGAACGATTTGTTTACTATCTAAAGCTTCAGAATTCGAATCCCTACTGTGGCACAGACGTATGGCACACTTCCACCTAAGGAAGATGAACTACATCACGAAAAATGGCCTTGTGCAAGGTGTTCCACTGAAGAGTTTTCAGTTCGAAGACAAGTGTGTACCGTGCAAGAGAGGAAAACAACACAAGAACTCACACATTTCAAAGACTCAAAACTCCATCGCATCCACCTTCGATTTGCTGCATATGGATCTCTTCGGTCCAATCAAAAAAAGGAGAATCGGTGGTAGTTAGTTTTATTTAGTTATTACTGATGATTACTCACGTTTTTCTTGGGTTTTCTTTTTAGGTACAAAGGACGAAACAGCAGGCACGCTGATTGGGTTCTTAGACCAAGTTGAGAACTCATACGGGACAAGGGTAAAACGTATCAGGAGTGATAACGGAACAGAGTTTAAGAATGCAGTTATTGGTGTATATTGCCTAACTAAAGGCATAATGCATGAGTTTAGTGCACCTTATGAGCCACAAAAAAATGGGGTGGCAGAATGTAACAACAGGACTTTGATTGAGGCACTAAGGAACATGCTCTCGGATTCAAAGCTTCCTACCATGTTTTGGGGGGAGGCAGCGAATACCACGTGTCATGTTTTAAACCGGGTCCTTACTGTCAAATCACTGAACAAAACCTGTTATGAAGTTCTGAATAAAAGACCACCAAATTTGACTTGCTTTGAACCGTTTGGGTACCGTGTACTTTATTGAAAAAAAACATCAATCTAAGTTTGGTGAAAAGGCTGACGAAGGATACTTCCTAGGTTATGTTCCTAACACCAAACAAGAGGGTTTTAACAAAACAAATTGTATGGTTGAATTTGTGTTTAACATTGACGTAACAAGTTATTCACATGAACCCCAAACTGGTCCTGAATGGTTATTTGATCATGACTCTGTGTTTGAATCATTTAACATACCGTTTAGTGGAAATGCAGGTTCTGTGGAAGATGACTTCTCCTCATTGAATCTCAACGACGAGGGAAGAGGTTTTCCAAAATCAAGCATTCCATCAACATCTTAGACTACAATGACAGAAGATGGGTCTCCAGCAGATAATGAACCTATATTACCTACAAATGAGAATCATACAAGTAACTCCGAAGATAGTGATCATGAGGAAGAAGTTATTCCATCTGAAGTCATATCCCCAGTAGGTGAAATAGGAACGAATTTGGGAGATAATCTTCAAGTCGATGAAATTGAGACATCGAGAATAAATAAGGATCATCCAATTGAGGGTATCATAGGGAATCCACATGCCGGTGTGAGAACTAGGAGTAGTGTAAATAGTAACACAGTGCTGTTATCAATGATCAACGACTCCAAGGCATTTCACACGTGTTTATACTTGTGTTTCATTTCACAGTTAGAGCCAAAGAACGTGCAAATGGCTCCGAAAGACAATTCTTAGGTTGAAGCTATGCAAGAGGAACTTTCACAATTTTAAAAGCTTGAAGTGTGGGAGTTAGTGTCGTTGCCTCAAGGAGAAGTTGCTATTGGGACCAAATGGATCTTTAAGTGCAAACGGGATGATCGGGGCATAGTTACTCGTAACAAGGTAAGACTCGTGGTAAAAGGGTTCAAACAGGAAGAAGGGATAGACTATAACAAAGTTTTTGCACCAGTGGCGAGGCTTGAGGCGATTCGATTGTTTCTGGCTTTCGCGCCCTTCAAAGGTTTTAAGGTATATCAACTCGACGTCAAGAGTGCCTTCTTGTACGGCAAGGTTAAGGAGTTGGTGTATGTCGAGCAACCACCAGGGTTTACTGATCCCAAGTATCCTGACAGTGTATATCAACTTGATAAGGCTTTGTATGGATTGCATCAGGCACCTAGGGCTTGGTATGAGACACTGTCAACTCACCTATTAGACAACGGGTTTGAGAGAAGGAGAATTGATAGTACTCTATTCGTTAAAAGGAAAGGAGAAGACTTTATACTTGTATAAATGTACATGGACGACATCATCTTCGGGTCGTCAAACGAGCAAATGTGCAAGGATTTTGAAAAGGTCATGAAGTCGAAGTTTGAGATGAGTGCTATGGGAGAGCTAAACTTCTTTCTCGGTTTACAAGTTGAACAAAGGAAAGATGGAATGTTTATTCATCAGAAGAAGTATGTCTACGAAATTTTAGAGCGCTTCGGGGTGGAAGGAACAAAGCTTACCGTGCATTTCAGCACTCCGATTCAAGTAAATCATAATCTCGGACCGGGTACATATTGTGATACTGATGTGGATCCGACTTTATATCGGGCCATGATCGGGTCACTTATGTATTTAACTGCTTCTAGACCTGATATAATGTTTGCTGTGTGTATTTGTGCCAGGTTTCAAAGCTAATCTAAAGGAGATGCATATGAAAGCTGTGAAGCGGATTCTGAGATACCTGAAGTAAAAACCGAAGCTGGGCTTTGGTATCATGCTGATGGAGATATGAAATTAGAGGCCTACACGGATTTAGACTATGCAGATTGTAGCTTGAACCGAAAATCAACGACTGGAGGTTGTCAGTTCCTTGGAGGGAGGCTAGTATCCTGGCAACGCAAGAAACAAACTTCGGTAGCCGTATCAACGTGCGAGGCCGAGTATGTCGCTGCTGGCATACTCCCATTAGGATATACAATCAATCAACTATTGCCATAACAAATAATCCAGTTAAACACATTAATACTAAGCACATAGACATAAGACATCATTTTATACATGATTGTGCTGAGAAAAACTTGATTGAACTGGTAAAAGTTCCAACGGAAGACAATAATGTGGATCTTTTCACAAAATCATTTGATAGGTCACACTTTGAATTGTTAGTTCAACTAAATGACATGCGTAATCCGGAGTAACTTGACCTTAGTAGATTTTCTGTCTTTCTTTTAGTAGTAATTTATTAGTTTATTTTACTTTAAAGTGGAAAACAAAAGAAAAAAGAGAGATAACCATAAAAATTTCAAAAAAAGAGAATATTGAAAAATGAGAGAAGTCTTAGAGTCATAGGTTCAAAGTGATGAAATTTAGCACAGTCTAACAAACTCTAAGTGTTAAACTTTCACACATAATGCATTGTAAACTCTAAGTGACATACATATTGTTGTCTGATGTGTTGGTAGGCATAATACATGAAGGAACTCCTAAAAGCTAATAAAATAATCAAGACAATGTCATATGTGTAACTAACTTAGATGTATGACCAAAAGGTCTTAATTTCTATGTTAGAGACATACAGACAATGAGTATGAATGAGGTATGCAAATTTATCTGGGGGATGTATAGGATCATCAAAATACATCTCAAACAACGAAATAAAAAGTTTTGTAAAGAAAAGGAAGTCAAAACAAGTCGCTTTGTTGTACGTGAGTACAGACCTGTTACCGCTGTTTTGACTTAAACTAGCAAGATATGTCACTTTGTTGTACGTAAGTACAGACCTATCACCGCTGTCTTGCTAACATAAGAGGAACTCTAAGACAAACTAAGACACTCTGTTGTATGTAAATACAGAACTGTGTCCGCCGTTTGCCTTTTAAAGATAATTTACAAACACCAAAAAGTCAGAATCATTGTGTGTCTGCCTTGATCATAGAATTATGTCTAAGTATGGGACACGTAAGGTAGTTTCTTGATAAATAAAAAGGCTTAAGGAAAATCCTAAGTGTTGAGTGTTAAAATGGACAAACATACCGACAATCGACTTGGTGTGTATGTTACGACAAACAACCAAAGGAATCAAAATTCCTAAATGTGAAAGTGCAATACTGAAAGTGAGTTTGACACCGCTATCTGATTGAACCTTCTGTGTCTATCTCGTAAAAATATTCAGTTCATATATTTTTATCCTTAAATTATTTTTGAGTTAATTTAATTTTACTTTATTTAATTTTTATTTTACTTTAATTTACTTTATTTCAGTTTAGATTATTTTATTTTTAAATAGGAACGAAGTCAAAGTTGATAGGATGCATTTTTAGTTGGAGAAACAAAAGTGCGTGATAATTTGTTGCTTAGTGTGAATATTTCTCAAAGTTGAAAAAGTTCCCTCAAATGAAAAAGTTGAAAAAGTTGGATTTTGTTAAAAATTTTTCAAAATTTTCAATTAAATTCTAAGTATGTTTAAGTTCGAACCACCATTCGAACATAAGATAAATTCGAATACCAGGTAAGTTCGAACCACAGTTGGAGTATAAATAGGTCAAATGCATTTATGGCAGTCACCTACTTTCGAATTTAAGCCTTCTCGAACTTATATAGGCGATTACGAACTTGTTGTGTTTTTCGATTTTGTTTCCTGTTCCACATATCTCGTACAATTACAACTTGAACATACAAGTGTTGAGTGTCGATTTATCTCACACACAACTAAGTAAGTAAGATTTGGGACTTTTAATGATTTAAAATCCTGTATTTTGGGTTTGAAATAACCGAAGGCTAGGGGTTTCAAAATACTAAGTCTAGGACTATAAAACTTAAAATAAAACATCAATAAACTTGATTAGAACCTATTAGGACTAGATTCAACAGTTAATTGAGTCTAAAAAGGTTTTTATCATGGTTTTGAAGTTCAAAAGGCCAACTTCGAACTTGTTCTAACAAGCTTCAAACTTGTTCTCAAGGTTCGAACTTGTCAAGACTTTGAACTTGTCTAAAATATCTATATGTTCGAAAACAGACATGTTCGAATAGAATACTCGAACTTAAATAAGTTCGAAGGTCAATAGACTGTTCGAACTTAAGTAAGTTCGAAGGACTTATATTCTGGAATTGAAGTAAGTTCAAAGATGTTCAAATTCGAACTTAATCAAGTTCGAATTTAAACAAGTTCGAATAACTTAAATTTTTCCAAAATTAATTTCTAACATTTTAAGTGTTTGATTTGTGTGCAGATATGGAAGATTGTGCGTTTTTTTAACAAGCATAATATGATCATGGCAGTTGATCTTCAGCTAGCAGAGGCTCAACCATACAGACAGACGCTGGAATTTCTGTCATAATCATGGGTGGCATATGCTCTCATGCATAACCCGATGATTATACTTCCGTATGTCTGCCAGTTTTTGCAATCTTTGCAAGTGGACTGCACTGCAATTCCTACGCTTCTGAGGGCCACAGTCGGTGGCCGACCGATCGCGTTTTCAGCAGATAACTTAAGCTCGATTCTGCAGTTGGAGACAATACACCAAGAAGATGGTCCCATTGACGTTCCAGCGTCCATCAGACAATCGGCTTTCCTGCGGATAGGATACACCAAGATATTACGAAAACATCATATGTCAAGTGTGGGCTTATTGGCCAATGCAGATATCTGGTGCATGTAATAGTGGTCTGTTTTGCACCAAAGAAGGCTGGTTTTGATACAACGGTTTCTAAGCTGCAATCAGCGATGATCTCGTTGGTGTAGAACAAACCATTCAGCTTTTCCAGATTTTTCTTTAGGGAGTTTGTGCATCAAATCACAGCTCCAACCCGTGAAATATTTTTAATGTATCCACGGTTCATAATGATGATCATTAGTCATTTCTTGCCAGAGCTACTGACACTAACAGAACAAGTTGCGATAGTTGCTATCGATAAGAGGATTTTTGCTGATTGTCAATCGCATAATTCGCGAAGGGCAGAACAAGTAAGGCCTCAAGTGGCTCCGTTATTTGGAGCAATCATCGATCCAGAATTTGTAGCTCCAGAGGGAGATGATTGGATAAATGAAGCACCTCAGCAACAAGCACCATAGCAACAAGCACCGACACAGCAAGCACTAGTTGCTCGAGAAGTCCCTCCTACAAGTACAGCGATAGCGGCAGCTGAGGCTTCCACATCGGAACCTCAGGTTGACCCGAGGATGCAGACTTTGGAAGAATTTTTTGCCCAAGGGGCAGCAGCTCAAGAGATAATATCTGAGGAGCTTGTACAGAATATTTTGGATCCGCCTTCCGACATGGACGATATATGTGACACCCTTGCCACAATAAACCCAATTACAATTGCACCCAGGATAATACACCACATAATTGATTACATAATGATCTGAATACTTAGACAAGTGCGGAAGCATTAAAATACAAAATGAAATGATACAATTACAGTCAGACACCCTATGGTGCTACAAGGTTCCAATGCTAAGTCTACAAACTCAACTTTATTACATTCATCCCAAACATATTTCAACATTGATCCGAATCACAATTACCGATTATGTAGTATCAAGTCTTCCGAATCTTCACACGACCTAACTAGAAGGTCCGACAGCTGATTTACCCTTTCCTGTAAAATAAAATCAACTGAGGGGTAAGCGAATGCTTAGTGAATACACAGATTTACACATTTTATAAATCCTTATGATGCCCACAAGAGTAGCACTGACGACACACGTCGTGCACTCTCCACGTACACAAAGTACGACACACATGAGCCGTCGCTCCTACGAGCTCAAAGCTCGGTATGAAACCCAACCATCTGAGACAAACATAACAACGGGGATGACATACTGCCTACCAGAACCTCGGAGGGATCAGCTCCGGGTCTAACATCGGAGTAACAGATGCGACCCACCGGTCCATCGTTAGATGCACAACAAATGAACGGACAGTGCAACAAATGTGAATGTGCATCTAAGTCTACGCAAGTTAGTAGAATTCCAAACGAAAAATGAAGCAACATGTCTCAGCAGGCAATAGCAATCATAAAGCAGATATAAACATGCGAAATCATATGTACTCACAGTGGGGTGCGTTATTAAACTTTAAATAATCTTATTTCTCCTCGGAATTTCAACCGGATCCACAAAGTACCCCACTGTGGGTTAAACAACACCACAAGGGACCTGTAAGTCAGTTGTAACAACACTTCGTGTCAATAACTGTTTGATTCCATAAAACCAAATTTTATAAGTTTTGCAAAATTTTGACCCCAATTCGGATCCATGTCCGAATTCGGATCCCACCCGAATCCGGACCCCAATTCGGTCCCCATGTTAAGTTCGGACAATGTTAATTTCGGACCCCATTAGGTCCCAATTCGGACCATTGCAATTTGGACCTCATCCGAATTCGGTCCCCAAAACGAATTCGGACCCCCATCCGAGTTCAACACTTAGAATATATTTTTCTGTTTTGCATATTTATCATTTCGGATCCTGTCCGAATTCGGTCCGGATCCGAGTTCCTGCCAGATCCGAATTCGGACATCCGAGTTCATATTGGTGCAGTCTTGATATTTTCCAGATTTAATCCAAGTCATTTTTGGTACTAATTCAATACATGAAATAACTTATACCAACTAAAATACATCTATTTTCAACACTTTTAACACCAATATTAACATCTTTATGTATCAAATCGCTTCCTTTTTAACCCTTTTTCATCATTTTCGAACACACACACTAAAACACACACTAATTTCTAAAAATCATACTTTCAACTTGAATCACAAGCTGAAATTCAGTATACAACATCTTATACACTAGATTTAAACAAATCTACAGCTTGATCGTACATGCATTAGCATTTGCTACTTCAAATCTATGTTTCGGTTCATATAAAAACCGAACCAAAATGTTCCCAAATTTCGGTATTTAAAAGATTTCTTACCTTAAATCCTTGATTGCAGTGTTAATGAATCCTTCTTTGCAACTTGATTCCAAATTTCCAGCTTCCAAAAATCAAAATTTGATGATCTTCTATGGTTTTTAGAGAGAGAGCCGAGAGAGATATGAGAGTGTAGTGAGAGAGTGAACTTGGTAAAAATGAAAGATTTCCCACCCTTTTTATTCCCTTCTTTCAATTCTTGGCACGTTTCACCCTTTCATTTATCCGGTTCCATTAAATACTGAATTTATAAAATAAAATAATTCTATCTTTTATTTATTATCCGTAATAATTATTTTCACCATTACAAACTTTTAACAATTATACTTAATAACTAAAATTAAAATTCTCCAATTTCATAATTTCTTAAAATAACAACCAACTTCCAAATATCCAGGTACATAAACATTTTTAGTAATTTAACTTAATACAAAAGTTCAGTCTAATTATCCCAATTACAATAAGTTAAATCCGAGGATGTTACAGCATGGGCTCCACCACGCTCAACTTCGTCCTCGAAGTTATTTGACTTCAAATAGTTGCGGATATCTCCTTAACATTTCCGCCTTTGTCTCCCAAGTGTGATTTGCTCCTTTGTGATGCTTCCAACGTACAAGCACCATTTCAATCTCTTTGCTCCTTAGCTTTTTTACTTTTGTATCTAACACACATTCCGGCTCTTCAACATACCGGAGCCTTTCATCAATCTGCAGTTCAGTGTGGTCAGCCCAATCTTCGTTTTCGATAGTAAACGATTTTCTAAGATTTCCAACATGAAATACTGGATGTATGCCTGACATCTCTTCAGGCAACTCCAGGCGATACGATTGATTTCCAACTTTTTCTATTATCTTAAAGGGCCCAACAAATCTCGGAGCCAACTTGCCCTTCTTCACAAAACGAGTCACACCCCTCATGGGTGATACTTTCAAGTAGACCCAATCATTCACTTCAAAGCTGATACGTTTGTGCCTTCTGTCATAATAACTTTTCTGTCGGTCCTGGGCCGCCTTCATGTTCTGCCTGATCAACTGTATTTTCTCATTTGTTTCTTGAAGCAAGGTCGGCCCAGCGATTGGTGTTTCACCCGTTTCTCTCCAACATGTAGGAGTCCTACATCTCCTTCCATATAAAGCCTCAAACGGTGCTTTCTTAATTGTCGCATGATAGCTATTATTGTACGAAAACTCTATCAGTGGCAAATGATCATCCCAGTTGCCACCGAGATCTAACACACACGATCTCATCATGTCTTCCAAAGTAAGGATCGTTCGTTCACTTTGGCCATCAGTTTGCGGACGATAGGCTGTACTCATTGCTATTCTCGTCCCTAACCCTTCTTGTAGTGCCGACCAGAAGTTTGAAGTAAATCGGCTATCTCGATCCGACACTATGGACTTAGGCACTCCATGCCTAGAAACTATATCGTCCATATAAATCTGAGCTAACTTTTCCAGCGAATAGCTTTCTCGAATCGGTATAAAGTGAGCCGTTAATCGATCCACGATTACCCAAACTGCATCGTGTTGACGCCTAGTTTTCGGCAGCTTTGTAACAAAATCCATTGTAATGTGCTCCCACTTCCATTCCGGAATAGGAAGCGGTTGCATACTGCCGTATGGTTGTTGATGTTCGGCCTTTACCAACCGACAAGTTCGGCATCTTTCTACGTACTGCCCTATGTCCTTCTTCAATCCCGGCCACCAAAAGTCTGCCTTCAGTTCATTGTACATCTTTGTGCTTCCGGGATGTAAAGAAAACTTGGATTGATGTGCCTCTTCGACGATCACATTCCTCATACCACCATATTTCGGCACCCAAATTCTTCCGTACACACCTTTTAAACCAGACTTGCTCGTTTCCATATTCTTTAGTTGTATCCTAACATCCTCAGCACCAATATTCTCATCTTTCAAAGCTTCTACTTGGGCAGCTTTGACATCGTCAATTATTGTGGATGTCAACATAGTAGATGTCAACATGTAGCAGCAATCCTTGGCATATGCTTTGCGACTCAAAGCATCGGCTACCACGTTAGCCTTTCCGGGATGATACAATATTTCGCAATCATAGTCTTTTATAAGCTCCATAGATCGCCTTTGCCTCATATTGAGCTCCTTCTGACTGAATATGTATTTTAGAGTCTTATGGTCCGTGTATAACTGACACTTAGCTCCATACAGATAGTGTCTCCACAATTTCAGTGCAAAAGTGACAGCTGTCAACTCAAGATCATGAGTTGAGTAATTCTTTTCATGTTGCTTAAGCTGTCTTGAGGCGTATGCTATAACTTTTCCTCGCTGCATCAGTACAGCGCCTAATCCCAACCTTGAAGCATCTGTGTAAACCACAAAATCCTCATTGCCTTCAGGTAAGGCAAGTATCGGCGCCTCGCTTAATGCCTTCTTCAGAACCTCAAATGCTTCTTGCTGTATGGTTTCCCAAACAAATGTTGCATTCTTCTTTGTTAATGCAGTCAGAGGAACTGCAATCTTTGAAAAATCTTTGATAAATCTCCGATAATATCCTGCCAATCCAAGAAAACTCCTGATTTCTGTAGCTGATTGAGGCGGTTCCCAGTTCCTTATGGCCTCAACTTTAGCTGGATCAACAGAAATCCCAGCTCCAGATATAACATGTCCTAAAAATTGAATCTGTTGCAACCAAAACTCACATTTCGAGAATTTGGCGTACAACTTTTCTTTTCTTAACAACTCTAACAGTTCCTTTAAATGTTCAGCATGCTCAGCCTCAGACTTAGAGTACACCAGTATATCATCAATAAAAACAATCACCGACTTGTCCAACATCGGTCTACAAACTCTATTCATCAAGTCCAAAAAGACAGCTGGGGCGTTAGTTAATCCGAAAGGCATGACCAGAAACTCGTAATGCCCATACCGAGTTCTGAAAGCTGTCTTCGGTACATCTTCTTCTCTTACTTTCAGCTGATGGTACCCTGACCTTAAGTCGATCTTAGAAAAGACACAAGCCCCGTGTAACTGATCAAACAAGTCATCTATCCGTGGCAACGGATATTTGTTCTTAATAGTCAACTTATTCAGCTCCCGGTAATCTATGCACATCCTCATAGTGCCATCTTTCTTCTTTACAAACAATACCGGAGCTCCCCATGGTGATGAACTCGGCCGAATGAAGCCCTTGTCCAACAACTCCTGGAGTTGTGTCATCATCTCTTTCATCTCAGTTGGGGCAAGGCGATATGGAGAACGAGCTACCGGTGCAGCTCCGGGGATCAGATCAATTCGAAACTCAACTTGTCTCTCAGGCGGCACGCCAGACAAGTCTTCCGGAAACACATCCGGAAACTGTGAAACAACAGGCACATCGGCCAACGTCTTCTTCTCAGCCTTAGCATCAATAGCATATGCTAAGTAGGCATCACATCCCTTTGCAACAAGCTTTCGGGCTTTTGCAATAGTCAATAGGCACAGATCCCCACTTCTCCTATCCCCGTAAATACAGATCTCACGCCCCTCCGGAGTAGTTATCTTTATCATCCGTTTCTTACATACTATGTGGGCTTCATTCTCTATCAACCAATCCATCCCGATTATCACATCGAATTCACTGAATTCTATCGGTATCAGATCCAAATTGAAGACTACATCTTCAATCACTAACGTGCAGTTATGATATACGTGATCTACTTTTACTAGAGTGTTGCTAGCAGTTTCTATGTCAAGTATAGTAGACAACTTAGACAGTGGCATCGACAATAGTTGAGCAAAAGTAGTAGACACAAAGGACCGGTTGGCACCTGAATCGAAAAGAACTCGTGCAGGCATGGAATTAACAATAAACATACCAGTAACCACCTCGGGGTTTTCCTTCGCCTCTTCTGCCGTTATCTGAAAAGCACGAGCTGGTGCCCTTTGTGGCTGGTTCCGGCGGTTGACTGAACCACCACTTGATCCTCCAGATGATCGTGTCGATGATGGAGCAGCAGTTGCTGGATCGTTCTTTCTGCCATTCCTACTGTAGTGCCCCCATACACCACACTTATGACAGGCATCTCCTTTCCTTGGGCACTCACTCTGAAAATGGCCCAACTCTCCACAGCAAAAGCAAGCACGTCCATTAGTGCACTTGCCGAAGTGTTCCAAGTGACACCTATTATAATATCGCGGCTCGGTATTGATGGAATAGGCACGAGCACGACCAGAAGAACTAGACTGACGACGATAAGATTGTTGAGGTGAGTACTGTGAAGACCGGGAAGAACCAGAATATCCTCCCTCGCGCTGGCGCTTTGGCGGTGATGGTTGTGTTGGGTTGGTGGAAGCAGCAGTAGACCCAATGGAATAACCCGACAAGATCAGAATCTGCTCTACATTTCTGGCAGCCTCAAGTAAGCCAGCAAATGTAGGGTAGCGGACGTTGCTCATAACCCTTCTAATTTCAATATCCAGACCAGCCTCGAACCTGGTCACCTTCCTTTCTTCAGTATCCACCTGATGAGGCGCAAACAGACTCAGCCTCGTGAACTCCACAGCATATTGGGACACAGTCTTTGTCCCCTGCATCAGTGCCATAAACTTCGCCTCCAGTCTTCGGCGTTCATCAACCGGACAATACTGCTGAGTGAACAAGTCCGTAAACTCAGCCCAAGTCATAACAGAAACCTTCTCCAGTGTCAAAGCATTCACCATAGCATTCCACCACATAATTGCGTCATTTGTGAACATCGCGGTAGCATACCGAACCATGTCCTTCTCAGCACAGTCGCTGATTTGGAATGTCCGTTCGGTTGCCGTTATCCATTCAAGTGCAGCAACAACGTCTCCCAATCCATTAAATTCCACAGCCCCATTTCCCTTGAAATCCTTAAACCGACAACCTTTGGGTTTGTTTGATGACCCAGTGTTGTCATCTTGTTCCTCATTGTTACCCCCATCCTTCTCCTTGTTCTTTCTCTTATCCTCTCTTCTCTTAGCATCGGCCTCATCTCGAGCCCGAAACTGATCTTGTATCATCTTGTTCTGCTCAGCCATCATGGCTAGCATCATCTCTCTGGCTTCTTCAGGTGTCATTCCTCCTCCAGACATTATCTGTAATATAAACATATAATTTTTTTAGCAACATGTCATAAATTTAAAGACACCACTCATTTGTCCCGTATGATAGTCAATCTCTTATAATTACTAGATCATAACCTATCTTAGTTCAGATCATTACTTAAACCACTACATATCATTACCTAATGTTTCAGATCAAGACCTCACGGACACTTGAATCTCAAACTACTGCTCTGATACCATCTCGTGTGACACCCTTGCCACAATAAACCCAATTACAATTGCACCCAGGATAATACACCACATAATTGATTACATAATGATCTGAATACTTAGACAAGTGCGGAAGCATTAAAATACAAAATGAAATGATACAATTACAGTCAGACACCCTATGGTGCTACAAGGTTCCAATGCTAAGTCTACAAACTCAACTTTATTACATTCATCCCAAACATATTTCAACATTGATCCGAATCACAATTACCGATTATGTAGTATCAAGTCTTCCGAATCTTCACACGACCTAACTAGAAGGTCCGGCAACTGATTTACCCTTTCCTGTAAAATAAAATCAACTGAGGGGTAAGCGAATGCTTAGTGAATACACAGATTTACACATTTTATAAATCCTTATGATGCCCACAAGAGTAGCACCGACGACACACGTCGTGCACTCTCCACGTACACAAAGTACGACACACATGGCCGTTGCTCCTACGAGCTCAAAGCTTGGTATGAAACCCAACCATCTGAGACAAACATAACAACGGGGATGACATACTGCCTACCAGAACCTCGGAGGGATCAGCTCCGGGTCTAACATCGGAGTAACAGATGCGACCCACCGGTCCATCGTTAGATGCACAACAAATGAACGGACAATGCAACAAATGTGAATGTGCATCTAAGTCTACGCAAGTTAGTAGAATTCCAAACGAAAAATGAAGCAACATGTCTCAGCAGGCAATAGCAATCATAAAGCATATATAAACATGCGAAATCATATGTACTCACAGTGGGGTGCGTTATTAAACTTTAAATTATCTTATTTCTCCTCGGAATTTCAACCGGATCCACAAAGTACCCCACTGTGGGTTAAACAACACCACAAGGGACCTGTAAGTCAGTTGTAACAACACTTCGTGTCAATAACTGTTTGATTCCATAAAACCAAATTTTATAAGTTTTGCAAAATTTTGACCCCAATTCGGATCCATGTCCGAATTCGGATCCCACCCGAATCCGGACCCCAATTCGGTCCCCATGTTAAGTTCGGACAATGTTAATTTCGGACCCCATTAGGTCCCAATTCGGACCATTGCAATTTGGACCTCATCCGAATTCGGTCCCCAAAACGAATTCGGACCCCCATCCGAGTTCAACACTTAGAATATATTTTTCTGTTTTGCATATTTATCATTTCGGATCCTGTCCGAATTCGGTCCGGATCCGAGTTCCTGCCAGATCCGAATTCGGACATCCGAGTTCATATTGGTGCAGTCTTGATATTTTCCAGATTTAATCCAAGTCATTTTTGGTACTAATTCAATACATGAAATAACTTATACCAACTAAAATACATCTATTTTCAACACTTTTAACACCAATATTAACATCTTTATGTATCAAATCGCTTCCTTTTTAACCCTTTTTCATCATTTTCGAACACACACACTAAAACACACACTAATTTCTAAAAATCATACTTTCAACTTGAATCACAAGCTGAAATTCAGTATACAACATCTTATACACTAGATTTAAACAAATCTACAGCTTGATCGTACATGCATTAGCATTTGCTACTTCAAATCTATGTTTCGGTTCATATAAAAACCGAACCAAAATGTTCCCAAATTTCGGTATTTAAAAGATTTCTTACCTTAAATCCTTGATTGCAGTGTTAATGAATCCTTCTTTGCAACTTGATTCCAAATTTCCAGCTTCCAAAAATCAAAATTTGATGATCTTCTATGGTTTTTAGAGAGAGAGCCGAGAGAGATATGAGAGTGTAGTGAGAGAGTGAACTTGGTAAAAATAAAAGATTTCCCACCCTTTTTATTCCCTTCTTTCAATTCTTGGCACGTTTCACCCTTTCATTTATCCGGTTCCATTAAATACTGAATTTATAAAATAAAAGAATTCTATCTTTTATTTATTATCCGTAATAATTATTTTCACCATTACAAACTTTTAACAATTATACTTAATAACTAAAATTAAAATTCTCCAATTTCATAATTTCTTAAAATAACAACCAACTTCCAAATATCCAGGTACATAAACATTTTTAGTAATTTAACTTAATACAAAAGTTCAGTCTAATTATCCCAATTACAATAAGTTAAATCCGAGGATGTTACAATATATTCAGGGAGATAGATGACTATCAGCCTACAGCAACAGCAGCGGAGGCAGTAGAAGGGCATGTATAAACGACTTCCGAATCCGAATCAGATTCAAGTTCCGAAGAAGAGTTAAGGGAAGCCGCCAATCCACCAACTTCTTTGCATGACATGGATCAAGGTTGGTTGTGAGCCGAAGGAAAATAACTCGTCCGGCTCTCAGAGACGAAGATGAAGGTGATGCAGATTTTGTTTTAGAAGAAGAAGCATTGATTACAAGTCAACAGAGAGCAAAGCGTCAAAGAATAATTCAAGAAGCTCCATCCACTTCAACAACCGCTCCATCAACTTCAGCAACCATTCCAGCACCATCCACATCTAGTGACTCTTCAGCATTCAATCAACTCAAAACCAAAGTTGATCCCCAAACAGTCCAATTGTTTCAGCTATCCAAAGCAGTGACTGAGCTACAACAACACAATTCACGATTAGAGCAACAGAATGTCTAACTACAACAAACAGTGACTGCTCAACATGAAATTATGACTGCCCAACAATCTCAGATATTGACTCTTCAGACCCTAGTGCAACAAATTTTGAAAGATCTTGCAGCTCAGGGGGAGAGTAGTTGCAGGGGTGATGAATTGAGGGGGAGCCGAAGAGATGGAGATGATGAAGGAGGTGATCCCGATACCCAACAGAAAGATTGTGAGCTAGCAGATCATCCACATGAGACTGCTCAGCAAGCTGAAATTCAGGGGGAGCCTGGATCACCAAGCTCAGGCTTAGAAAAACGCAAGGCTCCAGAAGCATCAGAGCTTATTGAACAAGAAATGATAGGAGCCTTGGCCGGACTAGATGATGAGGTCGTAATTTTTGATTTTGAAGATGACTTAGAACAGGAAGAGCTTGAGGAAGGAGAATTTATTCCAGAAGATATCCCTGATTGGAAGTCAGACGATGAGATAGGGATGGACGAAGATGACGAAGCAGATGAGATAGTGATTCAGAAACAACCTGTCACAGAGGTATATACAACTGAAGATCAGAACGTGATAGACATAGAAGTGCTTAAAACGACCTTAGATGTTGAATCAGAATCTCAAGTGCCAGATAGAGAGCTCACTGATGAAAAAAAAAGAAAGTTGTGGTTCAGAATAGAAGAGAAGAAGAAGGCCTTGACGTTTAAAGAGAAAATGAAAGTGCCTAGTTCTGGAAAACTGTCTGGAAGCATACTTAGCTGGTTCTATGATCGATAACTGCAAGTTTTCATCATTAAGAGAAATGATGGACTTCAATATCTAAGGAGAAGACTGAAGCACTTCAACTCCTCGCGCAAGCGTGAGATAAAGTCCTTAGCCTGGAAGGAGCTTATCAACATCGGAGAAGATCCGTATGCTGAAATCATTGCTAAGATCATTCGAAGGGAAGGAAGGTCTAGGATGTTTTAAAGACTCAATCCAAGAATAGGCAAGAGAGTAATGGACCATACAAGGATAGATCCTCTAACTGGCAGGCCTTGGATGAAGATGTATTACAAGCCAGTTAGATGCCTAAAGAAAGTGCCTCTAAAGCCAATGCCTCAAGATGTCTTAGGTAAACTGAACTGGTGGTATGTGGACAGTGAGACGTGTGAAGCTTTTATGGAAGATGAGGAAGAAAAGGTGATTTTTGAAAGTGTATGATCCCTTGCTACTAGTCAACTTGTCTAAGGATGATCTGCTCAAACTTCATGATCAAGAAATCTCTTTTGATGAGCATTTGAAGTCTGAAGGCAGAAAGTATCAGAAAGTTGTAAAGGTCTGTGTTGAACAGGGACTTTATGCAGGTAGCAGTATAAATAAGCCTAGTTCTTTAGATTAATGAATATTTAAGTAGAAGCTATCATCAAGGGGGAGTCTGTTGGTACACCCTATGTGACGATGGTAGTCTGGACATGTAATAGATAGTCAAATGTAATAGATAAGGCTTTATTAACACAAGTCATATATGTTTGATCATGATTATGTATGATGTTTACATTTGCATGTTAAGTTCTTGACTATCATGATAAGTTCTAGAATAAGTTCTAAGGATAAGTTCTAGACTAAGGTTCGAACTTATCACAACCCGGTCGAACTTAGTGAAACTAAGTTCGAAGGGTATTGCACAAGTTCCTGGGCTTGGGCCTAAACAAACTTGATTAGTTAAGTTCGAACTTAATTAGTATAATTATGTGTTAATTCGTTTTATTGAAGGACTTTTGGCGAAATACGACTTTCAGAGCTTTTGCAAGTGCACGTGCGAGCTTGAACGTTTCAGAAAGTCAGTTTTGGAGAAATACACCGTGACGGGTCGTTCGTTGTATCGGCTATCATAATGTTTGTCTCCGGTTTCCGTGCGTGATCGATCCGTTAAGCCACTAACGAGGATTCCGCACTCGTTGGAGGCGTCGCGTGAAGATTAGATCCGTGACAGATGTTGGTACACCCTGTGTGACGATAGCAGTCTAAGTGATCCAACATTATGGTTTAGCAAGTGTTTGATATATATGTTTATATATGTTTGTTAATTATTATTGATTGTATGTTTGAACTTAATGTAAGGTATTACAAGAAGTTTAAACATAAAGATCAACGATAAAATCAAACATAAGTTTCAAATACAGGTTTAATATGTGAAAGCCGAATTTAGGTTAAATTCGAATTCACAAGTTAATCAGATTCGAATCTATAGCAGATTCGAATGTGTTCCAGTAGGCAGATTCGAGAGTGTCAGTGGGGACAAACTTGAATGGGCCTTGGGCCTGATTCGAGTTTGGCCCATGGCAGACTCGAATTAGCCTCTATAATTAGGGATAGACTCGAATAATTATCAGACTTTTTGCAGGATTCGAGAGAGATTAAGCAAAAGGCGATTTCGAGTTTATCATCGTCTTAGTGTTGTTTCGGAGAGAATCAATTCGTAGGTGCGTCTGTCGTAGTTCGTACAGCTTATTGATAGTCTCCGTGTTCCTAGTGAGAGTCAACACCGTCTACCCGTTAACGAGGATTCCGCACTCGTTGACGGTTCCGCGTCTAGATAGATCCGTGTTGTGTAGACCTTACAAGTGGTATCAGAGCCTACGGGGTGTTCTTGGTGTTCTTGGTGTTCATCTAGATACATCCTAGGTTTCTTGACGCTTTTGGACGGTTATTCTCTCAAATTCGTGTTTTTCGTATTTTTCGAGCTTAGCAAATTGTCATTCGGGATATACTTCGTGTTTTTCATGTTTTTGATCGAAATCAATATTTTTCGTTGTAAAAATATTGATTTAATCTGCAAAACGTTAAGAAATCGAAGTATTAGACGTTTTTAGAGTTTGCGGCGCTCGAATCTGTTAGGAGTAATTAGGGTTATTCTTAGTCTCGAGTCTAACCAAAATCCGCTCCTTTCGAGTTTGATAAAGAGTGTTTCGAGTTTAATTCGAATTTGTGCTAAAGTCGATTAGGAGTCTCGAGTTTGCTATGATTCGAGTTTGCTTCGAGTTTGGACTATAGTCGAACAGGGATTCGAATCTACTGAGTATTCGAGTTTATCTTGACCTTCGAGTTTGGAGAACTTTCGAATTTGCCATCAAGTTCGAATTTAATTGAATTACTAAACTTAATCGAATTTAATCCCAAATAAACTCAAATTTAATTATATTCGAATCTAACTAAAGTAAAAAGAATTAACTTAAATTAGTTTCGAATTAAATTTATTAAGTTTAATTCAATTACTTTTGAAAAGATGTCAAATCTTCAAAAGTTTCTAGAAATGGATCATGAGGTCGGGAAGGCAAATACTCGCTGATGAAACTTGAAGATTACTATTGGTGGAAAGATCGGTTTGCCGATTTGTGCGTTTCAATGACATGCGAATGTGGGTATGTATTGACGAAGGATACATTCCTCCTATCTCAGAAGTCGAAGGCCGTCAAAGAGTCTTATCATATCAGATGATGAAGGAAGATGATAAGAAACTATATGAAGCCGAGAACAGAGCTTTCTCGATTATTCGAATGGCTTTGCCTTAGGATATACTACACACATTCCGCACTCAAAAGACATCTAAGGAACTTTGGGAGTCGCTGGAAAAGAGGTGTGAGGGTAATCCGAGAGTTCGAAGGAAGCGCATGGAGTTGTTGAAACAACAATTTGCTATTTTCAAGGCTTTGAAGGATGAATAGCTGGATGACACCATCACCCGCTTTTATCATCTGCTGACATAGTGGGAACGCTGCGGGCTTATCATTTTGAGCTACTGAAGGCTGAAACTGATTATGAACAAGTCCAAAATCCAGCCATGTATTTTGGAAAATCAACAAAACCTTTTGCAGCAGCTGATCTGAAGACTGCTACAACGTTTTTCACTGGAGAAACGTCGTCACCAGCAGAGACTGATGACACACTGAATAGAGCGTTCTTAGGGTTGGAAAGATCGGAAGAACAGCAACCTCAAGCAACACAGGCATCAACATCTCAGGGCTACTCTAAGATGCCCATGAGCACTAAATCGGCGGAAGAACATTTGAACTGCTTGCGTCATTTGTGGCCGCATACGGAAATTGCGTTCAAGGGAAAATAAACGATCCTGCACTCTGGGATGAAGACTATGATCAGGTCGACCCTGACGATCTTGAGGAAATGGATCTCAAATGGCAACTGGCCATGGTAACCCAACGGGTTAAAAGATTCATCAAACGGACTGGGAGGAATCTGACTATGAATAATAAGGGGATTGGCTTTGATAAGTCCAAAGTCAAATGCTACAATTGTCAAGGTCTGGGACACTTCGCCAGAGAATGTCAGAGACCGAAGGTAGATACTTACCAAGGGCAGAATCAGCATCATGGACAGTTTCAGAATCAGTCTCAACAGAGATACCTTTCGAGTTCATCTTCCGGTCAAGCCAATCTAGCTGGTCTACTATCAAACGTTACATCAGACAGACAGCTGGATGGTACCTACGACTGGAGCTCACATCCGGAAACTAATGCTAGAGCCTTCATGGCTGAAGTCAACGAGAATGGATGTGAAGGGGAAGAGCAGACCACAAGGGACAGCAGTCCGATGTGGGTGGAGAAGACGAATGATCAGACGCTTCTGGAGTTTGCCGCTCAAATGGCCAACGTGGAATCCGATCACACAAAGGTTAGTCTGAATTACTCTCTTTTCCATGAATTATGCATGTTATGTGTTACTTCTAACGATAGGTTGAATCTAGTCTTAGAATCACATAATAACATAACTGCACAAAATGAGTCTTTAAAATCTGATAACGCTAGCCTAAATGACATTAAGCAAGATCTTAAGGACAAACTTAAAGCTGATGCACAAGATGTCATAGTTCTAAAAGACAAGCTCAGTGAGCAGTGCGTAAGATTAGAACTGACGTATGAGCATGTAGAGGCTTTGACCAAAGATCTTAAGACAAAAGAAGTAGAGCTAGCTGAAACTAAGGTGAAGGTGGCAGAGGCCAATAGTAAGCTAGAAAAGTTTAGGAATTCAAGTCTGAACCTAGGGAAAGTTTTAGATGCTCAACGCCAATCTAAAAAGCCTGTCGGTGTAGGATTTCAAGAAATTCCTCCTCCTTTTAATGCAAACTACGTGCCTCAACCTCAGGAGAAAACTGATAAATCAGTAGACTTAGAGGACATACCTACACCTACATCTGAGCCTGTAAAAGAAAATACACCTAAGGTGACTGATACAACCGTCAAGGTTAAGAAAGTCAAATTTGTGTCTTCCTCCAGTGAAACACCTGCAGGAAAACATAAAATTGATTTTAATGATCAGGACGATGAACCAGTCGCAATAGATGTTAAAAAAGATCAGGACACAAGTGACACACCTAAGTCTAAGGGCACACACAAGAAGTCCATAGACAAGATGTCCTACTTTAGATGTCATGAAAAGGGGCATGTTGCTTCTAACTATCCGCTTAGGAAAACTGAAGTTACACCTAAGACAGGGAAGCCATCACAATCTAAACCCTCAACCAGTGTGGCAAGCACTAGTAGTTCTCAGAGTACCGAGAAAACTGTGCAGGCTACACCAAAACAAGTTGTGAAACAAGTACCGGTAAAGGTTGGACCAAAGGAAGTGGTTAGGACTAATTCACCGAATCGAGTCATAAATCAATCTAGGTCTGGACCTCAACAACAATATAGAAGCACAACACCTAGCAGAGCATACACTCCTGTTAGGTCACACACTCCTGTTAGACATCACACACCGGTTAGAGCTCAAGGATCACAATCTGAAATGCAATATAATTGGAATTATTCAAGAGCTCCACAACAAATGCCTACTCAAAGGCAGAGAGTGAATTTACATCACTCGGCACCACAACAAACTCCTGTTCAACGACCCAAGTCACCTGAAAAGCGAGATGGGTATTTGAAAGAGTTTAAGTATGTGGACGAGAATGGTATAACCAAGTCAGTTATGGCTTGGGTTCCTCGTGATAACTAACCTATTTTCTTTCATGTGCAGGAGATCACCACAGGTCCAAACAACAAATGGTTCGTCGACAGTGGATGCTCCAGGCACATGACAGGGGAAAGTAGTCTCCTTACAGACTTCAAGGGTGGGAATCGGGGATTTGTATCATTCGCGGGAAATAAAGGAGGAAACATCACGGGTACTTGAGTGGTCACTAATGGGACGATCAAGTTGGATCAAGTTTATCACGTTGATAAACTGGTTCACAATCTCATTAGTGTATCTCAAATCTGTGACAAGAAGAATTCAGTGCTGTTCACTGACACTGAAGCGTTAGTGCTAAAACCGGGGTTCAAGATTCCTGAAGAGTGGATATTGATGCGGGCACCAAGGACGAATGACTTGTACATGCTTGATATGAACAAGCCGGAGACTTCGATGGGGCCAATCTGTTTGTTATCCAAAGCTTCGGAGACTGAATCAGTGTTGTGGCACAGACGCATGGCACACTTGCACCTAAGAAAAATGAACTATATAACGAAGAATGGGTTGGTGCAAGGTGTGCCTATGAAGAGTTTTCAGTTCGAGGACAAGTGTCTACCATGCAAGAAGGGCAAACAACATAAGAAGACACACAAGTCCAAGACTCAGAACTCCATAACCTCTACATTCGATTTGTTGCATATGGATCTCTTCGGACCAATCAACAAAAGGAGTATAGGAGGTAGTTGGTATTGTTTGGTTATCACTGACGATTACTCACGATTTTCTTGGGTTTTCTTTCTAGGTACAAAGGACGAGACGGCTTCCAAGCTCATCGGGTTCTTAGACCAAGTGGAGAATTCTTATGGAACACGGGTTAAAATGCTACGTAGCGATAATGGAACAGAATTTAAAAACACTGTAATTGTGTATATTGCCTATCAAAGGGCATAGTGCATCAATTTAGTGCACCATATGAGCCTCAACAAAATGGGGTGGCCGAACGTAAAAACAGGACATTGATTGAGGCAGCTAGGACTATGCTGTCGGATTCAAAGCTTCCTACCATGTTTTGGGGGGAGGCAGTGAATACCGCATGTCATATTTTAAACAGGGTCCTAACTGTCAAATCTTTGAACAAAACCTGTTATGAAATTTTTAATAAACGGCCACCTAATTTAACTGGCTTCGAACCGTTTGGGGTACCATGCACTTTATTGCGTACAAAACATCAACCGAAGTTTGGTTAAAAGGCTGACGAAGGATACTTCCTAGGTTATGTGCCGAACTCACCAAACAAACGGGTTTTTAACAAAACTAATGGTACAGTAGAGATTGTGTATAACATTGAAGTCACAAGTTATACACATGAACCCCAAACAGGTCCGGAATGGATATTTGACTATGATAAATTATTTGAGTCATTTAACATTCCTTTGGATGAAAATGCAGGTACAATCAAAAAGGACATGGCGACGTTGCATCTGAATGACGAAGGTCATACCTTTCCGAGGACTACATTTCAATCCACATCTGAGCCTACTTCGACTGAAGATGGATCTCCAGAAGTCGCTGATCCAGAAGCACCTTCAACTGAGAATCAGACTCAGGCAACAAATTCCAACTCTGAGGAAAATGTCCATGAGGAGGAAAATGTGGAATCTGAGGATGTTCCCCCATTAGGTGAAATAGGATCTAACTTAGGAGATAATCTGAGAGTTGACGAGATAGAGACCTCTAGGATCAACAAGAACCATCCTATAGAAAGCATCATAGGAAATCCTAACGAGGGTGTGAGGACTAGGAGTAGTTTAAATAACAACACTGTGTTGTTGTCGATGATAAATGACTCCGAGGCATATCATACCTGTCTCTATTCATGTTTCATCTCGCAAGTAGAGCCTAAAAATGTGCAAATGGCACTAAAGGATAACTCCTGGGTTGAAGCGATGCAGGAAGAACTCTCTCAGTTTAGAAAACTAGAAGTGTGGGAGTTAGTTCCATTACCTTGAGGGGAAGTTGCCATAGGAACCAAATGGGTTTTTAAGTGCAAAAGAGACGATCGGGGTATAGTCACTAGCAACAAGGCTAGGTTAGTTGTAAAGGGTTTCAACCAAGAGGAGGGAATCGATTACAATGAAGTGTTTGCACCAGTAGCAAGGCTGGAAGCCATTAGGTTGTTCCTGGCTTTTGCTTCCTTCAAGGGCTTTAGGGTATATCAACTAGATGTGAAGAGTGCTTTCCTATATGGGAAAGTGAAGGAGCTGGTGTATGTAGAACAGCCGCCCGGATTTACAGATCCAAAATATCCTGATAGAGTATATCGTTTAGATAAGGCTCTATATGGATTGCATCAAGCACCAAGGGCGTGGTACGAGACTCTATCCAACCATTTATTAGAGAACGGGTTTGAAAGGGGTAGGATAGATAGTACGCTGTTCGTTAAGAGGAAGGGAGAACATTTCATCTTGGTACAAGTGTACGTCGATGATATCATTTTTGGATCATCAGACGAACAAATGTGCAAAGATTTCGAGAAGGTGATGAAGTCGAAATTCGAGATAAGTGCAATGGGAGAGTTAACTTTCTTTTTGGGGTTACAAGTTGACCAGAAGAAGGAAGGTATGTTTATCCATCAGACAAAGTATGTCTATGACATATTGGATCGCCTCGGGATGGAAGGAACGAAACTGACTACCCATTTCAGCACGCCGATTCAAGTGAATCACAATCTCGGACCGGGTACTGAAAGTGATACCGATGTGGATCCGACATTATATCGGGCCATGATTGGATCACTTATGTATTTAACTGCTTCAAGACCTGACGTCATGTTTGCTGTGTGTATTTGTGCTAGGTTTCAAGCTAATCCGAAGGAGATGCACATGAAAGCTGTGAAGCGGATTCTACGATACCTCAAGTCGAAACCGAAGCTGGGACTTTGGTATCACACGGAGGGAGATCTAGAGTTGGAGGCGTTCACGGATTCTGACTACGGAGGATCCAGCTTGACTCGCAAATCAACAACTGGAGGTTGTCAATTCCTAGGAGGGAGACTCGTTTCCTGGCAATGCAAGAAACAGACGTCGGTAGCCGTGTCAACGTGCGAGGCCGAGTATGTTGCTGCTGGTAGTTGCTGCTCACAGGTTCTGTGGATACAACAACAATTGCGGGATTACGGTTTGGCTTACACTCAAACTCCTATTAGGATAGATAACCAATCTACAATCGCTATCACAAATAATCCAGTTAAACACAGTAAAACAAAGCACATAGACATAAGGCATCATTTTATTCGTGATTGTGCTGAAAAGAACTTAATCAAACTGGTAAAAGTGGCAACGGACGATAATAATGCTGATTTATTTACCAAAGCTTTTGATAAGTCACGGTTTGAGTATTTACTTCAACTAAATGGAATGCGCAACCCAGAGTAATTTGACCTTAGTAGTAGTCTAATTCCTTTTATAGCTGTAGTATTTCTTTCTTTTTATAGTAAGTTTGCTGAATTAGGATAGTTTCTATTTTTAGTAAGTTAGTAGGTTATCTTCTTTTATTGCTATTTCTTATGAAAAACAAAAGAAAAAAAGAGAGAAAACCATAAAAAATTCTGTGATGGAAGATTTTGAAGAAAAAGTGATTCTTAGAGTCTACGATCCCCTTCACCTGGTAAACATTTCTAAAGACGACCTTCAAGTGATGCATGCTCATAAGATCTCAAGCGACACTCATATGGACAGTGAGGCGAGAAAGTATGAAAATGTAGTTAAATTGTGTATTGAGAAGGGTTTGTATGCTGGCAGTAGTTTGAATAAATAATAAACAAAGTACTTAATCAAATGTGTGAATTGTTAGAAGCTATCGTCAAGGGGGAGTCTGTTGGTACACCCTGTGTGACGATAGCAGTCTAAGTGATCCAACATTATGGTTTAGCAAGTGTTTGATATATATGTTTATATATGTTTGATAATTATTATTGATTGTATGTTTGAACTTAATGTAACGTATTACAAGAAGTTCAAACATAAAGATCAACGATAAAATCAAACATAAGTTAAAAACATATGTTTCAAATACAGGTTTAATATGTGAAAGCCGAATTTAGGTTAAATTCGAATTCACAAGTTAATCAGATTCGAATCTATAGCAGATTCGAATGTGTTCCAGTAGGCAGATTCGAGAGTGTCAGTGGGGACAAACTCGAATGGGCCTTGGGCCTGATTCGAGTTTGGCCCATGGCAGACTCGAATTAGCCTCTATAATTAGGGATAGACTCGAATAATTATCAGACTTTTTGCAGAATTCGAGAGAGATTAAGCAAAAGGCGATTTCGAGTTTATCATCGTCTTAGTGTTGTTTCGGAGAGAATCAATTCGTAGGTGCGTCCGTCGTAGTTCGTACAACTTATTGATAGTCTCCGTGTTTCTAGTGAGAGTTGTTACCGTCTACCCGTTAACGAGGATTCCGCACTCGTTGACGGTTCCGCGTCTAGATAGATCCGTGTTGTGTAGACCTTACAAGTGGTTTCAGAGACAGGTTTCGATCCTGTGACCTGTGGGTTCAAAGTGACGAAAATTAGCACAGTCGTTACAAACTCTAAGTGTTTAGGCTTTCACACATAATGCACCTAAAATTCTAAGTGTTATACATTACTTTAGTTTGATGTGTTGGTAGGCATAATACATAGAGGGAATCTCAAGGCTAATAAAATACTCAAGAAAAAGTCAAACGTTTCACTAACTTAGATGTATGACCAATTGGTCTTAATTTTTATGTACGAGACATACAAACTTTGATTATAAATGAGGTATGCAAACTTTCTGGGGATGTATAGCAACATCAAATACATCTTAAAATGGAAATCGTAGAAAAATCATACAGAATTGAGAGTCAAAATCACGTAACTCTGTTGTACGTAAGTACAGACCTGTTGCCTCTGTTTTGATTCGGGTTAGCAAGATAAGTCGCTTTGTTGTACGTCGGTACAGACCTGTCATCGCTGTCTTGCTAGCTTTAAAAATAAACCTTAAGTCAAACTAAGACACTTTGTTGTATGTAAATACAGACCTGTGTCCGATGTTTGTCTTTTAAAGAAAGTTTGCAAATACCAAAAAGTTAGAATCATTGTCTGTATGCCTTGATCATAAAAGTATGTCTATGTCTGAGTCACGTAAGATAATTTCATGATAAATAAAAAGGCCAAGGGATATTCCGAAATGTAGCATGTTTAAAGGGGTATATACCAACAATCAGCTAAAAGTGTATGTCACGCCAAACAATCAAAGGAATCAAAAATTCCTAAGTGTGAAAGTTTAAGTACTGAAAGTGAGTATCTGACACCGCTATCTGATTGAACCTCTCTTTGACCATACTCGTCAAAAATATTTTGTTTAGTGTTTAGTATAGGTAGTAATCTTAAATAATTATGTAGTTTAGTCTATGTTAAATTTTTGTTCAAAATTTTATTTTAGTTTTATTTATTTTTATTTTTCATTTTATTTTATTTCACTTTATTTTATTTTTAAATTTTAATTAGGAAAAAGGTCAAAAATTACTGAGGGTGCATTCATAGTTGAATAAAATAAACATTGCGTGAAAATCTTGTGCTTAGGGTAAAAGAATTGGCATAGTTTATTCCGTTACACAATAAGGTTGAAAAGGTTGAAAAAGTTGAATTTAAACTTGAATTTGGATGATCTCGAATATGTCAGTAGACTCGATAGTGGCAATAGACTCGAAGGTAGGTGGTATATATAGGTTAACAGTAATGGTCATTAATCCATCTGTTTTCGAATCTGTTTCCTCGAGTCTATCTGGAGATTTCGATTCTATTCCGTCGAGTTTGCCGATTTCAAGAAAAACCACTATTTGTCGAGTTTCTTACGTGTGGTTTCGATTCTACTCATAGATCTAGGTATAAACAACTGGTTTGTACAAGATTTAAGTAGTCTTATACACCGTTTAAGCCAAAATCACCGAATTTTGAAGGTTTATTGGAAGAAAACTTGTTTTTCAAAATTACAAAGTTTGGACCGGTAAAGAGTCAAATTAAATGCAAATATCTTTGATTAGAACCTAGTAGGGCTAATGAATGTGATTTTCTGAGTCCAAAATGGTTAAAATCATGGATTTTGGTGATGATGGGGGCCGACGATTTCGAATCTGTTCATGACCAGTCTCGAGTTTGTCAGTAAACTCGAGAAGGTCATTAAATTCAAATGTGACATCAAACTCGAAAGAGTGTTACTTCGAATCTGTTTGTTCGAATTTGTCATTTTATTTGAATTATTCAGTTTAAATTTAATTAAACTTGTAGAAATTCATATGTGTTGGATTTTGTACTTAAACAAGTTCAAAATAAAACAAATTTGAATTTAAACAAGTTTATTCATTTCTAATAATTCTAATAATTTATCTATTGTGCAGACATGGCAGATAGAGTGTTCGTGCCTAAGCATAATATGGTCATTCCCCCCGACCATCATATCCCTGAAGCGCAGGGTTTCCGACAGATGATAGGATTTCCTAGTGGAGTCTAGGATTTCGTTCACATTATCCCATAACATCCAAATCGTTATTCCCTATGTGCGGCAGTTTTATGAACATCTGCAAGTTGATTGTACCGTCACCCCAATTGTTCTAAGGACAAGGATAGCAGGACAGCCGTTGGTATTCTCTGCTGATATGTTGCGTCAAGTTCTGCGGCTGGGAACTCAGGAGGAAGAGTCTGGGCCTATAGATTTTCCTTTAAGTATTAGGCAGGCTGCTTTTGTGAGGATGGGATACAGCTTGGATGTTACTAAGGCATCCTATATGAAAAGTGGACTCATAAGGCAATGGAGATTTCTGGCGCACGTACTTATGGTATGTTTTGCGGCCAAGAAAGCGGGATTCGATTATATTGTATCGAAGATCCAATCCGGGATTATCGCATTGGTTTATAATCGGCGCTTCAGTTTTTCAGAAATGTTTTTCTCAGAGTTTGTTCATCAAATCACTGCTCCAGAACGCGAAAGATTGTTGCTGTACCCCCGATTTGTGATGATGCTCATCAGGCACTTCTTGCCGAATTTGCCGTAGCTAAATGAGATTCAAAGTGTAGCGGTTATCGACAAAAGGATTTTTGCTGATTGCTCTGCTCATAGAGGAAGGTTAGCAGTTCCGGTAGAGCGACCTTTGTTTGGAGCTGTAATAGACAGGAACTTTATAGCACCGGATGATGCCAATTGGGCAGGTGAAGTGGCAGTTCAGCTTCGACAGCCACAACAACAACAGCAATGACCGCGCCCTCAGCAACAGAGGAGACGCCAAAGATCTACAGCGAGTCAAACTCAGGCAAGTAGGCCTTCTACCAGTCAACATCAAGAGGTACAAGAGGCAGGGCCTTCAAATGCACAACCTGAATCTGAGCAGATAGCACAAACATTGGAGGAAATCTGGGCATCTGGGCCTCATGCTAATGAAGAAATAACTGCTGAACTTGTTGATCAATTACTAGAGCCTCCGGATGGAGAAGATGATGTTCTGAGGGAAGTGGATGAATATCAACCTGAGCAGACAGGTAATAAAATGTCTTCTTCAGCTACTGAATCTGAAGATATGGAAGAGCTAGAGGTTGAAGTTCTAGAGTCTGTCACGGCAGAACCATCTGTCCAAATGGGAACCTATGGATCAAGGTTAATAGTGACTGAAGAAGCGTCACGTCGACGAGCATCACGGGAGTCTGATGACTCTGATTTTGAAGAAGAAGAAGTTGCTCCATTATTGACAAGGCAAAGGGCTAAGCGTCATCGCTTTATGTAGGGAGCTACCTCAGCTTCAGCTACACAGCCTGAAATTCCTCAGCCTCAGGCCCCTCAAACTACCATACCACCACCATCACCACCCGTGGAACCGTATATTCCATCACCCATCATTCCGACTCCAATACAATCCATTCCATCCACCTCATCCACCTACGCAGAGAATCAAAGGTTTCTGGAGCTAAAGGATAGAGTTGACTTCCAGCAGATTCAAATCTTCGGCCTGACAACGGCACTCGGTGAAGTACAAAAGCATAATGCAAATCTAGATATCGAGAATGCCGAGCTGAAGAAGACTGTTGATAAGGTTCAGGAAGATAACTTAGAGCTCAAAGCTTTTGTAGCTGATCAGGCAGCCGAAATCAGATCGATGCGCTCCCTGATTGAGCAATTAATGAAAAATATAAAGGCTCAGGGGGAGACATCCTGCCGTGATCAAGTAGAGTTGCACAGGGATGATGATGATAATGATGAAAATGACAATGGCAATGATCCCAACACACAAAGACAGAATGAGCAGTAGATTTTTCTGCTACTCAGGATGCTGAGACTCAGGGGGAGCCGAGTCAATCAGGAGCTATACAAGGAGAGGCTAGTTCATCCAAAGCCACAGAGTCGGAGATAAATGAGATGATTGAAGCACTCATGGAACTCGATGATGACCCTATGGTCCTTTGCTTTGATTTTGAGGATGATATGGAGGAGTTAGAAGAAGGAGAGTTTGTACCTGAAGATATAACAGATTGGAAATCCGATGATGAAGTTTGTGCTGATGAGGATGATGAAGCAAATGAGATCATCATTCAGCAAAACCCAATCACAGATACTTATGTGATAGATGGAAATAATGTGATTAACGTAGAAGTAGTCAATGCTGCTTTAAATGTTGATTCATCAAGGGAAGAGCCTGCCAGAGAGCTCACCAATGAAGAGAAAAGAAGACTATGGTTCAGGGCAGAGCAACTTAGAGTTGAAGAAGAAGATGCGAGTGCCGGGTACTGGAGAGCTATCCGGAAGTATATTGAGCTGGTTCTTTGATCGGGAATTGCAGCTATTCATTATCAAAAGAAAAGATGGTCTCCAGTACCTCAGAAGGACTCTGAGAGTGTTCAACTCCTTGCCGAAGATTGAGATAAAGGCGTTAGCTTGGAAAGAGCTAATTAATATCGGCAACGACCCTTACGCTGAAATTATTGCCAAGATCATAAGAAAAGAAGGAAGGTCGAGAAAGTTCGAGCGCATCAATCCGAGGATAGGTAAACGAGTAATGGATCATTCTCGAATTGATCCTCTGACTGGGCGTCCATGGATGAAGATACAATACAGACCAGTGAGATGTCTGAGGAAGGTTCCACTCAAGCCAATGCCACAGGACGTCATGAAAAACCTAAACTGGTGGTATGTGGAAAGTGAAACGGGAGAAGCTGCGATGGAAGATTTTGAAGAAAAAGTGATTCTTAGAGTCTACGATCCCCTTCACCTGGAAAACCTTTCTAAAGACGACCTTCAAGTGCTGCATGCTCATAAGATCTCAAGCGACACTCATATGGACAGTGAGGTGAGAAAGTATGAAAATGTAGTTAAAGTGTGTATTGAGAAGGGTTTGTATGCTGGCAGTAGTTTGAATAAATAATAAACAAAGTACTTAATCAAATGTGTGAATTGTTAGAAGCTATCGTCAAGGGGGAGTCTGTTGGTACATGCTGTGTGACGATAGCAGTCTAAGTGATCCAACATTATGGTTTAGCAAGTGTTTGATATATATGTTTATATATGTTTGATAATTATTATTGATTGTATGTTTGAACTTAATGTAACGTATTACAAGAAGTTCAAACATAAAGATCAACGATAAAATCAAACACAAGTTAAAAACATAAGTTTCAAATACAGGTTTAATATGTGAAAGCCGAATTTAGGTTAAATTCGAATTCACAAGTTAATCAGATTCGAATCTATAGTAGATTCGAATGTGTTCCAGTAGGCAGATTCGAAGTCAGTGGGGACAAACTCGAATGGGCCTTGGGCCTGATTCGAGTTTGGCCCATGGCAGACTCGAATTAGCCTCTATAATTAGGGATAGACTCGAATAATTATCAGACTTTTTGCAGAATTCGAGAGAGATTAAGCAAAAGGCGATTTCGAGTTTATCATCGTCTTAGTGTTGTTTCGGAGAGAATCAATTCGTTGGTGCGTCCGTCGTAGTTCGTACAGCTTATTGATAGTCTCCGTGTTCCTAGTGAGAGTTGTTACCGTCTACCCATTAACGAGGATTCCGCACTCGTTGACGATTCCGCGTCTAGATAGATTTGTGTTGTGTAGACCTTACAACAGAGGTGACCTTACAAAAAAACACTAAATCCTTGACAATACAACTCGAATGAACAAGAGATTTTCTCGAACAAAGTGTGAATCCAACTCGATTACAATTATGATTTTCTCGAATGTCATGAAAAACACAATAAATAATTCTAAGTCTTATCCTAATCAACTCGAATAAGAAAGAAAGTTTCTCGAACAACTCATTGACCCAACTCATATGGAACTATACATTTCTCGAACCATGTTATTATCGAGACTGAATTTGTAAAAAATATTTAAGTCCCTAAGAATGCCCAACTCGAATAACAAACACAAATTTCTCGAACTAAGAAGTAACCAACTCGATAAAAACTTAGAGTTTCTCGAACAGTACTTCATGCAACTCGATAAATACATATTATTTCTCGAATGATGGTTTGATCGAGTTAACACACTTTAAACTTTTCTAAGTTCTAAATGTCACTGAAAATATCAAATATCACTTCAGGGACATTTTTGCCTATCCATTTATTGTTTCCTACACGAAATTGAATTTTAAACAACTTTTGTTTACTGAACTTTGTCCAGAAACACCTTTTTCAACACTTAAAATCCATTTTTCAGAGTTCTAAAAACTCGAAAGTTTTTAACATTCAAAATTCAAATTAATGTTTCTGTGTTCTGAAATGAAACTTGAAATTTAATTTTCGAGTTCATAGTACCAAGACGCGTTCAAACACACTATCAATTTCGGATTATAACAACCCAATCTACATAACCCAAGAACACATACTCAACACATCACGCACACACACACAGTTCAGCATATATGCATAAAACTCGAAAAAAAATTCTGAAAATAAACAAATGATAGCAAAAATAGTAAAAACACTTACAATTTCAACTCTGAATTTGAAAAACTTTATCAGAAATATGGTTGCTTCGTTGATATGAAATGTTGAGAATGGGTTTTGGTGAAGGAGGTTAACAGTGTCCGATTTGTGAAAATTGTTGAATTTGAATTCAAATTTCAAATTTATAGAAAATTTGAAATTTTGAGATACTGCCGGCCCATTCTAAAATTTTATAAGCCCGTTCTCTTTTTCAAAATTGAAGCCCATTTATTAAAAAAAATTTACACACTCACAAAAATAACATAAAAAAAATAACAACTAATTTTTTTTTAAAACAACTAAAAAAAATTAAAATGAAATAAAAAAATATTAACTAAAAAAAATTAAAAGATAAAAAAAATGTTGCTCCCCATTGAATTTTGCTTATGAGCTCCCCCTCAGATGTGTACCTCTTTATATGACAGCTCCCCCTACAAAAAAACAGATAAAAATTTATCAGATTTTTAAAAATCAGATAAAAATTATGTCTGCTCCCCCTGCACATGGCAATCCGAATCTGTTAAATTCAGAAGAATTGAACTTTAATGTCTCATGAGATTAACAACAAATATAATCAAATAAAAAATGTAAATTTAAAATTATATTTTGTAACTACTAAAAGTTTAAATCTAACGATTCAACATTCCCAATTTGTATACCAAAAAATTAAATCGTTTTTCATCTAAGGCTTTGGTAAACAAATCAGCTAGTTGATATTCAGTGGGAACAAAATATAACTCTACATTACCATTCTCTACATGATCTTTTATAAAGTGATATCGGATGTCAATTTGCTTGGTTTTTGAATGTTGCACCGGATTTGAAGCTATTGCTATGGCACTTTGAGAATCACAATAAATGAGAATCTTTTGCGATGTAAACCCGTAATCTCTGACTTGGCTCTTCATCCACAACACTTGTGAACAGCACGACGATACTGCTACATATTCAGCTTCTGCTGTTGACAGGGATACACAATGTACTGGCCTGATGTGCTTTTCCGATCCATTTTGTCACCTGCATGATCAGCATCAGAGAATGCAGTTAATGTAAATGAGGATTCCCTGGGATACCACAAACCTAAGTTTGGTGTTCCCTTCAGATATCTTAAAATGCGTTTGGCAACAGGATATCAGGCACAGACACAAGTAACAAACATAATATCTGGTCTACTAGCAGTTAAATACATGAATGACCCAATTATCCTTCGATAATGAGTTACATCTACAGGTTTCCCTGAAATGTCCTCATCGAGTTTAGATTTAGAATCCGGAGCCATAGGAGTTTTCATGGGTGTACTGTTGATCATGTTAAATTTCTTTAACATGTCTTGAATATATTTAGACTGATCGATGAAAATGCCATCACTCAGTTGTTTTATTTGTAGACCCAAGAAAAAATTAGTGTCTCCCATCATGATCATTTCAAACTTTTGGGACATTAAAGATCCAAATTTCTTGCAAAACTCAGGATTTATAGACCCAAATATTATATCGTCTACATATATCTGAATGACTATGATATCTGGACCCTGACGTTTTATATATAGGGTTGTATCCACTGCATCTTTGTTAAATCCACATTTCAAAAGATAATTTGAAAGTGCATCATACCAAGCTCGAGGTGCTTGTTTAAGACCATACAGTGATTTGTCCAAAATATATACATGTTCAGGCTTCGAAGGATCGGTAAACCCTTCGGGCTGATATGTATATACTTCGTTAGTTAATTCCCCATTTAAAAAGGCAGTTTTCACATCCATTTGATATACTGTGAAGTTTTTATGTGCAGCATATGCTATAAACATTCAGATTGCTTCAATCCTAGCAACTGGGGAAAATGTTTCATCGTAATCAATTCCCTGTTGCTGGCTGTATCCTTTGGCATTGAGGCGAGCTTTGTTTCGAGCATTTGATAGACTCGACCCCAGTGGTCGAGCCTCAGGGCATCTCTTTCTTTGACTGAAAGGGAATGTATTTTCCCTTTGAGTACCAGTTTACCCATTCCAGGTCATTCCTATCGTGAACTGGATTTACAACAGGCTCTTTTCAAAACAGTCGAACACATATCTTCTCTTCACCCATGGTTGACATCACAGTCACAACTAGATCTTTCCACTCGCCAAAATCATCGTTGATCTGTGCATATTTAAAAAAACAGTTAAAAATGTTGCAACATTCTTTAAGTTTTTGTAAAAATTTAACCGTCTAACCAAAATAAGAAACCAACTCGGCACAAATCATTGTGTGTAATCTTAACAATAGTTGATTATCAAAATAACAAAACACCCATCTACTGAGCACCAACTTATAGAACAATGACCTCTAAGGAATTAGACTAATTGTGTCGACAATGGCTGAAGATAAATCTTGCAAGGAATGCTTGTATATCGTCCAGGGATACAGATTTCCAAAAATGATGCATGTATATATATATCACATTCATAAAAGAAATCACACACAAATACAATACTAAATTTGCAAGTCTATACTCCATAGTCATTTGCGTCTATCTGATAATTTAACTTTTAACCCTACTGATAGCATCAAAGACTTTGTGACTTCAATTTTTGAAAGTGTTGTTGTTTACAAAAGATTTCCCAAAATGAGAACTGTCAGCATTAGAACTGGGGCTGGGGTTATTTATACAAATACCTTTCCTATATAAGTGTTTTTTTAGTGTCCATTTCAAATATAATATACTTTACAAGGTATTTGTTTATAGAAATTTTTTTCATATATATTACAGTTTGACTTGTGAGGTTTTTTTGGTATGTGAAATTTCTTTTGTCTGTGAAACTTCATAAACGTTATTTTGGTGTTAACATGAACATGCAAATGAAATAATTGCTGGGTAGTTTTCACTATAAATTGTAAAATTTTAGCATCAATATCTCTAAAACTATAATACCTATAGTGTACTTTAATACCATCATTAAAAAACTTATCATTAAATCTTGTCTTTACATTAAATTTTTTTTTAAAAAGGGCCTATTGAAATTGGCGTACAAACTATAGTAGAAAAGTGATTGTGAAAGAAGAGAATATTTTCCTCAATCTCTAACATATAATGTTATCTATTAAAAAAACAAACACTTAGAGGACATTTGGTTTGCAGATTTTTTTCCCTGAATTTGCATTCTGTCAAAGGATTTGCATTATACAGCATTTTTATTTATCACGATTTTGTCAAAGAATTTGCGTTATCTTCTTGGAAAAAATTGTAAATCTAAAGAATGCAATGCAAGTGGGATTTAAAATCCTAGGGGAGACTGAGTTTTTAAATAACAAAGAACGGTGAGATGTACGAAATCCTGAAATTTTAAATCCTTACTAAAATCTGTTAACTAAACATACACTTTCAAATGCAAATCCCAAGAAATCCCAGAAAATCCACGAACCAAACGCCGTCTTAATCTATGTATTATAATAAAGAAGAACTTTGCATTGCCATGTGTCATTCTATCAATATATTCTTTTTTCATTTTCCCGCTCTTTTTTCCTAATTTAGAACCATTCAATAATAAATTTAGGTTATTAAAAAGTAATGAATAACATCTTATGCACCGACGCCCCTTACTGTGCCATAGAATCATTGTACCTTTGCGATACATTCCACACTATTATATTACTTCCTATGTTGCCAATCTATTACATCTTTTACACCATATCATGATACTATGATACTGTTTCCATTGGAACTTTTTTTATAATCTTCTTTCGGTTTCAGGACTGTAGACCCACAATTATCTACTTTGGCAATCTACATTTCCTTGAGTAAGGTATACATGCATTACTGTTAATTTGCGTTACCTCATGATTTCTATGTTGTCTCTTTTCCCTTTGCTAATTTGCTTAATTTGTTTTCCTTCTTCTGATGCCATTATCCAATGTCATTGTCTTTTGTTGTTGATGATATATATTTACTACAAACTTTATGAAATATGATTCTTATTATTTATATGTTGATAAGTATGGAGCCTTGTAAAAGGAAAAGACCTTTGGATCATTGTAGTGATAATCCATCGAACCTCTTCATCTCTTAATGAAAACATTTTGCCAAAAAAACACTACTACCTTTGTTAATACATATGATATGTTTGGGGCATCTTCCACTAACCACTTTCCTGATTTCTGCTCACATGACGGCATGATGGCAACTGATCCTCTTTGTCCATCGCATCCACATCTTTCCTTTTCTCAAGGTTCTTGCAACCTAATAACCAAACCTTCCCATTTGCCTGTCCCACTGCTCCAAAAACCACCTGTTCCCGCTTCATTTTCAACATACTTGTATTTGGCGACTGTAATCAGATTTGTGAGCATTGTCATGCCTATTTTTGGTTTCTTAGAACGTTTAAAACCTCTTTACCAAAAGGATCAAGACCGCGGTATAATCAATGTTGTAAAAGTGGGCACATTAGGTTAGCACCCCCAAAAGAACTACCAACTCTAATTAAAGAACTTTTCAATGACAGACATTTTATGGAAAATATTCGCGCTTACAACATGATGTTTGCCATGAATTCATTTGGAGCTAATATGGACGACTCAATAAACAACGGTCCTGGACCTTATGTATTTAAAGTAGAAGGTCAGATTTCTCATTGGATGGGTTCTTTATGTCCTCCAACTGATGACAATCCAAGGTTTTTACAAATGTATATCTACGACACTAATAATGAGGAATGCAATAGACTTCGTCATTTTAGTGACACACATTCTCAACGGCTTAAACCAGAGATTGTTCAAAGTTTGATTACATTTTTCGACTACTCCAATAGATTGGTTTCACTTTTTAGGACAACTCGAGATATTTGCATGGACGAATACCCACCCGATTTTAAAATTAGGTTAAACAATAACAAGGGTAACATGTGTGACACCCTTGCCACAATAACCACCATTACAATACACCCAGGATTAATCACCAAACACATGATTACATAATGATCTGAAAGCTTAATATAATTGCGGAAGTATTAAAGTACATAATAAAAATAATACAACTGTTTTAAACACCCTACGGTGCTACAAGGTTTCAAGTCTAAGTCTACATACTCAAAATTTATTACATCATCCCAAATGTATTACAGTAATAATCCCACGATTCAGTTACCAAGATGAGTAGTAGATATTTTCAAATACTTCAATTGGATGAGTTAGCTAGATAGTCCCGCAGCGGATTTACATTTTCCTGTAAAAATGTCAACAACTGAGGGGTAAGCGATGCTTAGTGAATACACAGATTTACGCATTTTATAAATCTTTATGAAGCCCCCAAGAGTAACACCGACGACGCACGTTGTATACTCTCTACGTACACAAAGTACGGCACATCAGCCGCAGTTCCTACGAGCCCAAGGCTCGGCATTTAAACCAACCATCTGAGACAGACATAACATCGGGGATGACTTACTGCCTACCAGATGCTCGGAGGGATCAGCTCCGGGTCATATAGCGCAGTAACATCCGAATACAGATGCGACCCGCCGGTCCATCGAAAGATGCACAACAAATGAACGGACATGCAACAAGTAACAATGTGCATCTAAATCTACGCAAGTTAGTAGAATTCCAAACGAAAGTGAAACAACATGTCTCAGCAGGCAATAGCTAACATAAAGCAAATATAAACATGTGAAATCATATGTACTCACTATGGGTGCATTAGTTAATTTCAGTTAATTTATTTCTCCTCGGTCTTTCAACCGGATCCACAAAGTACCCCACTGTGGGTTAAACAACACCACAAGGAACCTGTTAAGTCAGTTGTAACAAAACATCGTGTCAATAACTGTTTAATTTCATAAAACTTAATTTTATAAGTTTTGTAACATTTGACACGAAATTCGGATCCCATACCCGAATTCGGACCCCACCCGAGTTCGGACCCTATCCCGAATTCGGACCACCTCCAGGTTCGGACCACATACAATTTCGGACGACATGCAATTTCGGACCACATACAAGTTCGGACCACATCTGAATTCGGTCCCCAACCGAAATTCTACACTTTGGAATTATTTTCTGTTTTGAATATCTGAAGTTCGGATCTCATCCGAATTCGGACCAGATCTGAGTTCATGTCAGATCCGAATTCGGACCATCCGAGTTCATACATGTGCTGTTTTGTCATTTTCCAGATTTAATTTCCATCATTTTTTTGTACAAATTCAATGCATGAAACAACTTATGCCAACTTAAATACACTTATTTTCAACACTTTTAACACTAATATTAACATGCTTTCATACCAAATCAAACTCCTTTTTGTCCATTTTTGTCCAACCGTCGAACACACACACTCAAAACACACACTAATTTCCAAAAATCATACTTAGAGTTTGAATCTGATGCTGAAATTTAATATATAGCTTCTCTATCACTCGATTTAAACATATTCATGATAATACAACACATGCATTAACATTTGCTACTCCAAATCTATAATTCGGATTTTGTCAAAACCGAACCAAAATGCTCATAAATCCAAAATTTAAAGGATTCTTACCTCAAATCTTTGATTGCAGTGTTTGTAGTTCCTTTCTGGCAATCTAAATTCCAATTTTCAGCCTTTAATTCCAACTTTTTTTTCTTCTTGATTTGTTTAGAGAGAGAGAGCCGAGAGAGAGAGAGAGAGAGAGAGAGAGAGAGAGAGAGAGAGTAGAGTTTTAGAGAGAGAGTGAAATGGTTTAAAATGAAAGACTTTGAGTCTTTTATTCCCATTTTCAATCTTTGGCACATCTAGTCCCTCCACTTATCCGGTTCCATTAAATACTGATTTTATAAAATAAAGAATTCTGTCTTTATTTTATTATCCTTAACAATTTAATAATTATATTCACTTAATAATTAAAATTCTAAATTTCCGAATAATGCAACCAACTTTATAATTAATCCAAATTTCAACTCAACTTAATTACATAAATTACAAAATCCAACTAATTAATCTAAATTACAACAATTAGATTTTTAGGATGTTACAGCATGGGCTCCACCACGCTCAAACTTCGTCCTCGAAGTTATTTGGATCCAAATAGTTGTGGATATTTTTTCATCATCTCTGTCTTGGTTTCCCACATATGATTTGCTCCCTTATGATGCTTCCAACGTATCAGCACCATTTCTATCTCTTTGCTGCTTAACTTCTTAACTTTAGTATCCAGTACACATTCCGGCTCCTCCACATATCAAAGCCTTTCGTCAATTTGCAACTCTGTGTGATCTGCCCAATCCTCGTTGCCGGTAGTGAATGATTTTCTAAGGTTCCCCACATGGAACACCGGGTGTATGCCTGACATTTCTTCAGGCAACTCAAAACGATAAGATTGGCTTCCAACTTTCTCTATTATTCTAAATGGTCTAACAAATCTTGGAGCTAACTTTCCTCTTTTCACAAATCGTGTAACACCTCTCATAGGTGATACCTTTAAATAAACCCAATCATTCACATCAAAACTGATTGGTTTATGTCTCCTATCATGATAGCTTTTCTGTCGATCCTGGGCCGCCTTCATATTCTGTCAGACCAATTGTATCTTCTCATTAGTTTCCTGTAGTAATGCCGGCCCAGCAATCGGTGTTTCTCCAGTTTCTCTCCAGCATGTAGGAGTCCTACATCTCCTTCCATATAGTGCCTCAAAAGGTGCTTTCTTTATTGTTGCATGATAATTGTTGTTGTATGAGAACTCTATCAGTGGCAAATGATCGTCCCAATTACCACCGAGATCCAATATACATGACCGCATCATATCTTCAAGTGTCAGGATAGTCCTTTCACATTGGCCATCGGTTTGCGGACGGTAAGCTGTACTCATAGCAATCCTCGTACCCAATCCCTCTTGCAATGTCGACCAAAAAATTGAAGTAAAACGGCTATCCCGATCCGATACAATGGACTTTGGTACTCCGCGTCTAGAAACAATCTCATCCATATAAATGTGAGCCAACTTTTCCAAGGAATAATGTTCTCTTATTGGAATGAAGTGTGCCGACTTGGTCAATCTATCAACTATTACCCAAACTGCATCATGTTGACGCCTAGTCTTTGGCAATTTTGTGACGAAGTCCATGATGATGTGTTCCCACTTCCATTCCGGAATGGGAAGTGGTTACAGACTGCCGTAGGGTTGCTGATGTTCGGCTTTCACAAGCCCGCAAGTCCTACATCGTTCAACATACTGACCGATACCCTTTTTCAATCCTGGCCACCAGAAGTCTGCTCTCAATTCATTGTACATTTTTGTGCTCACGGGATGTACAGAAAACTTTGACTGATGTGCTTCTTCAATAATCACTTTCCTCATACCCCCAAACTTTGGCACCCAAATCCTTCCATATACACCTCCAGATATTACATGTCCCAAAAATTGAATTTGTTACAGCCAGAACTCACATTTTGAGAATTTGGCAAACAATTTCTCTTTTCTCAACAGTTCCAATAATTCCCTTAGATGAACAGCATGTTCCGCTTCAGACTTAGAGTATACCAAAATGTCATCAATAAACACGATCTCCGACTTGTCTAGCATCGGTCTGCAAATTCTATTCATCAAATTCATAAAGACAGCCGGGGCATTGGTTAACCGAAAAGGCATTACCAGAAATTCGTAATGCCCATAACGCGTTCTGAATGCTGAGGCACATCATCTTCTCGTACCTTCAATTAGATGGTACCCTGATCGTAAGTCGATTTTAGAGAACACACTAGCCCCATGTAGTTGATCAAACAAATCATCAATTCTCGGCAGCGGATACTTGTTCTTAATAGTCAGCTTATTCAGCTCCCGGTAATCAATGCACATCCTCATTGTGCCATCTTTCTTTTTAACAAACAATACAGGGGCTCCCCACGGCGATGAACTCGGTCGAATGAAACCCTTATCCAACAACTCCTGGATTTGTTTCATCATCTCTTGCATTTCGGTAGGAGTAAGGCGATACAGAGAACGAGCTACCGGTGCAGCTTCAGGGAACAAATCAATTCGGAACTCCACTTGTCTCTCAGGCGGCACGCCAGACAAGTCTTCTGGAAACACATCCGGGAATTGTGATAAAACAGGCACATCAGCCACGGTCTTCTTCTCAGCTTTGGCATCAATAGCATATGCCAAATAGGACTCACAACTCCTTGCAACAAGCTTTCGGGCTTTTGCAATGGTCAACAAGCACAGATCCCCACTTATCCTATCCCCATATATGCAGATCTCAGGCCTCTCTGGTGTGGTTATCTTGATCATACGCTTGTTACAGACTATATGGGCTTCATTTTTGATCAACCAGTCCATTCCGAATATCACATCAAACTCACTGAATTCTATCGGAATCAAATCAAGATTGAAGACTACATCTTCAATCACTAACGTACAGTTTCGATATACACGATCTACTTTGAGTAGAGTGTTACTAGAAATTTCTATGGCAAGTATATCAGATAGCTTAGAAAGAGGCATTGACAGTTGTTGTGCAAAAATAGTAGAAACAAACGAACGGTTGGCACCAGAATCAAACAGCACTCGTGCAGGTAAAGAGTTAACTATAAACATACCCGTAACCACTTCTGAGTTTTCCTTAGCCTCCTCCGCTGTTATCTGAAAAGCACGAGCTGGTGCCTTTTGTGGCTGACTCCGGCGGTTGACTGAACCACCACTTGATCCTCCAGACGATCGTGTTGTAGTTGGAGCAGCAACAGCTGGATCATTCTTTCTGCAATTCCTACTGTATTGCCCCCATACACCACACTTATGGCAGGCATCAGCTTTCCTTGGACACTCATTCTGAAAATGACCCAACTCTCCACAGCAAAAACAGGTGCGTCCCTTATGGCACTTGCCAAAGTGTTCCAAGTGGCACTTATTACAATACCGCAGTTTTGTGTTGATGGAATAAGCACGAGCACGACCAGAAGACCCAGATGATCGATGATAAGATTACTGTGGCGAATACTATGAAGAATGGGAAGAACCTGAATATCCCCATTCACGTTGGCGCTTCGGCGGTGATGGCTGTGTTGGGTTAGTAGCAGCAGCGGCAGACCCAATTGAATATCCTGACATGATAAGAATTTGTTCTACATTTCTGGCAGCCTCTAGTAAGCCAGCAAATGTAGGGTAGCATACGTTGCTCATAACTCTTCTGATCTCCATATCTAAACCAACCTCGAACCTGGTTACTTTCCTTTCCTTAGTATCAACCTGATGAGGTGCAAACAAACTCAGCCTCGTGAATTCCACAGCATACTATGACACAGTTTTAGTCCCCTGCATCAGAGTTATAAACTTAGCTTCTAATCTTCGGCATTCAACAGTCGGGCAATATTGCTGATTAAAGACTTCAGTGAACTCAGCCCACGTCATCACAGAGACTTTCTCCAAGGTTAAGGCGTTAACCATGGAATTCCACCACATGACCGGATGTGACTTTCAATGAAGATGAAATGTATAGGGATGTTATTGGTAGTAGTAAAAATGAAAGTGCTCAGATTGAGGTGGAGCTAGATGAAATGGGTGGACACAATGCAGCCTCACCAGTGGACAGTTGGCTAGGGAGTGAGCAATAAACTCAACATGCGTTGGAGACTACCAATTTGTAAGATATAGACAAAGAAGGCTAATAGTTCCACCTTCGAGGTATAGAGATCAAGAGGACATCACTGCTTTCGCATTTTTTATTGAATAATTTGAAGACACTATAGAGCCTTTGAAGTATAGGGAGGACATTAATTGCAAGCAACAAGACAAATGGTTAGCGGAAATGAAGGAAGAAATAGACTCTTTGAATAAGAATCAGACTTGGGAATTGGTAAGAAGGGCCAAAAGTCAAAGTGTAGTTGGTCGTAAGTGGCTATATAAGATCTAAGATGAAATTACAGTGGTTTCTGGCCAAAGCTATAAGGGTAGAGTATTGGCAAAGGGGTTCACTCAGAAACCATGAATTAATTTCACAGAGATCTTCTCACATGTGGTAAAACATGCTTCCATTAGAATTTTGTTGGCATTATCAGCAAGGTACAACTATGAGCTGAGCAATTAGATTTCAAGACAGCTTTCCTTCGAGCAGCTTTAGAAGAAAACATTTACATAAAGCAACCTAAGTGGTTTGTGACAGCAGGTTAGGAGGACTATGTGTGTTCATTGAAAAAGTCCATCTATTGACTTAAACAATCCCCAAGAATGTGGTACATAAAGTTTGATGACCATATGACTACCCATGGGTCACAAGAAGTGCATATGACAACTGTGTGTATTTCAAAGAGTTTAGAAGAGACAATTTTATATATTTTTTTACTACATATTGATGATATGCTATTGGAATGTGAAGATAAAGCTGAAATGCAATCCACGAAGAGGTTACTTAACTCTAGATTTGATTTATAGGAGTTAGGTGAAGCAAAGAAGATTTAGGGGATGGAAATATTCAGAGACAGGAACCAAAGAGTGTAACACCCCGACTCCTAACTAGGTGCGTGTAATTATCCTCTTGACTAAATATAATATTGATTATTGCGTTAGTCCAATTGTGTCCCGTATAGTGGATTATACGTGTCGGGACGGATATCATGTGGCTTCGAGATATAATTTTAGTGGATTAATTATAACTATGAATTCATGGAATTATATGGGATTTAATAATATAAAATGGGAATTTTTGATAACGGGGTCGGGTATTTGTGCCAAACCCGCGATTTAACCAAATACGTATAATTGTGACGTGCGTTTCTTTGTTCCTTTCATTCCCAAAATTCATAAAGAGTTGTGTGTGTGACTTTTTGCTGTTGAAGCTCAGGATTGTGTCCATAATCAGTGATTAAAGTTGCTGCAACGTGGATTGAAGTCTTCAAGTTGTATTCTTAATATTGCAAGGCGAGTAATTCTTGGATTGATGCTGTTTCAGTGTGTTAATTATATTGAGAAGTTGGGAATTGGTGTAGAAAATGTTTACGAGTTCTTTAGTATCAGTTGTCTGGGTTTATAGTGCTAGAATCGTGTTGTGGGGGTTAAAACCCCCTGGGCAATACTAAAAATCGGAACAGAGACCTGTAACTCACCGCGATCGCATTCGCGATGTGGTTGAGCGTGGTTGCAATGAGTGGCGCGGGGGTCAGTGCGGGCTAGGGTTCCCGAGCATGGTTCGCAATTTGAGCGCGCCCCGCGATCAGGGCAGCGCGACCGCGATCCGACTGGGTTGGGCCAGATTCGGTTTTTGGGCCATAGGGTCTATTTTGGGTTACTTTTGTGGTCAATTAGTTATATTAATGATTATGGGATAATGGGGTTTATTTGTTGAATTAGGATTAATCCGGAAAGATTTATTGCGTGTACAGGTTTTACCGACACTGAGCTGAGACCGAGTTGGGTCAGCAGATTGGGAATAATTAGCGGAGTGATCAAGGTGAGTACACGAGATCTTTTAAAAAGACATGTCGGCCCTTTTGAGTCTTTCAATGTTTATATTTCATATTTGCATATATCTGATCTGTATGGGCCCTGCGAGCTGCCCTTAAGGTACGATCTTACCTTTCTTTATTACATGATACATGTGAATGTATAATGTCGTGAATGAGATCCATTATATTGTGATCGTGATGAGTTATCGCGGGAGCTGGGTAGCTTTGTTAACCCTGTGTATGGTTCCCATATATATATATATATATATATATATATATATATATATATATATATATATATATATATATATATATATATATATATATATATATATATATATATCTGTGTGTGTGTGTGTGTTTCTTTTATTGCCAGGTTGCTCCTAAGCCTATTAATCCTGCTAGCCTTCACGGGCGTGGCTTCCCGGAGGGGGGGGGGGGGGGGGGGGGGGGAGGGTCTTCCCAATTTAGATGAGTATCCCAGTATGTATTGGATCTCAAGTGCCTCTAGGTAGAGACTAGGGTGGCATGAGTTATGCCAGATAGTGTAGAGTGACAGTGGTTGCCATACTACATGTGTTATGTGTTTATGTGATTAGAGCAGAATCTAACCGTTGTGTACTCATGAGATACGAAGCTTACGTATTCGAGTCTAACTGTGTACCAGGGGGACAGAAGATAGGGTCGCCAGCTCCTGAACGAAAGTAGGAGCTTCGAGACTATTGCTACAGGTTTCGCGTTCGTTGACTGTACGTGGTTACTGCTGATAAAACTGTTGGGAAACTTTGGTTAGTTGTATCAGGCTTCTATATGTGAATATCTATATTTGGGTTTTGGGATATGTATGATGGGTTATCGGTTAAACAATGCTGTTTATGTTGTATAAAATATTTTAAATTATTAGTGTTTGTGTGAACATTAACATTGTTAAATGGATAATATATGCATTATTGCAACCTGTGGATTGTAAATAACGTGACATTTATTCGGTTTTGGAGGTTGTTACAAAGAATTTTAATATTGTCTTAAAAAGGTTATACCAAAAAGGTGCTGTCAATGTTCAGTATGGAAAATGCTAAAGCTGTAAGTACGCTTTTCAGGGCCCATTTTACTTTGTCCGGAAAGAATTATACTTAGAAGACGGAAGAAAGAACAGATGTGGAAGTTGTACCATATGCTCAAGGTGTTGGTAGTCTAATGTACTTGATGGTGTGCACAAGACCAGATTTAGCCTATGCAATAAGTATGGTGAGCAGGTATCCTGTAAATCCTGGAAAGGAACACTGGAAGGCAGTTTAGTGGATTTTAAGATACTTACAAGGAACACAAGGTTTAGGATTACTGTATGGAAAGGAAGATATTAGTGCACAAGTAATTCAAGGGTACTCAGACTCAGACTTTGCTAAGGATTTGGATAAATTCAGATCAATCAGTGGATATGTGTTGAAGGTAAAGGGTTGTACAGTCAGTTGGAAGTCATCTTTACAGCATATAGTAGCTCTTTCATCAACACAAGCTGAATATGTGGTATTAACAGAAGCAGTGAAATAAGCTATATGGATAAAGAGATTTCTAAATGAACTTGCCGTACAAAGTAAAGACATAGTGGTATATTGTAGGGGTGTACAGAAAAACCAAAATCCAAACCGAAACCGAAAAAAACCAAAAAATCCAAACCGAAAAACCAAACCGTTTGGATTTTGGACTGGTCTGGACTCTCGATTTTCAAGAACCGAAAGTTTCGGTTTGGTTTAGGTTTTAACCTTTAAAAAACCGAAAAAAAATCCAAACCGAACCGATTTTATATATACTATATTATAAAATTTAGATTTATTAGATACCAACCACTCTTTAATTATTAAACTAGGTTGTTTAAATTTTAAAATTTAATGTCTGGGGTAGTTAGAATTTAATGTCTGGGGTAGACTAACTGGTAGAATGGGAACTGGGAAAGTGGGAACTATCATGCGACGCATCGGACTCTTGCCTCTTGGAGAAATCGAGAATGGAATGTTTAGGAAATTGGATTCTACATTTTGGATTTTGAATATTGGAGTTGGATATTTGTGGATGTTTAAATTTATGATTTGAATTGTTGAAATTGGATATTTGAAGTTTACGTTTTTTTTTTTTTTTTTTTTTTTTTTTGTCTTTTTGATGTTTGATTAAATGATTATTGTATTGGATATTGTTAAAAATTTCATTTTTGTCAAAGAAAACAAATCAAAAAATGGGGTTTCGAAAAAAAACAAAATCCAAAAAAACCGAAATCCAAACCGAAACCGAAACAAAAACCGAAAAAACCAAACCTTTTAAATCCAAATCGTTTGGACTGTTAATTTTAAAAAACCGATATTTTGGTTTGGATTTCAGTTTTTGACATAAACCGATCCAAACCGCTCCATGCTCACCCCTAGTATATTGTGATAATCAAAGTGCATTGCACTTATCTAGGAATCCAACGCATCATGAGAGATCTAAACGTATTAAAGTGAAGTCACATTTCATAAGAGAGGTAATAAGCAACAAAGAAGTAAATGTGGAGAAGGTTCATACAGATCTGAATGCAGCTTAGATCTTAACTGTCACACCCTGTTACCCCGATTGGCAACGAAGCGTGACGTCGCGGAAGCATAACCATAATCATAACGAACGACCACTATATGGACGTTTTAAAAATACATCGGTATGACTTTAAAATATATAATGTTTTACATAACCCAAAATGATAAAGAGAAGTTCGCAAGGTACAGAGATTTAAATACATAAATAAACCATCCAAAATAATGCAAATAAATCTCCGACGATTTGAAACTGAATGCGACTCCTTATATGCGGAAGCTTGAAAATACTACCGATGTGATGGACTTGCCTTAATTTCCTGAAAATACACGCTAAAATACTTCAACAAAATTGTTGGTGAGCTCATAGGTTTACACGTAAATCTGACTTGTATGGACAACAATAATAAAGATAGAATTTATAAAATCATAAATTCCATGTTATGTATTACATATAAACCATCATGCAACCGAAGCTTAATTAAAATGAGTTTGCCCTGTGCAGTATTCCCATACGTAATACCGTGTGTTAAATATATATGCACTCGCTGTTAGCCGATCCGAACTAACCCGAATGGGGGACATGACTCCCGATAGATCTATCCACAATATATTCGCGCTTACAAATAAATGCAATTAACGGTTCATGATATAAGGGCTGATGGAACCACATGTGTAATACATAATAGAAATGAAGATATTTTCGTGTCCATATAAAAACGAAGCATGTATTTCATCCCCAAAACATAACAGTGTGAAAATAGGGGCTATGAGAACTCACCGAGATTGCGATGGCAAAACGAGCGTAAAAAGCTTTTTAGCGTAAATAGATGGATGATGCGTCGAGTGAGTTTAATCGAGTCCTAAATGATAATAAGGACTTAATATCTCTAATATATGATGATATATATATTTATAGATTTTTATGTCTTAAATCACCCAACATTACAAGTTTATAAATAAAAACCGCTTAAAACGTCAAGTTTATATATATATATATATATATATATATATATATATATATATATATATATATATATATATATATATATATATATATATATATATATATATATATATATATATATATATAATTTTCCAGCTTTTTCGGAGGTTTTTCGGCCAACTTTGAGGCTATTTTTGACCAAGCTCCAAAATGTTTTAGACTTTGGTTTTCTAGGACATTAAACTACTATATACAAAGGATATTTAGAATCAAGAACGGCCATTTTTGGAGATGATTAGGTTGGTGAAAAAGCTCGTTAAAAACCCTATGTTGGCCATTTTTGAGCTGTCAAACTTTCGGTTTCCCAAATAATTTCTGGAGGTCTTAAACTCCAAAATAAATTATGAAAAATTCCAGATCTATAGTTAAGACATAGATCTAACTTTTGAGAGAAGAACCAACTCATTTCGTTGAGTTATGAATTAGTTATGATCTTTCAAAGTCGATATAAATTTACTGCCGAAAATCCGTAGTTTATAAACTTGAAACAACTTATGATTCTTGTTGTTTATTCAAAGACTAGTTATATAAAAGTTATAATAGTTATAAAAACACATATATATCACATGTTTTCATATTATTAACACTTTTATAATGTGTTCATATATTCATAAACACATTTAAAGAAACAACTTAAAAATAAAAACTAGAAACTTATAAACTTGAGTTTTTATGAAAGTTGTTGTTGTTGGTGATTATATATATTATGCAAGACTTATTTAAATATAAGATGAAACAAGCTAGTCTTTACTTACTTTGATGTGTTAGAAAGATGCAAACTAGAAGAAGTTGGATCTTGAATTGAAACACAAAGAATACTTGCATAAAATGAAGAACACTTGAAAAGGAAAATGCTTGTAGTGTGGGTGTGTGTGGAGCCGGATCAAGAGGAGAGAAAAGAGATAGTTTGGTGTGATGAAAATGAATGGAAGTGATCTCTATTTATAGAGGATTTTTGGTCTTTCAAAGAGTGGAGGTGGAGTGTAAGATCTCATTGAAATGAAAGGGGAGTGGCATTGGAAGATTTGATGTTGAAAGGGTTATGGAGTTTGAGTAAAAAATTTATTTCTCATAGTCCTTGTGTCCTTCCTATGTGGGTATTTCAAAGGTATTTTCATCTTTTTTTTTTTGTATAAATGTATTTAGAATGTATTCTTGTATTTTCCTTTTCTTGTAAATTCAAAAATACTTTTGAATGCATTGTTTTAATGAATTGTTTTAGTCTTGCATAATTAATGTTAAGTAATTGTATTAGTGTATGATTAGTGTCACTAATCATAATTTAATTATGTACTTCGTTGAATTAATCCCTCATATTGTAAATTGATCAGATTAATTGATTTCCCGATTCATCGCACCGATGAATTTGATTCTAATTGAGTTGAATTTTCTAATAAACCTTGTTAATCACTTGATTAATTTCTAATGACCACTGATTAGGCTATAATTGAATATTAAATACAGATTAGGTCATCGTTGCTAACCTGGTTTAGTGCCGGATGTTACAGTCTCCCCCTGTTAAGGGAATTTCGTCCCGAAATTAGCTCGTGTTCCCCACTTCTTGAGTACTTGAGAACAGGTGAGGGTATTTTTCCCGGAACTGATCTTCGCGTTCCCACGTAAACTCAGGACCTCGCTTAGAGTTCAAACTGACTTTTATTAACGGGATCCGGCTGTGCTTTAGTTTCTTGAATTCTCGGTCCATTATTTCTACAGGTTGCTCAATGAAGTTCAACTTATCGTCTAACTCCAGCTCGTCCATGGGTATAACGAGTGATTCATCAGCCAGACACTTCTTAAGATTGGATACGTGGAAGGTATTATGAACGTTACTAAGCTCTGGGGGCAGATCGAGTCGGTAAGCTACCGGGCCAATTCTTTTGGTGATCTTGAATGGTCCGATATAACGAGGATTGAGTTTTCCTCGTTTCCCAAAACGGATTACGCACTTCCAAGGCGAGACTTTTAACATTACTTGATCTCCATCTTGAAATTCCAAATCCTTCCGTCGAACATCCGCATAACTTTTTTGTCGATCCCTCGTGACCTTTAATCGGTTACGAATCTGGGCTATCTTTTCTGTAGTCTCCTGGATGATCTCGGGTCCAGTAATCTGACTATCTCCTACTTCAGCCCAACAAAGTGGTGATCGACACTTTCGTCCGTAGAGTGCCTCGAATGGGGCGGTCTAAATACTTGAGTGATAGCTGTTGTTATAGGAAAACTCCACTAATGGCAGGTGTCTGTCCAAATTTTTGCCAAAGTCGATAACACATGCCCTTAGCATGTCTTCCAAAGTATGAATCGTCCTTTCACTCTGACCATCCGTTTGCGGGGGATAGGCTGTGCTCATATCTAGACGTGTACCCAGTGCTTCTTGCAATGACTGCCAAAATCTTGATGTGAACCGGCTGTCCCTGTTTGATATAATTGATACTGGCACTCCATGCCTTGAGACAACTTCTTTAAGATAGATTTGTGTTAACTTATCCATCTTATCAGTCTCCTTGATTGGCAGGAAATGTGCGGTTCTGGTAAGTCGATCCACAATCACCCAAATAGTGTCATAACCTCCAGAAGTCTTCGGCAACTTGGTGATGAAATCCATGGTGATGTTTTCCCACTTCCACTGGGGTATTTCTGTTTGAACTAGCAACCCTGATGGTTTCTGGTGCTCAGCCTTAACCTTCAAACATGTTAAGCACTTGCTGACATAGGTAGCAATGTCAGCCTTCATGTTTGGCCACCAGTACATTCCTTTCAAGTCGTGATACATTTTATCTGACCCTGGATGAATAGCATATCTTGTCTTATGCCCTTCATCCATGACCAGCTTCCTTACTCCTCCGAATTTTGGTAACCAAATTCTGCCCATGAAGTATCGACATCCATCTAGCTTGATTTCAAACTGCTTATCCATACCTCTCAAGGCTTCATCCAGTAGGGTACCCTCCTTGACTGCTGCTTCTTGTGCCTCGCGGACTTGAGAGTTTTGGTTTGATTGTATAGTCATGACCAAAGCTCGGACTTTCAATGGCTTAACCCGTTCCTTTCGGCTCAGGGCATCATCTACGACATTTGCCTTCCCTGGATGATAACGAATTTCGCAGTCATAATCGCTAAGCAGTTCAACCCAATGACGTTGCCTCATATTTAACTCTTTCTGATTCAGGATATGCTGAAGGCTTTTATGGTCTGTGAACACCGTGCACTTAGTTCCATACAGGTAGTGCCTCCATATTTTGAGAGCAAACACCACTGCTCCAAGCTCCAAATCATTAGTCGTATAGTTCACCTCGTGAATTTTGAGTTGCCGTGATGCGTAAGCAATGACCTTGTCCCTTTGCATGAGCACACAACCTAATCCATTGTGAGAGGCATCACAGTAGACCACAAAATTTTCAGTCCCTTCAGGTAAGGACAGAATTGGTGCACTACACAATCTTTGCTTTAACTGCTGAAACGCCTTTTCTTGCTCTTCACCCCAGATATATTTTACATCCTTCCGAGTCAACTCTGTTAGGGAACCTGCTATCTTTGAGAAGTTTTCAATAAATCGCCTATAATAACCAGCAAGTCCTAGAAATTGGCGGATTTCCGTGCGAGTTCTAGGAGTTGCCCAGTTCTTTATGGCCTCGATTTTTGATGAATCAACTTGGATTCCCTGGCTGTTGATCACGTGTCCAAGGAATTTAACTTCTCGCAACCAAAATTCACATTTTGAAAATTTGGCGTACAACTGTTCCTTCTCTAACAGCTCTAAGATCAGCTTGAGATGTTGCTCGTGCTCCTCCTTATTTCTGGAATAGATGAGGATATCGTCTATGAACACTATTACAAATTTGTCCAGATACGGTTTACACACTCGATTCATGAGGTCCATGAATACGGCTGGTGCGTTGGTCAAACCGAATGGCATCACCTGGAATTCGTAATGTCCATAACGAGTTCTGAATGCTGTCTTGGGAATGTCTTCTTCCTGAATCTTTACTTGATGATAACCGGATCGCAGATCAATCTTAGAGTAGAAGCTAGATCCCTGTAGTTGGTCAAACAGGTCGTCAATTCTGGGAAGGGGGTAGCGGTTCTTTACCGTTAACTTGTTTATCTCTCGGTAGTCTATGCACATTCTGAAGGATCCGTCTTTCTTTTTAACGAACAAGACCGGAGCTCCCCAAGGTGAGGAACTTGGTCGAATGAATCCTTTATCCATCAACTCTTGTAATTGATTGGATAGCTCTTGCATTTCAGAAGGAGCGAGTCTATATGGGGCTCTTGCGACCGGTGCAGCTCCCGGCACCAAATCGATTTTAAACTCTACTTGCCTAGTTGGCGGAAGCCCAGGCAAATCTTCCGGGAAGACCTTCGGATAGTCACAAACCACTGGAATATCCTCGAGTCGTTTCTCCTCCGACTCTTTTTCTACGATTTGTACTAATACCGCATGGCACCCTTTTCTAAGGCACTTTAATGTTCTTAGGCCGGATATGACATTTAGTTGACGGTTCTTTCTTTCCCCTTGGACTGTTAGGACCTTTTTCTTGTGGAGTGGTATCTGTACCAGTTTCTTACCACACAAAATCTCTGCCTGGTTGTGTGACAACCAATCCATACCAATTACTACATCAAAACTTTCGAGTTCTATAGGCATCAAGTCTATCTTAAAGGGATGATCTGCCAGCTTCAGTGTGCATTCCTTAATAATACTAATTGCCTCTATTTTGCCGTCAGCTAGTTCTATAGCATAAGAGTTGTCTAAGGGAAAAGGAGTGGCATTCAATTGCTTACTAAACTTATCAGATATAAAGCTCGAATCAGCCCCAGTGTCAAAGAGTACGTAAGCGTAAATGTTATTTAAAAGAAACGTACCTGATACCACATGGGGATCCTGACGAGCGTCACCTGCTCCTAACACAAAAGCTCTCCCCTGAGCTCCTCCACCATTTCTCAACTTCGGACACTCACTCTTGAAGTGCCCAGTAGCTCCACATTCATAGCAGCGTCTCTGATTGCCGCCATTGACACCCGGGGTTCCAAATTTACAATCTTTGGCCACATGGCCAATACGTTTGCATTTTCCACAAGGGGTTGGGCAGGGACCCTTGTTGTGATGAAAGGTGCATTGGGTGCAGAAAGGCTTGGTACCTGTGCAGCCTTTCCTTGACTCGGCTCCTGCTACATAAGCCTTGATGGTCTCAGGCTTCTTGGATTGCGAACCCGTATTCCTCCCGGACGTCCTCCCACTTCCTCTTGTTTTCCCAAGCTTTGGCTTCATTTCTCCGGGACACTTGATCCATTAGATTGTTGGCCATCCTGATGGCATCTTGTATGGTGGATGGGTTGGAGGCAGTGACATTACCTTGAATTTGAGGAGTGAGTCCCCAAATGTAACGCTCGATTTTCTTGTACTCAGGGGTCACCATCTGAGGGCACAGAATACTTAGTTCGTGGAATCGGTTGGTGTACCCAGCTACATCCGTTCCCTTCATAGCCAGATTCCAAAACTCTGACTCCATTTTCTGTAGCTCATTCCTCGGGCAATACTCATCGGTCATCATCTGCTTCAACTCCGTCCAGGCGAGTTGGTAAGCTGCATCAATCCCCACAGACTGGGTATACGAGTTCCACCATGTCAAGGCGCTGTCTTGCAGAGTGTGGGTGGCGAACTTTACTTTGTCTCCTTCAATGCATCCGTTAACACGGAAGACAGATTCCAACTTTTCGAACCATCGTACTAATCCAACGGCTCCTTCGGTCCCATTGAAGTATCGGGGCTTGCAGCTCAAAAACCCCTTAATTCCGCAACCCTTAGGGTGGGTTTCAGTTCCTCCCGTGGTGCGGCTAGCACCACCATCTCCATTAGCTGAACTGTTTCTGTTGGTCTCGTAAGTGGCTATAGCAGCAGCCACTCTTTGTGCAACCAGTTCCTCAATTTCTGCGGCGCTCATAACTCGTCTCGGCGGCATTATCTTAAAGTTTAAAGAAAATAGCATAGTGTAAGAAGTTGAATCTAAAAAATGTAAATTTTTCTTAAGGCACAACACTATAATCATCAAACACAATTTCATAAATAACTCGCAATTTTTCATTAATCATTCATAATTTTCTTACATTGGGGCGGGTTATTACCCGAAAATTTTAGTCTTACATTGGGGCGGGGTACTAGGTGCGGGAGTGATCAGGGGTCTCTCCCTTTTCTAAAGCATTGAGGCGCTGTGCCAGCTCCTCATTGCGGCCTCGCTCTCGGCTAATCGTTGCCGGAGCTCGTTCAGTCCGTCCTGCTAAATGGAGAGGGCGTGCTGGTTGGCCCAGTATACGTTGGAGTTTTGTAACTCCTCCCGCTCTAAACGAGCGGTCATTTCTCCGATATCATGGTTAAGCAACCGAAGTTGGCGATCATGCCTGGAAGACCGTGTTACCAAAAGTGGTATGGTCTGTTCGGCGGGTTCTTGAGTGAGTGACGGGATAGGTGCGGAGGATGGTCCTCCGATCTCAAAATGGGAAGGGATTCCTTCCTCTTGCCTCCATTCACGGAGGGTTCCAGGTATCCAGTCCCATCGTCGGGCGTCTACACGTCGGTGTGGTGGTGGGAGATTGGGTTGGGGAGTCGGGATGGGAATAGACTCCCTTCTTGGCGTGATCACCCGCTTTTGGGGTGTATACAACATTTTAGGGCCGTTTGGGTAAGGCCGATATGGCTTAAATGATGGCTCTGCCGGGTGGTATGGAATGCGGGCGGGGACTGTTGGGGGCGGCGGATCCTCTCCAGCGTCATCTTCTTCCATTGGTTACTCTTCTGACTCCTCCATTGGGTCTTCAGAGGGGTCTTCTTCCTCAGATGTTTCCCCTTCAGTGAAAACTTCAGTGACTACGGGGCTCGTAGGGGTGTATTCATCCTCTGAATCTGACAAGATGAAGGTCTCCGGGTGGGACATGTTTTCTGCTATCAAGGTCCATTCATAGTCTTTTAGTTAGTTACAAAATATTTTTAAAACCAGTAAAACTGAAGTGCAGTAATAGTCTAGGGTACTAATGCAACCTAGTTCACTAGAACTATGGCTTTGATACCAATCTGTCACACCCCGTTACCCCGATTGGCAACCAAGCGTGACGTCGCGAAAGCATAACCATAATCATAACGAACGACCACTATATGGACGTTTTCAAAAATACATCGGTATGACTTTAAAATATATAATGTTTTACATAACCCAAAATGATAAAGAGAAGTTCGCAAGGTACAGAGATTTAAATACATAATTAAATCATCCAGAATAATGCAAATAAATCTCCAACGGTTTGAAACTGAGTGCGACTCCTTATATGCGGAAGCTTGAAAATACTACCGATGTGATGGACTTGCCTTATTATCCTGAAAATACACGCTAAAATACGTCAACAAAATTGTTGGTGAGCTCATAGGTTAACACGTAAATCTGACTTGTATGAACAACAATAATAGAGATTGAATTTATCAAATCATAAATTCCATGTTATGTATTACATATAAACCATCATGCAACCGAAGCTTAATTAAAATGAGTTTGCCCTGTGCAGTATTCCCATACGTAATACCGTGTGTTAAATATATATGCACTCGCTGTTAGCCGATCCGAACTAACCCGAATGGGGGACATGACTCCCGATAGATCTATCCACAATATATTCACGCTTACAAATAAATGCAATTAACGGTTCATGATATAAGGGCGGATGGAACCACATGTGTAATACATAATAGAAATGAAGATATTTTCGTGTCCATATAAAAACGAAGCATGTATTTCATCACCAAAACATAACAGTGTGAAAATAGGGGCTATGAGAACTCACCGAGATTGCGATGGCAAAACGAGCGTAAAAAGCTTTTTAGCGTAATTGGATGGATGATGCGTCGAGTGAGTTTAATCGAGTCCTAAATGATAATAAGGACTTAATATCTCTAATATATGATGATATATATATTTATAGATTTTTATGTCTTAAATCACCCAACATTACAAGTTTATAAATAAAAACCGCTTAAAACGTCAAGTTTATATATATATATATATATATATATATATATATATATATATATATATATATATATATATGTATATATATATATAATTTGCCAGCTTTTTCGGAGGTTTTTCGGCCTACTTTGAGGCTATTTTTGACCAAGCTCCAAAATGTTTTAGACTTTGGTTTTCTAGGTCATTAAACTACTATATACAAAGGATTTTTAGAATCAAGAACGGCCATTTTTAGAGATGTTTAGGTTGGTGAAAAAACTCGTTAAAAACCCTATGTTGGCCATTTTTGAGCCGTCAAACTTTCGGTTTCCCAAATAATTTCTGGAGGTCTTAAACTCCAAAATAAATTTTGAAAAATTCCAGATCTATAGTTAAGACATAGATCTAACTTTTGAGACACGAAGCAACTCATTTCGTTGAGTTATGAATTAGTTATGATTTTTCAAAGTCGATATAAATTTTCTGCCGAAAATCCGTAGTTTATAAACAACTTATGATTCTTGTTGTTTATTCAAAGACTACTTGTATAAAAGTTATAATAGTTATAAAAACACATATATATCACATGTTTTCATAATATTAACACTTTTATAATGTGTTCATATATTCATAAACACTTTTAAAGAAACGACTTCAGAGGTAAAATATAAATGAGATGGGTATATTGACAGGAGATGGTGGTGCATCAGATCATACTTTTGCTATAAAGCTGACTAAATGTATTTCTGAGAAGTGAGCTGGAGGGAGCTTAGTTGAAAATTGCTGAAAACTGAGAGTTGAGAAAGGATTTGAAGAAAAGATAATCCTACCTACACTGTGTCGGCTGGGTTTTCCACATAATCTATCAAGCCCTAGGTTACTTGATATTGAAAAAGACGTCATGGACCCAGTGACGCATGCACTTAACCCGACCAACTACTCAGTTATCTCTCTAAATATTTATGTTTCAATAATCACGGAGATATAGCACCTTTCTATCGATATATCATTTGGATATTATTGATATTGAAACAAGGAAGACATTTGCTCCGGTTTCCGACTTCAGTTGATGCACATTGTGTCTGGAGCTGATTATATACACTTTTAGGACACATCGAGTCTAAAAGTCTGCGTGACTATAAACTGCTACTCCAAAGTGACTAAGCCAGAACAAATAAAAGTGATTCTTTCATGATAAAGGATTTCACGATGACTATTTGGAAATCCTACCAGTGTTAACATAACGTCAGAGTTGAAAGTAGGTCAAATAGATTATGTCTATTGTTCAAACAGGAATCCTATGTGGACTTGGACTCTGTTACTTACAAATGAATGTGTTTTATTTTTCTCAAGTCAAGTTGAAAAGCTTTGACTTTCTTGGTTTCTGAGAGGGGAGAGTATCCATTTGAGGGGGAGTGAGAAATTTGTTCAGAATAAGATTTGAAAGAAAGGATATCATTTTGAGGGGGAGAGAGAGAATTTGTAATATTTCTGAGTTGTAATTGTTATTGTATTTATGTCTGTAGTCATGTCTGCAATTGTAATTTCACTGTATCAGTGCCTCTGAAGATTTTGCATGATGTTAATAATTCCTATGATCATCATGAGGGGGAGAAAAGTTGTATTTCAGAGTCAACTACTGAATAATTTTAAGACATTTGCAACAACTGCTGAAGACAATTGTGACAACTGCAGAAGAATTCAAGAATGAAGATGATATCTTGTCTTTGATTGATCAAGGGAAAGAATCAAATTATATTCATGATTCAAGGGGGAGAGTTTGTTCATAAGAAAAGAGAAGATTAGAGAAGAACAGATATGAAGATCAAAGAGAGTCAATGAAGAAGAAAGAAGAAAGTTCATTTGAAGATTCAAAGATAGAAGAGAAGAAAAGAGAAAAGTTTTGAAGATCAAGTTTTTAAAATCTTGAAGATATTTACTTTGTTTAGAGTCTCTGTGTAAAGTTCCTACCTTGAACTTTGATCTAAAAATTGTTTTCATCTATAAGGGAGAGATTGTTAGGAACAGATATATAGAGATGAAAGCAGTTATAATTGTAAGTATAGAAGTCTAGGGCCAATCATGTAATTAACTGATAGTTAGATATTAGGTTAGTATAAATAGGAAAATTCCACTGGAATTTTCTAAGACTTTGCCATTTTCATCTTTGTATTTCACGTTGAGAGCAAAAAAATCAATCATTCAATCAAAGACAAATTTGTGTTCATGTTATGATTCACCTAGATCTGTTATTATCAGGTACCAACCTTAAAAAACATTTTTTTAATTTTTTTTTCGCATAACCATGGATAAATTAATTATATACGCATGATATATGAATTTCACATACATACACACTTTTTGTGTCAGTTCAATGCATATTTATGTGAATGGTCATCCAAGTGAATGATCATTCACACCATTCACATGATCATTTGTCACCATACACAAGTTGCTTTTGAGGCATCAGCTTGAGTTTCTAGGCTAACAGCTTGAGAAGCTGTTGGGACTGCTAGCCTAGAAGGTGGAACTGTTGAGGTTGCTTGGACTGATGTTGTTGTAGCTGCTTGGACTGATTCAGGAACCTCCTGATTCTCCCCCTTTTTGGAAGCATTGGTTTGGTCAGGAGGACCTACAACCTTTGCCCCTTGGGTTTGAATCAAACGCTCTAATTGAATGATCTTATTTCCACAAAGGGTAAACCCCTTATGAAGATAATCCATCCTCTGATTTTGAGCCATTTCTGATTGCTTTAGGGCCATTATTTGTGCACCCTGTGCAGCAATGATGGACATTTGGTATTCCAACATAGCTACAACAGGTTTCAGCTTGGGATCCGTCAAAAGCATGAGTTGCAGACTGGTCTCAAGATCAGAAAACACCTGTGGTGCTTGTGATCTATCACTGACATTAATACCAGAAGTAGAAACCTCTGGGCCCCTCTGTTCTTGGTTCTGGGGACTTCCAGCTTGTGTTTGCACACTTGCTGTTGCCATGGGTGTGGTCTTAGGGATGTTGGCACTGTCCTGTGCCTCTTGTGCAGGGACAGCAGTAGTGCCAGCCACAGAACCCATATGAACAGTCTCAGCAGAGATGTTCACCTCCTGAGTGAGGATGGGAGTGTCCTCAGTTGGTTCCCTCTGGATATTCTGTGCAGAAGTGTCCTCCTGCACAGGGATATATGGCTCTTGTCTGAGGGATGAGGAGGAAGGAGCTCCTGGTCCCCTTTTCATTTTTTATAGAAATTTTAGTGGGCGTGATGGCTGTACAAAAGGATAAGAAGGAATTTGTGTATCATGAGGAGGGGGTTGGGGTCGTGGGGGTGTAGCAGTGATGATAGGCTGAGCCTGCTCAGGACCCTCTCCTCTGTTTCTTGGAATAATGTTCATCATTGCAGAAGGCAATGGAACATCAACGCTCAAAAAATTGGCACTTTGTTTCAAAAGTCTCTTTATAGAAGATAGTGAGTGCCTGTGGGAAACATATATCCTCTTATGTAAATGAGAAGTGGTGCAAGTGTGTGCAATGATTTCTGCCAAAAATCTGGGATACATCAAAAATTTCCCACTCTTTAGGGAATGATGCCTTAACATCCCCTGAAAAATCATGTTTGAAAAATTGAACCGTTGGCCTGTTGAAAAGCACACTAAGGCAGTGGCAATGTTAGAAGAAAATTATGACCAACCAGTTATTTTGGGGTGACGGAAAGTATGGACTTAGTTCAAATGGAGAGGACTCTCGTCTTTCAATGTCCTAACCGTGTCGAGAGGGTGGGATAGTGGATGTAGTTGTCTCCATGTGTACAACTAATCCTGTTGGGAGAATCCAGAAGGCACAAGTTGACTCTGGGTAGAGTTAGCATAAAGTGAGACAGGCTCCATAATTATTGCACTAGGCTAAAAGAAAGGTGGAATGGTGGCAACAGGTTTTTACCTCTATTTCAACTGGTTCCTTTTGGGAGGAACCATAGTGGATTTTTGGTGGGGATGAAAGGCCTTCAATGTCAACAACCCGGTTTTTGGAGGGATGCCTTCTTCTTTTTAACCAAGGTTTTCTTCCTTGGCTTTGGAGAGGGAGAAGTGGTTGTGTTTGGGGATGTTGGGTTTCACAGTTATGAAGTACATTTGTATTAATTTCATAAGGAATGGAAGCAAATAAAGGATATAAGCAATTTATTTAAAACCCAAACAAGATCTAAAGCTAATAAGACAAGAATTGACAAAGGACTTTGGTCAACACTATGTTTTCTTTACAAAGTGAGACAAATGACTGAATATTGCATATAAAAGCCTCTTTAGGGTTATGCATGCTTGCATGCGAATATGAATACAATTTATAACTATTTGATATTGATATTCATTAAATGAATGTCTTGGTATAATCAATTATATTTTGCATTTCTAGTATTTTGGAGTGTAGTAAACAATACCATATGAACTTGATGATATTCAAAGGGATGAAGATACACATTTTATTCAAGTCTCATAAGTTTATTGTGTTCTATCTTATCATGTTCAAATCCCAGAAAATTATATTCTAAAAATCCACAGTTGATCACTGTTATGGGAATGATAGTGAATTAAGATTGAAGTGACTGAATTGGTTGATATTCAAAGGGATGAATATAGGCATACGATGTGTCATACTCACATGTGTCTAGTTAGAGAATTGACACTGGATGACCCATTTCCGAGATCACTACATGGATTGTTATCAAAAGTAATCTTGAAGTGACCTTGTCTTTCTATCCTTAACCTGAGATACATATTGGTTCCTAATGTGGGAATCAAATGTCCTAACGAGATAAAATGTCATCTTTAAGTTGGGTGATTATAAAGGTTGAATTTGGGCACGTTAGATCCATAGTTGTGATAGTTTCAGTGTTTAATTTGTAGTAAATGAAACTTAGTTTTATGGTAAAAATGTAAAGAAAGAAAATTTGATGTAAATGGGCCAAACACTTTATACGTCAACCCATGGGTTAAAGTGTTTGAATCGAAGTATGTCTCTTTGCTTATAAGTAGATTGTGTAAGGATTTTTCATCGCACATACGTGAATCATATTGTTGCATACTTTGGTGTTTAATTAGGATTCAACTTTCGTATAATGCTAAGGTATTCATCTTGTTAATAGCATATTCATATTGTTTTAAATGTTTTGGTGAATCCGTAATATTATTGATTGCTTGAATATATCTGGGAATTACAATTGGTATCAGAGCTAAAGTTGGTTTTAAAGTGTTTTTTTATCATATTTCATACTAATTTTCCCTCTTTTTCCTTGTTCTTCCTCTTGTCTTCTCTTCTCTTAGCTTCGGTCTCATCTCGAGCCCGAAACTGATCTTGAATAATCTTATTTTGCTCAGCCATCATGGCTAGCATCATTTCTCTTATTTCTTAGGGTGTCATTCCTCCTCCAGACATGTTTTGAAATATAAAAAATTTAACTTGTTTAGTAACATGTCATTTATTTAAAGACACCACCCATTATCCCGTATGATAGTCAATCTCCTATGATTACTAGATTGTAGCCTATCTTAGTTCATATTATTACTTAAAATCACTACATATCATCACTTAATGTTTGAGACCAAGACTTCACGGACACTTGAATCTCAAACTACTGCTCTGAAACCATTCGTTGTGACACCCTTGCCATAATAACCACCATTACAATACACCCAGGATTGATCACCAAACACATGATTACATAATGATCTGAAAGCTTAATATAATTGCGGAAGCATTAAAGTACATAATAAAAATAATACAACTGTTTTAAACACCCTACGGTGCTACAAGGTTTCAAGTCTAAGTCTACATACTCAAAATTTATTACATCATCCAAATGTATTACAGTAACAATCTCACTATTCAGTTACCAAGATGAGTAGTAGATATTTTCAAATACTTCAATTGGATGACTTACAAGATGGTCCCGCAGCGGATTTACCTTTTCCTGTAAAAATGTCAACAATTTGAGGGGTAAGCGATGCTTAGTGAATACACAGATTTACGCATTCTATAAATCTTTATGAATCCCCCAAGAGTAACACCGACGACGCACGTCGTATACTCTCTACGTACACAAAGTACGGCACATGAGCCGCAGCTCCTACGAGCCCAAAGCTCGGCATTTAAACCAACTATCTGAGACAGACATAATATCGGGGATGACTTACTGCCTACCAGAACCTCGGAGGGATCAGCTCCGGGTCATAAAGCGCAGTAACGTCGGAATACAGATGCGACCCGCCGGTCCATCGATAGATGCACAACAAATGAACAGTAATGCAACAAGTAACAATGTGCATCTAAATCTACGCAAGTTAGTAGAATTCCAAACGAAAGTGAAACAACATGTCTCAGCAGGCAATAGCTAACATAAAGAAGATATAAACATGCAAAATCATATGTACTCACTGTTGGTGCGTTAGTTAATTTCAGTTAATTTTATTTCTCCTCGGGCTATCAACCGGATCCACAAAGTACCCCACTGTGGGTTAAACAACACCACAAGGGACCTGTTAAGTCAGTTGTAACAAAACATCGTGTCAATAACTGTTTAATTTCATAAAACTTAATTTTATAAGTTTTGTAACATTTGACCCGAAATTCGGATCCCATGCCCGAATTCGGACCCCACCCGAATTCGGACCACCTCCAGGTTCGGACCACGTACAATTTCGGACCACATACAAGTTCGGACCACATATAAGTTCGGACCACATCTGAATTCGGTCCCCAACCGAAATTCAACACTTTGGAATTATTTTCGGTTTTGAATATCTGAAGTTCGGATCTCATCCGAATTCGGACCAGATCCAAGTTCATGTCAGATTTGAATTCGGACCATCCGAGTTCATACATGTGCAGTTTTGTCATTTTCCAGATTTAATTTCCATCATTTTTTTTGTACTAATTCAATCATTGAAACAACTTATGCCAACTTAAATACACTTATTTTCAACACTTTTAACACTAATATTAACATGCTTTCATACCAAATCAAACTCCTTTTTATCCATTTTTGTACAACCGTCAAACACACACACACTCAAAACACGCACTAATTTCCAAAAATCATACTTAGAGTTTGAATCTGATGCTGAAATTTAATATATAGCTTCTCTATTACTCGATGTAAACATATTCATGATAGTACAACACATGCATTAACATTTGCTACTCCAAATCTATGATTCGGATTTTGTGAAAACCGAACCAAAATGCTCATAAATATGAAATTTAAAGGATTCTTACCTCAAATCTTTGATTGCAGTGTTTGTAGTTCCTTTCTAGCAATCTAAATTCCAATTTTCAGCCTTTAATTCCAACTTTTTGTTCTTCTTGATTTGTTTAGAGAGAGAGAGCCGAGAGAGAGTAGAGTTTTAGAGAGAGAGTGAAATGGTTTAAAATGAAAGACTTTGAGTCTTTTATTCCCATTTTCAATCTTTGGCACATCTAGTCCCTCCACTTATCCAATTCCATAAAATACTGATTTTATAAAATAAAGAATTCTATCTTTATTTTATTATCCTTAACAATTTAATAATTATATTCACTTAATAATTAAAATTCTAAATTTTCGAATAATGCAACCAACTTTATAATTAATCCAAATTTCAACTTAACTTAATTACATAAATTACAAAATCCAACTAATTAATCTAAATTACAACAATTAGATTTTTAGGATGTTACAGCATGCGTGATAACAACCCAGCCTCGCGTACACTTGTTGCAATTGTCTATGACAAAGAGCCTAAATGTAACAACAATTTTGATATTGTCATTTACAAAAAGGTTGTGTCACCTCAAAGAATCAACCCGTTGCATTCTTTATATATGGCCTTGCAATTTCGTTTGCTGCTTTTGTTTGGTGAACATGGCTGGTCAGCTAACCTAAGATTAACTAATAATAATCTTACCAATGATGGACAGCTAACCATCAATATGTTATATAGCTATCATCTTCATGATCGTTTCAATCAATACGCGTTATTGCCTAGGGGCGGTCGACTTTTCCAGGAATATGTAGTTAATGCTTATATATGTATTGAACGTAATAGATTAACTTACATTGCATCGAGACAAAATCTTTTTAGAAAGAGTATCTCCAAGGCATTCATGATGCACTATTACGAGGTGATCTTATGGCCATGACGTAGGAAAACGAACTATCTTGCCAGCATCTTTCACTGGCAGTCCTTGGTAACAAACACTATCAAGATGCTCTTGCAATATGTAGAGTCCATGGAAAGCCTCAATACTTCATAACTTTCACTTGCAATACTAAAAGGCCAGAGATTTCAAGGTATCTTCAAAGATATCCTGAGATGAAAACTGAAGACAAGGCTGATGTTATTGCTAGGATCTTCCAATTGAAAGTTCAAGATTTCATGTCTTACTTGCACAGGCAAATGCCTTTTGGCGAGGTTGCAGCAGGTATTTCAATACTTCAAGTTATTATTCATTTGGTTTTTTACCCACACATTTTCATTATATTCTTTACAGATTTATGCACCATTGAATTCAAAAACGAGGCTTACCACATTGCCATACTCATTTGTGGGTAAAACCTCCACATAAAATTATGACTGCATAACAAGTTGATTGATTTATATCCACTGAAATTCCTGATCAACAATCTAACCCCGGGCTTTACAAGATTGTCAGTGAACGTATGATACATGGGCCATGTGGTCATGCAAAAATGAGTGCCACATGCATGGTTGATGGAATCTGCTCAAAATATTTTCCTAAACGATATTAGGTATTTACACGGTTTGATAAGGATGGCTACGTTCATTATATGAGGAGAAACGATGGTCGCTTTGTGATTAAGAATCACATGAATCAATGTTGTGCCCTACAATGACAATCTTTCTTTGGCCTTTCATGCTCATATCAAAGTCGAATATTGTCGTTGGAATACGTAGATTAAATACTTATTCAAGTATATTTCTAAAGGCACAGATCGTATTAGGGCAAAGATTACAAGATCTACTGCTGATTGTCCAAATACCGTTGTTACAAGGACCAAAAAGATTGACGAGATACAAAAATTTGTTGATGCTCGCTTTATATATCCTCATGAGGCCTCGTGGAGAATATTTAAGTTTGATATCCATAGTAGAACTCCTGCAATCCAAATTCTTGCTGTTCATTTAGAAAGATTGTACACAGTTACATTCAGAGACACTCAATCATTAGAATCTGTCGTTAACAATCTGATGACAAAAAAAACTACATTGACACGGTGGTTACATGATAATCGGGTTGATGCAACGGTCGTCATCTTACATATGTCAACTACCTTTCAGAATATAAATGGATTTCCCAAGGAAAGGATTGGAGTCGACGTACCTCTACAAGGACACCTGCTATTGGAAGGCTAATTTACATTCACCCAACATGTGGTGAGGTATTTGTTGGGATTAACTTTTGTTTATGAATGTAATAGTCTAGGCTTTGTTTTGTAATTTCTTAATTCTTGCACATGTATATAAATAGAAATACGGTATTGTAGCTTTGTAACTTTGCACGAAATATTCATTTTGTACGGATAGGGTTTCCTTGGTTTCAGTGCTTTCAAGAATAGTATTGTATTTCTCTCATCGTAGCAATTGAATCATTCGATTAGTTGTGTCTCAATTTTTGTTCTTAATTGTTTGATTGTTAATTATTGTTGTTGATATTGGAATATCAATTGGTATCAGAGCCTAATATGGTTCAATTTTTGTTTGATTTCTTGAGTCATCAAATTGGATGTCAAACATTTGCTGATATCAGAAAAGTCAATGGTTATGTATTTATACATATCGTGCTACATGTGAATTGTGTTGGGTATACTTAGCGATAATAAATAACGGACTTATGCATTTGATGAGGCATCATATTGGGCATCTGCTCAAGAATTAAGATCGTTATTCACACACATGCTTTTACACTGTGAGATTTCATATTCCCTTTTCTTATGGACACAATAGTGGTATCGAATGGCTGATGATATACAACAAAAAGTCGTTGCCGATTCATGTGTTCCCGACGTATATGTTAATGAGAAAGACATGCAAGATTACATCGTATATCAGCTCGAACTTTTGCTGAACTCTAAGTCAACCTCCTCTTCACTTTGTGACTATGGTTTGCCAATGCCTCCATCACATTTACTTGTAGTTTTAATGAACATGTTGCTCATGGAATTTAAAAATTACGATAGGTTTAACCTAACAAGGGAGCATGACATGTTACTTGATAGGCTTAATATTGAGAAAAATAGCATTTATGATTCGGTTATGAATGCATGCCTTACAAACAGACGGGAACTATTGTTTGTCTATGGACATGGAGGCACCGGTAAAAAAATTTTGTGGACTACACCTATTTTCGCATTACGAGCTATTGGAAAGATTGTGTTGTCCATTGCATCTTCGGGAATTGCATCACTTTTGTTACCTTCTGCAAGAACTGCACACTCCCACTTCAAGATTCCATTGGACATTACAGGCGACTCGATTTGTCACATTAAGAAGAACACACATCTTTCTCATTTGCTTTCAGAGACTACTTTGATTGTCTGGGATGAAGCACCCATGGCTGACCAAAAATGTTTTGAGGCATTGGATAAAACATTAAAAGACATACTTGATCAACCTATTACCCCTTTTGGTGGTATGTTAATACAACTTGTTGGTGACTTTAGAAAAACTCTTCCAGTAAAACCTAAAAGAATAAAGGCGGATATTGTTGCATCATCAATAAGTCATTCCTCATTGTGGCATCTCTTTAAAATGTGCATGCTCTCTCAAATATGCGACTTTTCCAGCCAAATATCACGTTTGTAGAAAAGGAAGACATCGCTGCATTTTCATCACGGTTACTACAAATCGGTGATGGAGAGACTGGCATTGAGGACAAAAATGATCCTGTTAATGCAAAATGGTTGGCTATACCTGATAAGTGTCTGATTCCATATCACGACAACTCTCTTATTAACCTTATTAACTTCATATATAGCTCAATGAAACTTGAAAGGCCAACTGCTGCCACAATATCAAACAAAGCGATTGTTTGTCCTAAAAATGAGACTGCCGATAAAATCAACACCCTAATACTAGAGCTTCTTCCAGAAGAAAGCATCACATATCTAAGTGTCGAGTCGATTATGCCACACACAAATGAAAGAGGTGATACTGAAATTCTTTACACATCTAAGTATCTCAATTGCCTAAACTTTAATGGCTTTCCCGTTCATTGTCTTCAGTTAAAGGTTGGTGCTCTAATTATGTTACTTCGTACTATTAATCAATTGGTTGGCCTCTGCAAAGGAACAAATTGATCATCACACAGTTATTACCAAGGATCATTGCGGCTGAAATTATCACTGGAATACGAATTGGATTGAAAGTTTATATACCTCGAGTTACTTTAAATTACATCGACAAGCAATTGCCCTTCATTTTCAAAAGGAAACAATTCCAAGTAAAACTTTGCTATGCCATGACAATCAATAAAAGCCAGGGACAATTGTTGAACAAAATAGGCCTTTACCTCCCTGAGGCAATATTCGGGCATGGTCAGATATATGTTGCATTCTCAAGGGTTACGTTGCCTGCTGCTCTTAGAATACTCATCAAAACCCATGAAAACGTACCTTCTAGTTTCACCAAAAATATTGTCTACTCTGATTTCTTATAAAGGTTAAAACCTTCAAAGGTTTGTCATTGAGACTACAATATTTACATTTATTGTTATTCTTGCCTTAATGATATCATGTTTTACACACATTTATATACCTTCACTTCGCCCTTTAAATATATTTGTCATCCCACCTTTTTATCATTACATATGTATTTTCATGATCTTTCCTTTTTTTTTCTTTATCTAGACAATTGAATATTGTAGTGAACACGATCGCGACCTTGAAACCCGGCGCCGAAGATCAACCACTTGACATAAAGGTGATAAGAAAATTGACATCCTTTCGAATTAAAGAGTTGTGCTTTATTTTCTTAGACAAACACACAAGTTTTTCCCCCAACACACTTGACAACCACAATATGCTCTTTTCGTTTGCTTCTTACATAAACAAGTGACATAAATTGCTACAGGCCAACGCTATTCAGACCACTGCTGATTTACGAGATAGGGCGTATTTCGATGATTTACTTAACGTTGGAAGATGTTATCATGTAACCAACTACATATGTGAGGCTATTAGAACATCCATAAAGAGTGTTCCACATGACAGCCCAATAAGGCTTGGAAAGGCTGCAAGGTTTTGCAAAATTGCATATGATGATTTTTCAACGTATTACTTTAATTTCGTGCAATGCGATGAGCTGGAATCACGAGCGAATAATCACGTAATCCTGACAGGTACGATATATTTACTGTTGCATCTTTTCAGTATATGATTTTTACATACACACACAGATTTATATATCACAGCAACCCATCTTGCAATTGGCTATATATCTTCTTTTTCAAAATTCATCGGTCATATTTTACCGTATTTGTAAACTGCCTGATGTTTCGCTTAAAGTAAGAACATGTCTTAGAATGAATTACTGTTGACAAATAAATATGTGTGTGTGTGTGTGTGTGTGTCTATATATATATATATATATATATATATATATATATATATATATATATATATATATATATATATATATATATATATATATATATATATATATATGTGTGTGTGTG